>JBBIGB010239573.1:0-14127 GCA_037577075.1 Alestopetersius hilgendorfi
CTGTCCTGGCGTCCATCATCTGTCTGTGACCTCACACACTAACCTCGCGACAACTGCCACCTACAGCACCTGTAGTACGTTACTGTAGGTGGCAGTTATCGCGAGGCTAGTAACAGAGCTCAGATTTTTTTTTGGGGGTGGGGGCTAGATTTTTTTTAAGGGACTATAATCATAATGGGTTATGTCAAGGAACGGGTGTCAGCGTCAGCCAATCAGAGGCGGAGATTGCATTGCTACACAAGCGGGTGTTCCAGCAGCTCCACGCCTGATTCGCTCACACATGCCCACATCATGCACCTAATAGTACTATTTCAATTATTGCAATTGCAAAATAATGCATGTCTGTTGTGTAGTTTAACATTTGCGAGGTGCGTACATATTTATATGTATTATTTTCTCCAAACATTTTTTTGGTTTGGAATTTTTAATTAAGTGTGGTCAGTAATGTAAAAAACAATTCTGACATGTGCATTTTGCACAGACACACTCCCACAAATTACAAAAGCAATAACCAGTAAAAAATGAGGAAGAAAAATGTATGGAAAAAACAAAAGACATCACAGTGAAATGGTGGTGTGATTTACACCGTTGGCAGATCATATGTGGTATTTTATTTTACTGATGTAAACTTTTTAACTAAACCAACATTTTTTGAATTAAGATACACACCTGATGTCTTTGCACTCAGTTACTGCAATATATATCTGCTGCTTTATTCCTTTTTCTTCCTAAACGTTTGTTATTTTTTGTTGCACTGTTTTGTTGTACATTTTGTCTTCGTGTCATGTGTTGTGTGGGGCTGTTTTTGTGCTGTCCCTGCACCTGGGACTGTAAGAAAAACAATTCTGACAATTTTTAACCACAAAAGTTCCATGAAAATGCATACTGTTATAAAACAATTCCCATAGTCACAATTACCTTTATTTTTCAAATGGCAATGTTACCAGCTATAAGAACAAGTTTAAAAACATAATTCTGCCTTTCATTCACATCTGGAGAGTCAGATAACGTTGAACAAACTGTATAGAATACCTTCAATTTCTATGTGTTTGCTAAATATCTTTGCCTCATGAACATTTTCAACAGGAGTAATAAGTAATGCAAAGTGGTCTGTTAACATTAAAGTTCAAAACAAGAAAATTTTGCCCTTGTCTTTCACAAGATCTTTCAGAAAGCAATAGTTTGTGTCACATCTACAGGTACACAACATCAACAGTTATAGCCAAAGCTTATCCAAGAGTTTAATAAAATAAGTGCCATAAGTCCAAGTTCCTAAGTGTGCTTTAGGCCTTTCACTGTTGATAGTGACAGATGTTACCGTTAAAAACTTTTCAGATCAGTATCAAGAACAGTTCAGTCGTCATGGCAGAAATGAGTAGAGTTTGCTGCTCTATACAGAACCAGATAGCATTAGAATCGTGCTGCCACCGTGTGGTGAAAGAAGGATTTGCATTTTTAAAGTTTTGTGATTTATTCTGACAGACCTAGCGAGTCATAAATAACACATTATAAGCCGAAGGTGCGGGCCGTATGAAATGGCGCGGGTCGGACTTTGGACATGCCTGGTGTAAGCGAATGAATGATAATAAAAGCCAATTTGATTCGAGGGTGTGGGTGTGTGTGTGTGTGGGGGGTGTGTGTGTGTGTGTGTGTGTGTGTGTGGGTGGGTGTGTGTGGGTGGGTGGGTGTGGGTGTGTTGGGTGGGGAGACGGGGAGACTGGGGGAGGGAGTAGGGGAAAGTGTTGGGGGCAGGAAGGAGGGGGAAGAGGGGTAAGAGGGGAAGGGAAATGGGTGAGCTGGTCAACATGGAGTGAAAACATGCTGCAGGGCGCAGCTAGCTCACAGCTCTCCTTTTTTAAAGCATGTCGAAGCACGCTGGACTGAAGAAACTCCGTCCTTCACTCCTGCAGTAGAGTTGCTCGGCATCGCTGCTCGTGTTTGAGAGTGAAGTCTCGTGTTTGAAGTGTTTGCAGAGTTTACAGAGAGGTAAGAAAAGTAGCAAGGAGTGAAAGAAAACGGTCTCCGAGGAGTCGTGGCTGGCTATAAGGTACAGCTAGCAGACGACATAACCACCAACCACTACGACAACTCCTTTATACCAGCATTTTTGTTTTATGACTTTCACACTTAGAGAAGGTTTACATGCCCACGTTGGTTGTTTACTGCTCTACACTTTTGAACGATGCACATGTTTGTTTTTATTTATTTATTTATTTATATAGGCATGCGCGATAAGAAGTATATTGAACGGATGTTGAGAGATTGCTTGAAATAATCTCATATGCAGTAGCCTTTTGTGTAGGTGCTGCATTAATTTGGTAGGATTTGTAAATCTTACACAGGATTAACAACAGGGTGTAAAACTCGCGTAATGGAGGGTCATTGCAGAGGTTGTCTTTACCCAGGTATAGATATGCACTGTTGTTATCGTCTTTTATTTTTAACTACCAGTCTCCAGGTGAAACACTTACTTCACTCGTGAAAAGTCATATAATATTAAAAGCAAGTGCCTTGTAATGAGCAACATTAAAGTGTGCCTATAATTTATTTATTGCTGTGTAGACACCTTTTGGTTGAATCACAACAATGCCTTCATTTAAAGTTACAAACAGTGACAGTCATTCTTGTATGAAGCTGTGTTGCCATATCGCCCCCAGTTTTTCCTGTAGGGCACTGCAGTCTGTCATGTTAAAAACAATGGAGAGCATTACAGAGGTCTGTTGTTTTTAAGTAAGTGGTGTTGACTTTTTTACTTTCTTGATGTTGTTGACAACTGGTTGATTCTACAATGAATGGTTTCAGCGTTACAATATAAATGGCAATTTATAGCAGTAGAAAATATTATTAACATGTTCATATGTCTGTTTTCAAAATCCCTTTGTTTTTATATATTTTTAACTGTAAAACATTTAAAGGCCTTTGACTTGTCACACCCTGCTGGTGGACACTGCCTAGATTTTCTGCCTTACCATTTCTGATCCCGTGGTTTTAAATAAAGAAAATATCAATATTTAGTGTGATTGTAGTGAAAAGGGACGCACAAGTTGCCTTACAAATGTGTGTCACAGACTCTCCGACATCATGCGTATGGTAGCCGGACAGGGATAAAACGCGGGCAAGCGAATTAGTCTTAAACACACAGCCGTCTCATTAACAGACTTCTAGTCATTGTTTGTTGTGGCTTCATTAAAAACAATCACCCTGTGAATGTGGCTATGTGTTCATCCATCCTTAACCATAAATAGTGTGATAAGACACTGAACACTGAATGAAGAGAATCAGAACAGACACTGGTTTGAATCCACACTGCAAGCAGGTATTTTTTTTGCCCATAGAACCAGTGTTTTAAAGTAACCACACAGCCACACATTACATTTTTTCATAGAAATGCAGTCTAGTATATATAGTTTTGTCTTGATTTTTCCAATTTATTTTGTCCTGATTTTATTGCGCCAACCATGATTTCAAGGAACATTTTTGATACTTAGTTCCTATGCAAGTATCTGTGCCACAATATAGAATGACACACATTTTTACTTGTATACTGTAAAGTGTTCTGAAACATAAGGGGATTAGTTTTATCACTAAGATGGTTAAGAAGTGTTGAGACAGTTCAGTGTGAACGCATACAGAACAGAACCTAGTTTTGGGTTTTTTAATTACATGGGAACAGTTGTGCTATCAGGCATACATAACACCATCTTTTCAGCCCTAAAAGTGATCTTTTAAGCCCTTACTTTTGCTAGCAAACCTATGGACACAGTGCTGTGAATGAAGAAAAATCCTACTGCCCTGGAATGATTTCATGATGTGAAAAAGACTGGGGGGTGCTTTTTCAGGGGTGCTAGTGAGAGTGTTGAACAATTTTCAGGGTGACTACTGCTAAAGTGTCCACATACTTTTGGGGTGGGGCCAGGGCCAGTTTGTGGCCATGGTATAGTTATTTCAGTGAGGGGAAAGGCAGATATCACACACCTACAGCAGCATGGTTATCCAAATAACAAAGAAGTACAACACTAGAGTTAATGTGTGTATTCACACTCCACTCACACACATACCTCATGCCATCTACCTTTACATTTGCAACAGTAGCCTGCTAACTGGGCTTTTAGCTGCTAGCTGCAAAGCTAATGTTACAACCACATGCTAAAGGTAAAAAGCTAGGTAACCAAATACAGCAAAGCAAAACAATCCCAAGAAAATTCCAGATGGGGCCATCTGAGCTGTTAATTCTCTTAATGGTAGAGCAGGATGATCAAAGCACTCTTTACACCTATCGCAATTTCTAGCCACTGCAAGACCATAGGCAGGCTAGGGGAACTCGTATTATTGTTCAAAAAATCGCATAAAGGGACATTTTCATGTCATGGGACCTTCCTTGGCTCTAACATGCATTAAATGCACTCCTAAATTTTCCATAAAATTATGGTCCTACAATCTGATTGGCTGAACCACTTTCAAAGCTGTTGTAAATGCTATAAAGTCTCACCTGTGACCACCTCACAATTGAATTCTGTAATAATGCTTCAAGTTGCTAAAACAGTTGTGCTGTATGTAGACTGTTGTGCTCGTTTAATGGACCACATTGAATTGATAAATTAAGGACAATATATGTGAGCGCCAGAGACAATAATTTATCTTCTGTGTAGGGCACAGAACTTAAGTAAGTAGCCACTTGATATTCAGTCACAGTGCAGCCAGTCAGAGGGGTGTATGATACTTGGTGCGGAATATTTTAGCATTAAACTTTGTGTTATTGCCAAATATTCAGTGTTACCAAAAAGTTAAGTAGTTGACATGACGTGATTGCAATACACAGTTATGGACATCCAAATGCTTTTGTTCTCCTTCAGCAGTCCTCTGCACAGAAAAATAACATACTCTGAACAAACTACAGTTCTTGGCACAATAATACTGCAGTTATTTGAAGATCTACAGTAGATTATTCATTTAAAAAGTGTAACAGAGCAAGTTTTTAATACAGCTCTTGTAAATATACTTAATTTGCCTTGTTGAGTTATTTTTTGCATGTAAAGGTGATTTTTTTTTGTGTGTGTGTGTGTGTGTTCTTTTATTCCAGCAGATTTCCAGATAATTTGTGAAAGTATGAATGGCAACTTTCCACCCCAAGAGGGGTCTAGACGTGAACTGGCGTATGAATCTAATACACCACAAGAATGCCAAGGACTGGATAATGCTAATACTGTTTTAACACAAAAAGGAGAAGTAGCAGATAATGGGAACGATGGGGAAAGATCAGGAGATTTCTCCCGTACCATTTGGCCACCCAAAGCTCAAAACAAGGTGCGAAGAAGTATAATGGTCTTGTGAAGAGTGAATACTTCACTATTTCAGGCCATATTAAAGTTTTCTTCTTAAAAACTGTTTCATTGTAGGGAACAGACAAGAGAGATGGATTTTTCTCAAATGATTTCTCACCTGATTGCCAAGGAACTGTTACTGAAATGGCAGCCGATTTTGGAAATTATTCCTTTCACCAAGTCAACCCTGTTAGAACCAACATTGGACATATTGCAGATGACAATGGAGAAAGGACAGCGGCAGAGAGGAGAGAAAGATACAATTTTGAGAATGACCGCGTAGCTGCTGCATCAACCAGTTCCTCACAGGTATTGGTTCAAGAAAGAGTAAATGCCTACTGAAAGTTATTCATAATACATTGTAAGTAGCTATTATTTCAAGATGAATGTGTTATGTTTCATTTCACAGGACGAGGAACTGAAAAGTGGCAGCTCCTCCAACTGGATGTCTGTGATTAAAGAAGCTTTAGAGATGAGTAATGGAATAGAATTGGAACCGGGTCTATCTTGTAGTACCTCCATGGTTTATGAGGAACCGTTTCCAAGAGGAGTGGAACCTGTGAAGGACCATTTTGGTTCTGTAGATTACAGATGTCCAGATGTCCATGAAGAATCCAAGATAGAAGCGAACAGTGCTCAAGATTCGTCTGTTGTTGTTCTATCTGATGCCACTAAAATATCCTCTGTTAAACTGAATCAAGATGTTCAGAGGGTAAGTTTTATTTATTTATTTACTACATATATAGATGTCATAGTCATATATTGAGTCAAACGGCAGAATTCTCATTTTTCATGTTTTTAATTTCCAGGAAGTGGATTTCTTGACAGATGATTCCTCTGTGAATGACAAGGTATTCAAAAAGACTTCCTATAAAACACTTGAGCAGTGTTCAAAACTGGGATTTTGCAATACCACTGAGATTCGCACCAGAGAGCAGTATACACCTGCAGAACACACAGAGGTTTCAGGTCTTACAATAAGATCATGTTTGTCGGATGAGTTAAATGCCGTCAGAGCTAATATAGAAGAGCAATCAAAAAATGCAGCAGACATTAGAAAGCACACAGAGGGTACATTGTTAGCAACTGCTTCCCAATCGATAGAAACATCCAAAGACGATCTAGATGACAGCCAGGCTAAACTTTGTGAGGAGTATTGTTCTAAAGGTAATGTGACCCAGAGACCAAACTTGGAACATGATGGCCCAAATATACAAGATAACATTGATCAAAGGATTTGGTACAACTGTGCTGAATCAGAAATGAAAAGGAAAGTTTCCACTTCAGAAGATCAGAAACCAGGTGTGTCACACAGTGGATTTGTGCCGATGGAAAGTAGCTGGAGCTCAAACGTTATTATTAAAGGAACAAGTGAACGTAGTCATGTTCAAGATTTACCCTTAAAACATGAGCATTATGCAGAACACCACTCTGAATGTTCTACCTCTGTCACTAAGCTTGAGAATCTTGTACATAACCTCTACAAGATGGTCCCCCAAGGGGGATCCTTAAACATGACGACAAATGCTGAGTATACACAAACAAAAGGTGTTGTAGTGTGCTCTGCTGTTCAGGACCCACAGAAGCTGGTTAAAAACCAAAAGATGACCAACAAATGGGACACAGGTACACACAAGAAAGCTCTGGACCCCTCTGTTTTACAGCAGTCAACAGCTGAGCCAGGTGACCGAGCTTCTGGAAAAATACCGTCTGCAAAGGCAAATCTTCATGTCTTTGAGAAGCATGACTCATCAGAAGAGCAAATGACAGCAAAACAGAGCAGATCTCAACAGGAAACAAACAACTGTAATACCTCTGAATTTCCTCAGCAATGTTCTCTCAAAAATGTACAGGAAAAATTACCATTTGGTACCTCTGAGCATGTCCCTCAAAACCCAGAAAAAGTACAGAGCAGGCAGAAAACACCAAGAAAAAGAAAAACTTTAGACTCTGAGGTATTAACTGGACAAGTGCAACATCTCACCAGTGGAGGTAGAAAAACGAGTGGTTACACTCCAAAGACTAATGTTGAGATTTTGTCATTTCAAAAGAAAGGCCTTACTGAGGGAGCTTGCCACACTACAAGTGTCTCCCAGCACACAAGGGAAAAGCTAAAGAAAGAAGAGAAAAGCAGTGGGCCAGCAAAGAAAACATCGATCCTGTCAGAGGAGCAACTGCTTGTCATGTCTAATACTATGGTCCCTACTATCAAACAAGAATGTGATATTACTTTGATAACTGAGGACAAACATGAAGAGCAGACTGGCATCAAGCTTCAGACTGTGAGCCAAACTGTGTCCCAGCAAGAAGATTGTCTTCCATTAGTCCCAATATCTGATGCACAGGGGTCTGTAAAAGTAAAAAGTCATGCATTGAAAAGGAAGAACTCAAAAATAAAAAACAAATTAGCACCATCACGCTTTGTTCAAAAAGGTGATGTATCAACAGGCATGCTTTCATCACCCGATTGTCAATTTGAGGAAATTCACTCAAGCCCTGATGTTCAGAATTTAGAGATTAAAAACCGCACCAGAAGCCGTTCAAACAAAGATATTAAAAGCTTCAGTGCACCAATCAAAGCTGAAGGCCAGGATTTTCTTGAGCCAGTATATTCAGAAGGGCATGCCACGAGTGCATGTAGTGTTCAGAACACGCTGAAGAAGACGAAGCACTCGGAGATCAAGGCACCAGATTTGCAGCTCAGTTTGGAAAGTCCCTCAATTGTGACAACAGAAGAACATGCCAAACAGGTCAATGTGGACGTGAAAACGCCTCAGCCAGTCAAAAAAAAGGCTAGAAAACTTGATGCTCATTTGTCTTCAGAAACTATTGAGAATTCATTTCAACCAGAGGAGGTCAGAGACTACTTGAAGAAGCTAAGGCAACGAGCATCTACCTCAAAAAAAGAATTGTTTGTTTGTAAAACTACTGCAGAAAATGTGAAGCTGGAACCTGATTTTTACCCAGTTACTTGTGAAAATGCATCAGATTTTTTAAAGAATGAAACGGTTTCAAGCAGCCCGGAGCCTCACAAAGACCACCCCCCCAAACGTACTAAGAATGAGCAAAAGATGGATCATCTTAAGAGCATTAAAACTCCGAACACGCTGAAGGAGATGGAGAACCCAAGGATCAAGGCACCAGATTTGCAGCTTAGTTTGGAAAGTCCCACAATTATGACATCAAAAGAACACGCCAAACAGGTCAATGTGGACGAGAAAACGCCTCAGCCAGTCAAAAGAAAGGCTAGTAAACTTGATGCTCATTTATCTGGGGAAATTCTGCCTGCCAAAAAATTTGAGAATTCATTTCAGCCAGAGGTCAGAGACTATTTGAAGAAGCTAAGGCAACGAGCGTCTACCTCAAAAAAAGACTTCTTTGTTTGTAAAACTACTGCAAAACATGTGAAGCCGGAACCTGATTTTTACCCTGTTACTTGTGAAAATGCAGCAGATTTTCTTAAGAATGAAACTGTTTCAAGCAGCCCGGAGCCTCACAAAGACCACGCCCCCAAACATACTAAGAAGAATGAGCAAAAGATGGATCGTCTCAGGAGCGTTAAAACTCATGTTGTGAGGAAAAATAAGGCTGGCCATTCTAAAAGGCGGAAGCTAAAGAAATTAGTCAAGTCTTTATCAACAGTTCATGAGACTTCAGAAAGTATTACTTCCCAAGATTCAACATCTCAAAATCCTCCTTCTAAACATCCAGTAAAGATGGAAGTAAATTCAGAAAATACACAAACAGTGCACTTCTCTAGAAGATCGTGCCGTATAAGACAAAACAACGCATTTTCCAGTGTCCAAACCCGTTCTTGCATGAGTCTGGTGTTGTCACACACCCGTGAGAGTTCTGAGCCTGAGCAAACAATACAGTCTCATCCAGGATGTACCATGGACACTGCAGATAGTGAAACAATGAGCTCCAATAGTGCAGTTAGCAGTGCTAGGCAAAAATCTCCTAGAAGAAAATCAACACGGACAAGCACAACAGTTCAAACAGACAACGTGGAAATGGAAAACCTGGACTCAGTGAAACAAGCCTCTTTGTTCCCATCAAAGAAGAAATCAAAAGCGTATGAATCGACAGGAGAAAAGCCAGTGGCTCCTGTAGAAAATGACAAACCACCTCCTCAGGTGTCATGTCTTACCAGTGCAGAAAATGAAATTGTATCTAGAACACCCCCAAATTTAAGAAAACAGAAACCAACGATTTCTAATTCTTCTACAGTGATGAACGTTCCACAAGCTATTCCTGCCCATTCAAAGAAAAGAAGGAAGACGTCTAAACCAAACTTCAGTGTATTAAGTTTGAGGCACTCTAGAAGAATTTCAAAGTTTAACGCAGGCAAAGTCAGCAGGCGTCAAAATTCTGGTCAAAGTGCAGCAGATGAGAGGATTTCAATACGTAGGCATTCAGCTGTATCCCAAAAAGTGCACCAAATGGATATTATTAAACCACGCAAGACAAATAAGAAGAAAGTTTCCGTGAAAGCAAGCAAGCACAATAAGAAGAAAGCTGCCCAAAACAAATCCAACATTAAGCACTCTCTGAGCAAGGGTCATGCTAATGTTAAACGCCGAAAGACAGATAAAGATGGTTCCTTTGTTTATTGCACACAGCGTGGCCGCCACCTAAATCTATCAAACAAAAATGTACGAAGGCTCGCAACAAGCATCCCTCACAAGACAAGAAACCTAAAACGTAAAAGGATTGCCCAGGATTCGACTACTGTTACAGCCACGAAAAAGTTGGACAATCGCTCAGTTGCAAAGACACGGATTCACCATGCAGAAAGGCACGAAGAAAATTGTGGCCCGAAAAGGCGCAAATTAAGGCCACCACCTTTAACAGGTGAACATGAAGGTAATGCTCATGTAAGGACAACGTTTAAGAATAAAAGGAGATGGTCACAAAAGAACCCTGGACCTATAAACGAGAGGAAGCCGTCAAGCAGCCGAGTAAATTATTTGCAACAGCAGTCGTGTAAAAGTGATGGATCGTTAAATAATTTTGAAGGCTCACTCAAGAATCCTATACCTAATGAGGAGCTTCATTTGAGAGATGTCGAAATAAATTCAACAAACGATTGCAATAAAACACTACTCAACACTGAGACTGAAGAAGCTGACTTATCTTCCAAAGCAATGGACAAGGACGTAAAGGGGAGAGAAAGCAAAGAAAGGACAAGTCTGGGTGAAAGGAAGAATGAAGAAGGACTAAACACTGAGCCAAATGGTGGCACAACTTTTGAGTTGTCCATCCAGTCCTCGATTAATTCGAGAGGATTTAATTCCAGTGAGATCTGTGACCAAAAGATAAAAGAAGAAATGTCAGAGGAACTTGTAATCGATGCAAGTATCAGGGCCCTGGACTTGGAAATGTTAGGAAGGGACGTTGGAGTTGAAAGTTCTTGTGCTAATGAAGACATCTTGCCACAAAATTCTGGAGGTCAGAATGAAGAAAGACTTGCATGGTCCTCTGAAGACGATATAGCACCACTGAGCAAGAGCACATGTGCCCTTGAAGTTGAACGTTCTTTGGCTAATGAGGGCATCTTGCCACAAAATTCTGGAGGTCAGAATGAAGAAAGACTTGCATGGTCCTCTGAAGACGATATAGCACCACTGAGCAAGAGCACATGTGCCCTTGAAGTTGAACGTTCTTTGGCTAATGAGGGCATCTTGCAGCAGAATTCTGGAGGTCAGAATGAAGAAGGACTTGCACAAGCTGATGAAGACAACATAGCACCAGTAGGCAAGCGCACATGTGTTGCAAAAGATGTTAAAAGTAAAAAACGGGTGTCGTTACCAAAATATTCAGCAAAAAACTGTATCGTTTGTAAGTACTGTGGCCAGTCTTTCCGTCATATCTCGGCATACACCATTCATCAACGCGTTCATACTGGTGAAAAGCCTTACAGATGTAAGCTTTGTGGCAAGAGCTTTGCTCAGCTTTCCAAACTCAAAGTTCACAGAAAAATCCATATCCAGCCAGAAGCTCTGTGTTGTCCATGCTGTGGTAAAAAGTTCTCCCAAAAAAACAGCTTGTTATCCCATTTTAGGATACACTTAAAGGAGTCAAAGCAAAACAATAAGCCAGACGGAGACATCCAGCGCAAACCTTCAGCCCTTTCAACTGGTTCCTTAAACAGCTCCACAAATCACAAGTGCGTTATTTGTGACAACATCTTCCCAAACAAATTCATGCTGAAACTTCACATGCATATGCATGAAGAGAACCCTCTGTCCTGTAAGACCTGTGGAAAGGAATTTCAGAAGTCTTCACAGCTTGCGGCCCATGAGAAAACACATTGGCCCATTAAACCATATGCTTGCTCCATTTGTGGGAAGGGGTTTTCTAGGCTCATGGCACTGAAAAAGCACTCTCAAGAGCACACAGGAGAGACCCCTTTCTCCTGCTGCCACTGTGGCCATGCCTTCCGTGACCTCTCGGAACTACGAGTGCACCAAGTCTCTGAACGGTGCATTGTTAAAGGAAAATTACGTGGCGACAACTGTGACATTGAGGGCCTCCTGGTCAGTCAAGGAGTTGATGGCCAAGTGAATACACCCGTTTTTTTCAAATGCAAGATATGCAAACAAACCTATCAGAAGTGGTGCCAGTATACTCTTCATCTTGAAACCCACACAAAATCATCACCATACCTTTGCGTTGCTTGTGGGCAGACTTATGAGAAGAACTTGGAGGTCAGTTTCCATTGTAACGTATGCTGTCAGTACAGTGGCGAAGAAGTGCCTTGTAACGCGCCCCTTTCTGAAATTTTTGCCATTGATGTTCAAAAAGACGCTTTCTCGCAGAATGATTCAACCTGTAATCCAGAGTCTCTCCAAGGCTCCAAAACAAAAAACATTCCTGTACCAAGTGAAAATAACTCCCAAAGTAATTCCCAAACACCCGATAATCCTTTGCAAAAGGCAGACGTTATCATCCAGCCGTCTGAGTTTATGGAGGCTTCATCTTCATCTGAAACTGTACCACTGGTCAATAATGATGTGGTGCTAATTAATCAGCATTCTGGTCTCCCATCACCTTCAGAAATGACCATTGTCTCCTCAAATGACTCTCTGGCAGCTACTAATCAGCGAAATGAGAAATACAAGAGTTTATGTGCCCACAAGCAGACACACCCCCCTCATTCTAAACATTGTGGGAAGACCTTTGAGAGACGGAGTAGACTTGGGTTGAACCAAAGGATCCATGGAAAAAGACGTTGCTATTCCTGTTTACAGTGCAACGTCCAATTTCGCTTCTTTGGCTCATATAAGGAACATCTGTTGAACCATGCTGGGGAGAGACCTTTTACTTGTCCTGTCTGTCCTGAATCTTTTGTTCATGCAGAGAGTGCGTGTGTTCACCGCTGTAAAATTCACCAGCCTGCAAAAGCCTTACGATGTGATGTTTGCGCAAAGACCTTTAATAACTTGAGGAACCTACTAAAGCACTGTATGCTCCATAAAGATGCGGCTTCTCACCAGTGTCTCTCCTGCAAATTGTCCTTTACAAATAACAAAATCCTACAGGAACATTTGAAAACTCACAATAATTCTGTTGATCTTAAACTCCCTGAAGTTCCATCGAAGCCATTGGCATTTCCACACAAGTGCATGAAATGTAAGGCTAGTTTCTCTACTGGGGATCTACTTTATGCTCATCAGACACGTCACTTTAGAGGTCAAGTCTACTCTCCTAATGTCAGTGAATCTACCTCATCCGTCTCAACCCGAAAACCTCATCCTCTGCCACTTCCTTCTACTTCCGGGCCTTTGGTCCCCACACTTAACCTTGATGTCATTCCAAATGAGAGCCTTTATGCTTACCCCCACCCAGACAAGCTCTACGTGATGCCTAACCTGTCAAGAAGACGTCCCCAGATCATTTGTTTGGACTCTGAGGATGAGGAAAACCTACAGCCAGCAAGCAGTTCTCATACATCTGGCAATATTAGCATACCTGGTAGAGAACGTTCTGGGCAAACAGGGCTGGAAAGGACTTCAGTCTGTTCTGAAACTGACAACTCGCACCTACCTCAGTCTTCACAAATCCCAAAATCTCCTCTCAGTCAGCCTCAGTCCATTGAATCCATGCCAGCGACCTGCACACCAAGCTATATCAAGGACAAAGCTAGTCATAATTCTGAGACTGAGAAAGCTAATTATGTAGAAACCATTGTTTTTATAGAGGATCCAACCACCACTGCAAACACAGAGGAAACGCAGGAGCAGAGTGAGAGTTTTGAATGTGTAGACTGTTCCTACAAAACAAGCAGTCTCATGGGGTTACATGAGCATCATTTCCTTCATGCTTTAGGAAATAGATACAGAGACAAATTAAGCTTTCTCTAAGTGTAATGTACCACTTCCATTAGGACATGCAGATATCATGTTATTTTGCAGTATTGAATGTTATATTTAACTTGAGAAATAAAGCATCTGTCAGAAAGGTTGCGTAACACAGTATCACCTTTTGTGCAAAATGGGTTTCCATGTTTATTTTATGATTGTATTCCTAAACATTACAAACCTTTTGGTGCTGAAAATGTTTTACACTCAGTTACAACAGAATGTAATTCACTCTTTCTCACTTGGAACCATGGGCACCAGAACTATTCTAGCAGTTCCCACTTTTCAAAATCATTTTTGTCCCTCCTCGTGCATTTCCCCTCCTGGCCAACAGCAGAGATATAGAGTCCTGTGAACCCCCTCCCTCCCTACCCACCCAGAGAGAGAGAGAGGACAGTTATACTGAGTGATGGGGAGAGGGAGGACCACCCTACCCACCCAGA
>JBBIGB010239680.1:0-14126 GCA_037577075.1 Alestopetersius hilgendorfi
CACACACACTGTACCTGCAGGAGACACTACACACAGATCTGAGATCAGTATAGAACTAGCTTCATCACAAACACTGTTGATCTGAGTTATTGGTTTGCATGTCTTTGTTATGAAAACAAAAGATTTAAATTATCATGCCAGATGGGTTAGATAGGCTATATGCAAATATATGTTAAGTGTTATATAAGATATGCAGATTTGTGTCATGTCCTGTCTCATGGTGCATTCAGTAATTTAAAAAGACCATGAAAGAGCTACTAAATATTTTCTAATTCATTTTACAGTGATGTGGAGAACGTCCCATCTCCACCACCTGGGAAGAGAGCACGGCTTCAGCCACTTTCATGGAAGACAGAAAAGGATGCAGATATCGCTCCTCCACCACTGCAGTTTCTTCCTGCAAGGGAGCCTGGTGTGCAGCTGAGGGCGGAGGACAACCACACCCCTCTGGATCTCTTCAAGCTGTTCTTTTCAGAGGATGCTGTCCAAACCCTATGCGACAACACCAACAAGCAAGCAGCCAGGAGCATCGCTGGAGGTGCAAAGTACAAATGGGTGGATGTTGGACCTCCTGAATTCTACAAGTTCCTTGGAATGGTGTTCTACATGGGCATGCTCAAGCTGAGTCAAGTCACTGACTACTGGAGGAAAGACAACATCTTCACCGTCTCTTTCCCAGCAGAAGTCATTCCAAGGGACCGATTCAGAACCATATTTTGGAATGTGCACATGAGCGACCCAAAAAAAGACGGAGAGAATGATGCCAGCAAGGGAACCTCTGCCCATGACAAACTGTTCCGCGTCAGACCCCTCATGGACTCCATCCAGGACGCCTGTAAGAAACACTATCATCCGCGCCGGAGCCTTTCTGTGGGTGAACGCATGGTGTCTTCCAGAGGCCATGCTGTGAGGGAGGACAAACCAACTAAATGGGGTTCCAAGTTGTTTGTGCTCGCAGACTCCAGCAATGGGTATACCTCTGACTTCTCTGTATACACTGGAAAGAACAAATTCCCCAAAGGTCACAGCCTTGCTTATGACTCCGTCATGTCACTGACCAACAAAGGATATTTGGGGTCTGGCTACCACGTGTACATGGACAATTTCTACACCAGCCCAAAGCTTTTCAAGGACTTGTATGCCGCCGAGTTTGGTGCTTGTGGAACGTACAGAGAATCCCAGAAGGACTGTCCACGCAGTCACCTGAACGCACTGAAAAGAAATTCTCCCAGAGGAACAACCCGCTGGATCAGAGACGACCCTGTGGTCTACGTGAAGTGGATGGATACGCGAGAGGTGTCCGTCTGCTCCACCATCCATGCTGCGTACGACGGGGATGTAGTGCAACGACGAGGGAAAAGTAAACAAGGGGTCTGTTCCTCACAGTCTGTCCCGTGTCCCAAACCTGTGTTGGAGTACAACAAGTACATGGGTGGTGTGGCTTTGTCTCACCAGCTGATCCAGTCCTTCACAGCACAGCACAAAACGGTGAAGTGGTACAAGAAGCTCTTTCTTCACTTCCTGGACATTGCTGCAACAAATGCCTTCATCCTCCACAAGGAACTCGTGCAGAAGGCAAGCATGAGCCACAAGCAGTTTCTGGAGGAGCTCATTGCACAGATGTGTGGTGTACCTCTGACTTATCAGCCCCCAAAGGCGTGGCTAGCTCCCGTGCAGACGGCTCGCCACATGCCGGTTTGTGGGATAGAGTTGGGCACAGATGGGATGACGGCTGGCGACGGTCGCAAACACTGTGTGCACTGCAGGTGGCAGGGAGTGAAAACAAAGACTCTGTGGAAGTGTCGCGCATGTAACGTCTACCTTTGCCTCCAGCAAAAAAGAAACTGTTACGTTGCCTGGCATCAAGACGGGGACGGCTAATTGCGGTATCTCTTCTTTGCAGTAGGTTGTAGCACTTTGGGGGCAGGGGAAGGCAGACAATGTCCGCCATTGACACGTGGCCATTGACGGGAGAGCGGGAAGTTAGAGGCGTGATACACCCATCTGATCAATATGTATGTGAAGGAGCCACTGGCCTTAGAGAAAGGTAGCCTGACCTTTGAATTGAAACTACGTAACATTTCTGAATGCTCTTATTTTGTGTAATAAAACATATGTTTACAAGGTTCAAACTTCAAAAGTCTTCCTCAGATATGTTTATGGTGTATTTTACTTTGTTTGAAGACCACTGAAAGTAGGTTTTTTTTGTCATGTTTGCACAAAATTTTTAATAAACTAATTTTGTTGCATTCACTTTACTCTCTTTTTATTGCTGAGTTTTTCCAGAATATTACCATCTTCTGTATAGATACATAAAAATGTCAAATGTAGCAAAGTGCCTGACAGGCCTCGGACCTCAGGGGATTAAATAATCTTTTCAAGAAATCTAGTTTTTAACAAATATTTCACCTTTTTTGGCCTTGCATTCTACGTGTGGTATAATTGTAATTTTTCGACATCATGAGTTTGGAGAGGCTGGAGAACTTCATTCAGAGTTCCAGCAGCATCTAGGAACTCCAGGTGTTCATGTTTGTGGTTGGACAAAAGAAAAGGGTTCCTCTGGCACACCTTCCAAATAGCTTGTTGGCAAAGCCATGGCATCTCGGTTTTTACCTGATGTTTAGTTTAAAATACTGAAATAGAAATGAGAACGTGATTCGTTTACGTTGTGTATGTATTTATAAATAAAACGTAAACCACAAATACGCTACAGGTTAGACGTTTGGGCATACCTAACACATACACAACCTGGGGATGTAAGATTTTGTGTGAACAGTAGTGATGGGTATTGTAATCTAATCTCCTCTGTTTGTGCATTAACTTCATCCATAAACTGTTTTTTAAGGCTTGAGGAAGCTAGACGCCAGCCACAGATTCTATAAACCAGTCTTGGTCTTGATCGCTGTGCCGCTGTGGATCCAGGTGTACCGAGTCGGCCTAAACTGCACATGAAAAAGCCAAAATTAAAATTTTACTTTGTTTTAGCTGAGAGTTTAAAGCAATGAAAGTTGCGAACAACGGTGTGAACATAGCCAGGCTTTGTTTAATATGCCTTTGTTGTGGTGCTAAATTTAAGATCCATTAAATTAGAATATCAGACGAATAAGAACTCCCAAAAGCGTCGCTCACGCCGTAATGCAGAGGACGATATCCTGCACAATTTCATTCCTGCAAGGATGGACTCTCAGCTCCAGGTAAGATGGATTTGTGTTCTGCACTTTTTTTGTTGTTTGTTTGTTTTTTGTGTGATTTCTTGCTTTTTTCTGTTACTCAGGCTCTGTACCAGTCGGCACTGATTAAACCACGCTCTAATAAACATTAAATATTAATAAACAAAGATTAAACATCCAATAGGTAAAGGTAAACATAAAGGGGTCATTGGACTGACGATTTTATCCAAAGCAACTTCCATTCTCTATCTACAGGGGGCAGTCTCTCCCTGGAGCAACTTGGGGTTTAGGGTCTTGCTTAGGAACCCAGTGCTGAAGGTAGGAGTCGAAACCATGACCTCTTGGTTCAGAAGCAAGGATCCCACCCACTAGACTATCGCCAGAACATTAAACCTAATATTGTTTAGGTCTCCCTTGTGCCACAAAAACAGCTGTGACCTGTCAAGGCCTGGACTCCACAAGACCTCTGAAAGTCCTATAAGTTGTGAGGTAGATCCTCCATGGACAAGATGAGTTTGTCCAGCACTTCCCACAGATCAGATTGAGATCTGTGGAACCTGGAGGAACCTTGAGATCTTTGTGATGTTTCTCACAGGGTTCCTGAACAGTATCTGCACAGTGGGGAGGGAGAAGGAACTGCCATTAGGTACGGCAGCTACAGGGTGAACTTGGTCCTGCAGTGTTTAGGTGTAATGTCCACATGAACCACATGAATGCAAGAGCCAAGTTTCTCCAGCTGGGCATCACCCAGAGCATCACACCGCCTCCACTGCCTCACCTTCCCATAGTGCATCCTGGTGTCGTCTCTTCTGCAGATAAGACACGTACACGCTCCCAGCTGTCCTCATGATGAGGGAGGAAAAGTGATCCATCAGACCCGCCCACTTTCTTCCATCGTCCCTCCATGGTCCAGTTAGATTGTCCATTGTAGGAGCTTGGACAGGGGACAGCCGGTCTGCAGCTATTCAGTCCCATACACAGCAGGGGGCGCTGCACTGTGTTCTGACCTTTTTCCATCAGAGCATGTATGAACTTAGGCAATTCCTCTGTGGGATTGGACCAGATGGGCTGTTCTTCACACCCCACACAGATCAGGGAGCCCCTCGACGGGTTCTGGCTGATCAGTGTACAGCCAATCAGTCGCGTCCAAACTTTGCCCCTTTATGTTTACACTCTAGCTAATGTAGCCAATATTGTGGATAAAACTTAAGCTTCTTGGAAAATCGAATAAAAAATAAACTATACAACAGCAAACAATGTAGGCAGTTTTATTTTAATAAAGGTAGCAAAACTGAAAACGACCCCCAGCCCGTCGGTGGAACTACCCTGTGGGGCTCTTGTGCTCTGTCTTTATACTCCCGGGTTTATGCTCCTATTGTCGTGAAACCAGTTATCTATTCTATCAGCTGGGCTACTTCTGTATCAGGATAGTCTATAACCAAATATGGTAAAGGTCCTGGTGCCACGGGGTAATGATCCCAGGCTACCCAGGTGTTCAGTTCTGTTCCACAGGACATGCCTGTTTAAAGAAATATCCTTCACGCAAAGGACAAAGCCAAAGAGACAGAACACTATACCATATTTGGTGTATCCATGGTCATGTCATATGTTATGTGTGTGATTTCAAAATCTACCATATTAACGGAGTAAACCAATTAGCGCTCTGAAAATCGTTGGCTTCATCAGTTGCTCACCTCAAACCATGCAGAGTTGTATGTAGTTGAAGTAATCTCAAAAATATTGCCTGTGTGGTTTCTGACTCACTGAGACAAATGCACATAGACAACTGTAGACTTTTGGGTCAGTCTTTTGGGTCAGCCATGAGGCTTCTTTCTGCATTTGTTACTTGAGTTGAATTTTATTTTTCCCAGCAGGACAATGTCTCTGGCCTTTATGAACAGCATTGTCCCGACTCTCAAACTTGCGTAGTTTTTGGAAACAAAACCATAAAAGTGGTTTTCAATCCCAGGCCTGGGGTGCGATTTCCTTGCCCCACCCCAAAAAATGTGCAAAGCATTGGGTACCCAAGAGAAGAAACGACAACCACAGCTTTAACTTTGTATCAATATTTTTGAAGTGTTTCAGACCTAAGTTTAGTCAACCCTTGTTCGCAACTGTTTTTTAAAAACTTGATCTCTAAAACAATCATATAATATGTAAAAAGTCCTCATGTTTCTCTCTGGAGATTAGGAACAAAGCTATGTTGGGCTAAAAGTTATTTTCATAACATTTACTGTTACAAATGGACCATTAGGTCTGTTATTTGCTTCCTCAGCAAGGCATGTCAGAGGATGTTTTGACAACTAAAATAAACTGTCCCTATTTCTATACGGGGCTGTTTTTTATGTGACATATTGCTTTCCTAATTGGACACTGCTGCTCTGTTTTCAAACATGCCCCAAACAACATGATGCCTGGAGTATTTGGAAGGTGTTCCAAGTATTTTACATAAGAATTATATTATATTAGACTTTGGGTTGTTTTTTTTTGTTTGTTTTTTTTCTTCATTTCCTAACATAAGCAGTTACGGGCTAATAGACGTACGTTTGGTAGATTCTATGAATGTGAAATGTTTTTAGTTATTTTATGTAGATTATTCAGAGTAATTCCTTATTATTGTTCTTTTTTGACCAGGCATTTACTGTGGAACAGCTGAAAGAAAAAACAGAGCCAGAGCCAGACTGGACACAGTCTTTGTCAGACAGTGATTTGAATCAGTCAGACATGGAAACTTGTGAACTTGAAGAAAGCAGACTGGAAACAGACCTTTTGAGCGACGAGCAGGAGGAACCACGAGTGACTTCTAAATATCACTCACGGATCAGAGCATCTGCTAAGTCGAGTTTATCTTCAAGGCCGTGTTTGAAAAAAGTGTGCACCAAACAGCAGTTCTGTGTTTACTGTCGACAACCTAAAACCAAACTAGCAAGGCATTTGGAATGTAAACATGCAAAAGAAAAAGATGTAGCACATGCCCTCAGTTTTCCAAAGGGATCCAAAAGAAGACATCTCTTACTCGAAAAGCTTCTCAGGAAAGGCAATTATCAACATAACATTGAGGTCCTTCGAAATGGAAGAGGAGAAATTGTTCCTCAGACTCGACCAAGGTGGAACAAATCCGCGAAGGAATATTTGCCCTGTCAGTATTGCCTGGCCTTCTACCTTCGACGGGCCTTGTTCAGACATGAGCAAAAATGCAAGATGAAGATAAACGTACAGTCAAGTTCAATTGCTTCTCCACAGCAGGACAGTGGGAGCCACCCTGAATCCAGTCTGGAGTCATGTGTCCAACCTACACCTGAGCTGACCCCTCAGTCCCTTGCCAGGCTAAGCCCAGTTCATTCACCTAGTCCAAGATCCAGTCCTGCACCCAGACCACAGCCTAATCTTGAGTGCGCCCTCAAGCCCAGTATCAGTTGCTCTCCTCGTTCCATCTCTCAGCACAGTCTTGAAACCTCCTCTGTGTCCAGTTGTCAGTCCAACCCTGAACTTCTAGAGCCACCCCATCTTGAGTCTTTCCATGAGACACGTCAGAGGTCCGACCTTCCAGGTTCACACCCTAGTGCCAAATCTCTCTGTCCATCCAATCTTGATCTTGGTCATTCTCTTAGTCCTGAATCAAGCCATTCACCTAGTTTGCGATCTAGTCCTGAAACAACCGTTCATACTAATCTGAACTTCTGCTCTCAGCCTACGGACAGATCCAGTTCTCAAAGTACATTGCCTAGTCCTGAACCTTGCCACAAAACTACCCTCAGAACAATTACTGAACACATCTCACAACCAATGAAACCACCTTTGGAATCAACTATCACATCTGATTCAGATCTGAGGCTACCGCTTACACCTGACTCATTTCATGAACCTTCTTTCTGCTCCTCTCCGAAATATAGGCCTCAGTCAAGTTTTGAATCCTGCCCTCGTTTAATGGACACGTGCAGTCCTAAAGCAGATTCATACCCCAAACGTTGCCAACAAACAAGTCTCGGAATCAGTCCTGAACCAAACCCTCAGAATAAAGAGCCATGCCTTCCTTCCACTCCAGAATCCAGCCCTGATTCAAGTTTTGAATCTTGCCCTCCGTTTATTGAATGCAGTCCTAAAACAGATTCATACACCGAACAGTCCCGACAAGCTAGCCCCAGAATTGGTCCTGAACCAAGCCCTCCGAATAATGAGCCATGCCCTCCTTCCACTCCAGAATCCAGCCATGAATCAAGTTTTGAATCCTTCCTTCAGTTTATGTGCTCCAGTCCTAAAACAGATTCATACACCGAACAGTCCCAACAAGCTAGCCCCAGAATCGGTCCTGAACCAAGCCCTCAGAACGATGAGCCATGCCTTCCTTCCACTCCAGAATCCAGCCCTGAATCAAGTTTTGAATCCTTCCCTCAGTTTATGTGCTCCAGTCCTAAAACAGATTCATACACCAAACAGTCCCAACAAGCTAGCCCCAGAATCAGTCCTGAACCAAGACTACAGGATATTCAGTTGCACCCTCCATCCAGTGTAAGGTCTAGTCCTGAACTCAGCCCACTACCTTATTCTGAATCAAGTCTTAGCTCTCTGCCAAGTCTTGATTTATGCCTTCAGGACGCTGTGGTAACTAGTCCTGATCTCTTGCCTATGCCTGATTCCTGCAACCATTCCAGTATTGAATCTAGCCCACAGCCCATTCTTGACCCTAGTCTCAAATGCAATATGAAGTCCAGCCCCAACTCAAAACCAAATCCTGAACTTTACCAACCCAGTCAAAGGAATAACCCACCCAACCATTCAACGTACAACCTGAGATCAAAGTCAACACCAGTGCCTAAGATCATCCCGTGTATTGATAAAAGGGAGAACAGTGAACATGAGCTAGACTCTGATGTCTCAAGTGGAACGGAATATGATCCTGTTAGTGATGAGCATTCCTCTTGTAGCATGGACTCTGATGATGGTTGTGATGAAATGGCACAGTCAACTGAGAATGTTGATGCCTTTTCAACACTGGACTCCTCATCTTGCCTGAACACCAGTTCCCAGTCTGAGATAAAGCCCGCCCTAGAGATCAGAACAAATACTGAGTCACCCTCAAGTCCAGGCTCTACTCGAAACCTCAACATAACCTGTAATACCTCCTCCAACTCCATGCCATTCCAACAAATATCTGTGAATATAAACAAGAAAACGGCCAATGGTCGAAGATTATATAACAAAAAACACTTCTGTGTTTACTGCAAGAAACCCTATCTCAAAATATCACGGCATCTGAAGGAAAAACATAAGTATGAGCCAGAAGTAGCACATGCTGTAAGTTTACGTAAGGGCTCTGAGAAAAGGAAGCTGCTTCTTGGACAAATTCGTAACAAAGGCGATTATCAGCACAACATTCAAGTTCTTCAGAATGGAACTGGAGAGATAATTACAAATAAACGACCAAACGTGGATTATTCTGTTAGTGAGTACCTGCCATGTCAACACTGTCTGGCTTTTTTTATGCGTCATGATCTGTGGAGGCACGAAAGATCTTGCAAAATGAAAAATGAAAATGGCAATGGTTGTCGCAAAAGGATCCAGAAGGCATCATCTAAGCTACTCCCGGAGCGAGGTTATCTTCCTGGTGCTTGTGTGGAAATTATGATTGGAATGAATAAAGACGATGTCTTGGACTGTATAAAAAGCGATTCTTTAATTTGCAAGTATGGCGACAGGCTTTTTGCAAGACTTGGGACGGATAAAAAGCGTCAGGGATATATATCGCAGAAGTTGAGAGAATTGGGAAGATTTATGCTGGCCGTGAAAGAGTTGGACCAGAGTGTTCAGCATTTGCAGCAGATTCTCACTCCTTCTAGATTTGATTTGGCCCTAAAGGGTGCCAAGATGATTAGTGGATTTGATGAGTCTTCCAAAAAATGTAAGTCCCCAGGTCTGGTATTAAAACTAGGCTATTCCATAAGACAAACGTCTGAAATTCTTCTTGGGGAGAGTCTTATGGCCGATGATACAGAGACCGCAGGTCATGTAAAAGAATTTATTAATCTCATTGAGACAAACTGGATTTCCTGTGCTAAAAAATTTGATCTGGAAAGCCCTGAAAGCACTGGCTTAACGAGTTGCTTAGATAGCTCTACCTGTCAGGAACTGGCCAACACAGAATCAATTTCTAACGCTGAAGAAGGGAACGTCTCCCAGCACTGCCCAAAGGATAGTTTGCTGTCAGATGTAAGCCTTCAGCCCAGCCCAGACTCAAACTCAGTTCCTCACCAAATCCTCACATCAGAGTTATTGCTCTGTCCTAATTCAAACGAAGAACATTTGGACAACACTGAATGTGAATTTGGCACAGGTCAGTTTAACCAGTCACCGTTAAACCCAGCTCCAATAGACAATTTTACATGCAGCCCCAATGGAGAAGAGCCATCTGCCAGCCCTGCTACATCGCCTCCAGCAAAACAGCAGAAATTGCAAAAGAACATTAAAGTCAATTCCAAGTTCAGCTCATTTTCTTGCCTAAAACCTGACGCTAAACCCAAGGTCTCTTCAAAGTCTAAAGTATCTTCTTTAAGGTCAAGAGTGGTAAAAAGTCATAAAGCTGATGCTGTCCAGCGTGTATCTGGCAAAAAGCAGTTCTGTGCTTACTGTAAAACACCCGTCACCAAACTGGCAAGGCATTTGGCATGGAGACATGCAAAAGAGAAAGATGTGGCCCATGCCCTGAGCTTTCCGAAGGGTTCCAAAACTAGACATCACTTGCTTCAGCAGCTTCGTAATAAGGGCAACTACCAGCATAACGTTAAAGTTCTTGAGAATGGAAGTGGGGAAATAGTCCCTCTGAAACGGACGAAAAAAAGTTTTTTGCTCAAAGATTACGAATGTTGTCCTAGCTGCTTGGGTTTTGTTCTTAATTGTGACTTATGGAGGCATCAGCAGATGTGCAAAATGAACAAGCGCGACAAAAATGCTCCTCGCCAGAGAAGGCCTCGGTCAACTTCATCCAAGACGATGCTCGACTGTCTTTCTGAGGCCTGCCGGAATGCCGTAAACCGCATGAGAGATGATGACATCTCCAAACACTTGAGAAATGATGCCTTGATCTGCAAATTTGGCAACAGACTTCTTGAAAAAGGTGGCCATCTGAAGTCCCAGCACTCTTACATACCGCAGAAGATGCGGGAACTTGGACGATTTATGTTGGTTGTGAAGGAGCTGGATCAGAGTGTTGAGTATCTGCATCAGGTGTTCACTGAATCTAGGTTTAATTTGGCTTTAGAGGCTGCGAAGAAGATTGGTTGTTTCGATCAGCAGTCTGACAGATTCAATGCTTCGTTGCCTGTAATAAAACTGGGTTATTCCCTAAAAAAGGCAGCTGAAGTTGCTTTGGAAGAGAATGATATGGAAGAAAAGTCTGTAGCTGAAGCCAGAAAGTTCATTAAGCTTCTTGAAACGGATTGGTTTACGTACGTCTCCTCGCATTCTTGTGCTTCTCAAAGCTCTGTCAAACAGAACCAGGAGGACATGGCTCTTATAGAAGATCTCATCAAACTCCAGGGTTTTCTTAGACATACTGAAGAGCAAGCAGAAAAGGACTTGTCGGAGAACCCTAATCCAGATGCATGGAAGAGATTATGCCGTAGTCTCCTTGCTACAGTAAGTCTGTTTAACAGATGTCGGAAACCTGTGTCCGATCAAATGCTGCTTGAAAACTATAGAGAAAGAACCAAAGAAACTTTAAAGGACAAGTGCAAGACCCTAACAAGTCTGGAACAGTGTCTCGCTGGCAAGTTAGTCCATGTTGAAAGCTCTTTTAAGGATGGAAGTATAGTACCCGTTTTTCTTACTGAAAGAATTGAGTCATCCTTGGGCACCCTTATCAAGTACCGAGAGCATGCAGGTGTTCCTGAAGGTAATCCTTACCTGTTCGCTCGAATGGAAGCTTCTGCTCACGAAAGGGCCTCCAACTGTCTGAGAGATTTTTCCCATAATTGTGGCGCAAAAGCACCAGAAGGTCTTTCAAGAGTGCATGCATACAAGTTTGTGGCTACTGCATTCCAAATACTGAGCCTTAATGAGGGGGAAATGCATGATGTGGCTATGCTCGTGGATGATGGGGGCATAAACTGCCAAAATCTGAACGAAAATCCCTTGGAGTTGGCAAAGATCTGCAACCTGCTGCGCGAAATGGAACATGGAGCTGAAAATTCCCATGCCAAAGCGATACCTAAAGCTGCCAAAGGTATTTTCTTCTGTATTCCTATGTATTTAAACATACATATCAGTAGTCAGTTGATTCGTCTAGACTTCAAAAAGTCATTAGTCTAACTGAAAGTGCGGGTGGTGGTGGCTTAGTATGTAGGATGCTTGCCTCTGGACCAAGAGGTCATGGGTTTGAATCCTACCTTCAGCACCACCACTGGGTACCTGAGCAACAACCTTAACCCCCAGTTGCTCCAGGGAGAGACTGCCCCCTGTAGGCCATGAATGGAAGTTGCTTTGGATAAAAGCGTTTGTTAAATGCTCGACACTTTTAATACACAGATCTGTTTAATGTTTTTAAATAATACTGCTTAAATAGTAGAAGTATTAATGATGCCTCTAATGGTCTTTATTAGGTCGTGGTGCACCAAAAGACAGAAGGAAAAGATGGAGCGTGGAAGAACAAGAAGCTGTGGGGAGACAAATGGAAAAATATATCTCGCTCATGAAGGTGCCGGGCAAGAACGAGTGTCTGAAGTGTATAAAGAAAGAGCCAGATGTTCTCAAGTCAAGAACGTGGAGGGATATCAAAAATTATGTGCACAACACCATACAGTCACGCAAAAGAAGACAAAAACCAAAGCAGATGGAGGAGGAGCAGGATGACAGTGATGGAGGAGAGCGTGGTGGAGGAGCTGATGCGGTGGATGCTGCCACAGATGGGCCTTGTTTGAAAAGAAGAAAGCTGAGACGGGTGTGAATGCACGCCTAGATGCGTCTTCTCCAGAATGTTTGAGTTTCTTTTAGAAATTAAATCTTACTTTGCCTCTTTTTTATTGTTTGCTCTAATGATCATGATCAGCCAAACCAAAATAAAAATATACGTAGCTCTAACGCTTAACACTTAATCCCTGAGGGTAAATTAGTGTCAAATGTATTTGTAAAGGTTATGTAATACAATGTGTGTGTATATATGTACAGTAATCCCCCGCTATTCGCTGGGGTTACGTTCCAAGAGCACCCATATATAGTGAAAAACCGTGTTGTGTTTTGGTTAAAAAAAAAATAATAATTTTTAAAAACAGCCTAAAAACAGCCTTTTTTATAGTATAAACCCTAAATTTGCTCCCAGAATTCTTAAATTTCGTGTTAAAATCAGTTTAATGCATTACCCTTAAAGAAAGTGTAAAGGTAAATGAATAATCAGAATCAGAAAACTTTATTGCTTAGAAAACGTTAGCATTATTAGCGTGCGAAAACGCACTCGTACTCAAAAGAAACCTGAGGGGCACAGTTTACTAAAACTAAATAAACTGAGATAACTGTTGAACAATGTTTCGGGGGGGCGGGTTAAAGCGCTAAAATACGAGGACAAGACACAGAGCAGTCATGCTACATGCTGCAGCAGCTGCTTCTTTTTATGACGGTCAACAACTTTTCAGTGTATTACTGCCACCACTGGACTGATGGAGGTACTACAGTTCAGTTCTCAGAAAAATCCGCGTTAGACTGAATATAAATAAAAGTCCAACTACAAGTATAAGTTCTTAAAGTGCGAAAAAAATAATTCACAATAATTGTCTTGGTTGGAAATGCAGGTCTAGTCTACAAAAAATTATGAATTATAAATAGTTTTTAATTGTAATTATTGATTACATCGGTGTATTTATATTACTCTGCTTCAGTAAGAATACATTTACATTTCACTTTATTAGAGTCCTATTAGAGCAGATTCAAGTGATGCTTACGCTTCAGAACCAGAACTGAGCTGGATTTTCATCTCACCTCCGAGTCTTTTATTCCTTTCATAGTTTCCTAATATTCACCAGTAATCTGTCCAGCACTTCTTCCTGCACTCCAGTGTGTTCCTGCTGGAACACGTTGACAGCTCTTGATTGTTTTGGTCTCTGAAGCGGGGTTTTGTGTCTCGGCTTGAATAAAGAGGACCGCTTGTTCTTTGCTATTCCGAGAATCTTGCTGAATAAACAGGGTATTTGTTATTGAATTCCTTAAAGTTGTGTTTTAGGCCAAACTCAGCTTTGAAAGTGAACCGTTTGCATGTGTTCATTCAGGTTAGAACATTTCTAGTTAAAGTTTTGAACAAAAATAAATGGTTTGAATCACTCGGGTCACTCAGACCTGTGCAGAAGGTTGTTCCCTGTAAAGAGGCCCCATGAGGTGAAATGTCCAGTCTGAGAGGTCGGAGAGAGGGAGGATTCTGGAAGATGTGGTCCTAGAGAGTGATCCGGTGCTTGGCTGTGATTAATGAGTGTGATGATGCCTGTCTTCCAGTCACCAAGGTGTTTGGCAGCAGATGCGGCGAACAGTTCCTCGCCCGGCTCGAAGATCCACCATGTTTACGGAGTGAAGGCCTGGGCCAGCTGGGTGCAGTGGAGAGCCCAACAAACTGATGGTGAGTCTGAACCCCCCCCCACACACACACACACACACACACACACACACACTGCCGTGTTGCCAATGCTGAGATCGCTATCAGTAATACTGATGTTGCTTAGCAACAGTCTTGGGACTTCTTTTCTTCCCCTCGGAGTGTGAAGGAGACGCACATTTCATGTTTTGAATCGCTGTCCAAGTTGATTTCTGAATATTTATTCCGCTCTGGTTCAAAATGCCTGCTCAGTTGCTGTGTGTCTGGTTCACCTGAGCGCTGCTTATGTAAAGTTTCATGAAGTGCTTTTTTTTTTTTTTTTTTTACACAACGTCTCCTTTCGCCTCCAGCGTCTAAGATCTCACGCGTCTGAGAGGAACATGTGGTCT
>JBBIGB010240196.1:2814-14117 GCA_037577075.1 Alestopetersius hilgendorfi
TTATCTCCGTTGTTGTTTTTTGCATGGACAAACAACAATGGCTTCCTTCCATGTTGTGATGACATTTCGACCAATCAAAAAGCAGTAATGCAGTCAGCTTGGCTGCGGCCCACTTTCAGCTCTGCCATTGAAAAGCCTGGCTCTGGTACGACTCGCCTTATTTGTAATGGAAAAACAGTTGATCGCGCTACGGCACGGTTCCTTGAGCCAGTGGAAAAGCGGCATAAGAATCAGTATCTCTGTAACAATCCAAGCTCAGGAAACCAGTAGTCCGAAAGTTATTTGAATAAAGACAAAACACAGATGTAAATGATAACTAATCAGACTGGCTAAACGAGGACCACATGAAAAACACTGCAGAGACGTCACGAACCACCACACTGAAGGGCATCGACATTAGTGCAGGAGAGAAAAAGCCAAAATCAGGGACAGATGGACCTCCTGATGAGTATCAGTGTTGGGCAGAGTGGGAGAAGTAAAAACAAACAAAAGCCACTGTGCAGATCCAGGATGGCAGTTTGTGTCTATAAGAATGAGCCAACATCAGCAGATTCTTCCTCTAAATGCACAATCAACACTCAGGCAATTTATTATTATCAATTTTAGCCAATCAGTGAAAGTATGATGAGCCAGTTAAGTGCCCTTGTGATGTATTTGGCTTCCTAACAATTTTCTCGCATAGCGTTATGCAATACATTTAGTTCAGGGTGAATAATCCAATCAGAATGACCGGATTCTGTCTAAACATTGTTGGCTAACGTCAAGAAATATTTCACTCTTTGCAAAATGCTGAGCTGTGAGTTTTGCTAAAGAACAGTATTTTTTTGTTGTCCATTTGTCATATGCCACAGCAAAGCACACAGTATGAACATTTAACCCAAGTGAAGCAGCGGGCAGCCAGGAAGAAAGTAACCAGGGAGCTGTGTGTATGGACGGTACCTTCATTAAGGGTACCTCAGAGGTTCCACTAGCAATCTTGGGGTTTGAACTCACAACCTTCTGATCATAAGGGCAGCTCGCTAACCACTAGGCCAGCAGCTGCCCTCTATTTAGTGATCATTTGAAAATGTTGGTAACACATTAGAACCTCGCTCCAATAGAAAACATTAGTAGTACTGCATAAAATTGACACATCCATGACAGAAAAATATGACAGAAAATGTCCATTAATATAATAATTATATAATATAATATAATGATTGATTAAAGTCCTTATGCAACATAAACTGTCATTATATTTTAAAAAAAGTTTTTCTCAATTTACTGTAGCTGTAAAGTGTTATTTATATGCTTTAATTATTTTTAATCATAATTATTTATATTATTTAGATATCAGATGAGTTTTTCTGCACGAAAACTTTTTTTATGATCAAGTTGTTACTTGCAGCTCAATGAAACAAGTGGAAAACATATGTGGAAAAGTCCCATTTCAGAATTTCTATGGAAAGTGTCCATTTGTTATGCACAGCATGGAAGTTCAGAAAAGAAAGTCTTTGGTGTTTGTTCATTTTTTGCAGCAGACCTTTTTTAGCGCTGTTGCTGCACCTATATTCAAATGTCTTGACATAATTGTGCCTTTTGCTTGACAGCTGGTCGCCTTTATGAGATGGAACATTTTTCATGGTGAATTTAAAATGCCAGTTTGTCCAGTTAAAGAGCAAATAATATGAGTTTGGCAAATAGAATGTGCTGGAAATATGTGAGTGTGTGTTATGTGTTCATTTAACCCACACAGGTTAATAAAAAAGGCAAATAAAAAAGTAGCCCATATATTGATTTAAAATGAAAAATGATCATTTATGATCAGTGCATCCCTACAAATATGTATTTCTGAGTAGGAGAATGTTTTTGTTTGGATTTGTGTGTATAGTCCTGTTTAGCATAAAGGAATAACATTGTCTACCTTTTTATCTCTTTTTTTTCCTTCAATTATCTTGGAAGACCCGAACCTGTCGGCATTCAAATATTGATTCAGAATCGGTTTAACATTTGTTGAAGATTTGACGTCATTTATTGTTCGATCCAGTTTTAGAGAAGTTGATGTGTGTTCACACTCTGCAGGCTGTGTTTACACTAAAGCTATTTTTGTAAAAGCACCTTCTGGAGCACCACACACAGTAACCATAGCACCATAACAGCATTTCTCTGAATAGCTGAAGTTTTCATAGCTTTAAAGCGCTCTGCTCTGACAAAATAAAGAAAATGCTTTTTTTTGTGCAAAGTCTTGAGCCAGCCCCTCATTTCTTCATACTTCCTTAATTCACCTTCTTTAAACTTGTCAACATTTCTAACCTTTGGCATATTGAGTAGATTAAATGGAAGAAATGGAAACAAATATTTTTTATTGCAACGGACTGACAGATGCCTAAAGATAAAGGTGTTCTAACCACTCAGCATTCAGCACCACCAGTATACTGACCACCTCCTGATCATCTGGAATCATCTGCTCCTGTTTTTTCACTGGTTTAGGAATTAAGTTAGTAGTACTTTGTTCTGCTTGAATGATTCATACCTAGATCACTGTGTGGCTTAATTGGCTTACTCTGAAACTGATCAGGTTCAGGCAATGGACTGAAAATGAGAGTCTTTAAAATTCCTTCAGGAAGCCTGGAGAACTGTTCCTCAAGAGTACACAAAACATACAAGAATGTCTGGATTTTTGGAAACAAAATATGAAAACCTGGAAGGCTAAAGGTACATAACTGTAAATGCAATTTGTTATGTAACTTACAATGCCATTAATTATACAGTTGTGTCATTCTGTTCTATGTAAGCTGATTGTGTAAAGGGAAGATTCCAGGCCTGCTCCCAGTGGCTCTAATGTGAAATATGTCTTCTCATATGTGGCACTGTGGATGATTATATAAATCTGCAGTGGACAGGTTGGTAACAATTTAGACCACACGGAATATCAACTAATCTCGTCTCAGAGGAGGTCAGTGTCTGGACACCGGCCTAACTGGCGCTAACAGAGTGCCTCTGGCTCTCTGTGCTGTTTGTGGGCTGGGAGGATGGATGGGGACATGATTCCCAGGAGCCACCTTCGTTTTTGTGCGTCCAAACACGTCGGACTCATCAGGACTTGGCCTGAAAATGGGCTGCGGGATCTGCTACTGCTCTCTTAAGAGGAGGCGCGTGCAGCTTGCCTACACGCTCCTCTCTGCCCTGATATCACTGTTTTAGGGCCGGACTGCTCTGTTAACACACAACCCTGAAACCTGATATTGGTGGGGGCTGAAATTTCTGCGGAGGCTGGATTCAACGGTCCTCTCCACACATGTAAGCAACAAAAATGCAGTTATTTAGGGTGTGGGTCATTATTAACATAACTTTGAAAATGTGTCGTGTCCTGACAAGCTGCCAGTAACTACAGTTCACACTAGGAAAGACTGTGCTGCAACAGTACTGTCATCTGGGGCAAATTAAAACCCGTTTTATCTATCTGCTCAGAAATGCAGCCCTCAACACAACTGAAAACCAAAGCATGTTATTAGATGTGAATTGTCACTTGCAGCTCAGTGAAACAAGTGGAAAACATCTGTAGGCAAGTCACATTTCAGACTTTCTAAGTGAAGTGAAGTGAAGTGATCAGTCGGTCATACGTGAACACACCACAGCACGTAATTCACCCTCTGCATTTAACCCATTCACCAAGTGAAGCAGGGGGCAGCCATGAACACGGCGCCCGGGGAGCAGTGCGTGGGGACGGTACCTTGCTCAGGGTACCTCAGAGGTGCCTAGCGGTCTTGGGAATTGAACCTGGACTTTCTAATCACAGGGCAAATGCCCTAACCACTAGGCCACCAGCTGCCCCAAGTAAAGTGTTTATTTGTTATACGTGAACCCACCACAATACGGCATGGCAATTCTTATCTGCATTTCAGCCTTTCTAAGTTTCTAAATAGAAGAGAAAGTCCTTGATGTTATTTAAATTTGATGCAAATTTATTTTGCAGTTTTTCCCGTTTTGCAGAAGGAATAAAGCATCCTTCTTGCCATGTGTTTGTTATTTGCTGACAACATGAACACAGACAGGAAGGTGACAGAACTGCAGATTCAAACCTGTTGAGACAAAATGTAAATCATGTGCAAATGTGATTCAAAAATATGTAATTAATCATAAATTTAGGTAATGGTATGCTAATGGTATGCTAATATGGCAAAAAGAAAAATAGGTTTCTATGCATTTATGTCACACTGGTTCCATGAAATGTTTTTTGTATTGTGAATAACTCTTTCTAGGTTTAAACATAATGCTTCATTTAGTTTGTTATAGAAAAACAAGTTACCCTCATAGTCCAGAGCATTGGGGGGGGGGGGGTATGTTGTGCTGCAAAGGGGACCCAACTCCATGTGAAATTCTATGTACCTGAATGCAATTTCATTAAAGTCTCTGTTGGAGTAATGGTCAGCCGACCCAATACTTTTTTTCCATATTATGTGGACAAAGAAATGATGACATTATATGGACAAAAGTAATGGGACGCCTGACCCCCACCAAAACCAGTCGAGACCCAGAGCCCTGCATGCTGCTCGCACCTGAGCACAAAAATGCAAACTTAAAAGAAAGGATTAATAAAAACATGCCTTAATGCTCGATATAATAATTGTTGCTGTTAAGTAAATAATGTGTTAACACGTTAATAATGAGTTGATGTGGCCAGCACTAATATATATAGATAAGTACATTCTGAAATAACATGAGACATATGCAAAAATGTTCAGTTTCTCAGGTTCTCTTTATCTTTTATAGATGAAAGCAATGAACTGAACAGCGTTGCTTTAGTTTTTAAAAACCTCTGACAATATTTTGAAGAAAATGACAAAACACCAAAATAAGAGAAATTTAAAGACAACAAATCTCTTGTTCACTCTTAAACAAAAGTGTCTGTTAAACAAACCAGTGTCTGTTAAAGTCCTACACAAACACATCATTCTGCTTTGTAAGGTAATGATTAGTGATCACCTGAATCAAATCTTATTCAGTGAGGAAAATTATAAAAACACTGCTGTAATCAACACTCTCCTCTTGGAGAGTGCATATACACTAAAGATTGAATGAATTAATACTGTTAAATGATTTAACTCCCAAAGAACATCCCCCCAAAACACGTGGAAAGTGTGTACTTACCATACATTTTAAACCCATGGAGGGTAAAAGTAATTTACATGAGCTAAGTGATGTTAATGACTATGTCACTGAGGTGTCATACCATCCAGATTAAGTGCCACCCTCACTTCTCCACAGCCTGTGTGTGTAAGAGGCTTGCTACCTCCACATCTGCACAACTTTACAAGACGCAGGGATCGTCCTCATCAAACGTTGTCAAAACAACTCCACCAAACATGCCCCACCACATTCCCCTGCCTGTCCAACAGCCCTCATATGGTCCTCAAACAGACACTCTTTATCCCGTGGCAGATCACAGATCAAGTTCTGACAGGTCTGCCTGGGCACAAGACCTGTGCTGCTCCTTTAAATGAGAACATATAGATGATTTACGGTTAACAGTGAAGTGCCAAGCTGTTTGTGTGTGTATGTGTTTGCCGTCTCATGGGCTCTCTGGCCCAGATAGCCTTCGCTAAAGGAAAAGAAAAGCCACAAGATTGCACACATGCACCAAGTACATGACCTAGAACACAAAGCCCTAAACCACATCCTGAAATGCCACACAACAAACATTTGCACTTGAAAGTACCTGGAAACTAAGGAAAAACAGACAAACACACATTTTCAAACACTAAGACAACATTTTAATTAAAAATTTAATTAAAAATGAAAGGCATCAAAACACATTTATCAGACGCTTTTATCCAAAGCGACTTCCATTCCTTATCTACAGGAGCAACTTGGGGTTAAGGGTCTTGCTCAGGGACCCAGTGGTGGTGTGTTGAAGGTAGGATTCGAACCTATGACCTCTTGGTCCACAGTCAAGTATCCTACCACTAGGCCACCGCCACCCCTACACACAGTACAGTGCAGATTCCCCAGATCTCAATCTGTTTGAGCATCTGTGGAATGTCCTGGACAAATTGTTCAATCCAAGGAGACACTGATCAACTAGAAACAGTGTCTACCAAGATTCTGACAGTGATCTATTCGAAAATTGCTCCACCAACTGATAATGTCAGAGTAAAAACACCATTTATTTTGGCAAGGATGTGTAGTTTGTTCATCATCTAATATTGTTTCAAGCACATATTAAAAAAGGTATTTATCACTACATTAAGTCAGACATTCCTATGTAATAAATGAGCCTCTGGACCTGGAGAACAACAGGTCAAAACCAGATTTTGATTCCAACCCTCACATCATGCATATTGCTCATGTTCAGTCGCTAATGAAGACTCCTGATTAGCTGGTGTAGGTGTGTTCAGCAAAAGTTAGCACTAAATGATGTGCTTCAGGTCTTCAGGAGTAAGGCTGGCAGCAGTCAGTACCAACTTTTTACCACATGTAGCTTATTTAACTGTAGCTTCACTGATGTGATGCGATGACACCACTTTACCTGGTACTTGGAAACCACAGAAACATGTGAAACACATAAATATGGTAAAAAAGTCAAACCATAAGAGTTTCGTGACCCACAATTGTGGCCCACAGTTCAGTTTTTGACTTTCATAATTACACAGAATGTTAGGCAAATATTTGGAGTATACGTACAGTATGTACCGAAATACAGTTCAAGTCATTTCTGGCAGGTTTTCGACTTTGGCCGCCAAAAAAACCTTCCTTTTCAAGGCTGGGATTGTGACCTATTTTCCAAACATGGCAGACTGATTGTTTTACTGACTGAAAGCTACAGTTTCCCGAAGTACACTGAACCAGACAAGCATGAGTAGGAAATGTTTTTTGGCCAACAGTGTGGATGTGTTTGGCGTAGGCTGACAGACAGAAACAGTGATGAGTCATTTGCTGTAGTGTGTGGATGGGTACGTGTTGCCATAATTTACTTGAATCATGACACTGTTTCTCCATTTTCCTGTTTAGAAATGTTTTTATTTATGCTAGGGCGAACTCTCAGACAGCCTTGCACTGCTGCTTGTTCTACTTTTGTGCAGTATGTTGCATATTTTCCTATTAAAGCAGATGGGTGGTTGTTTAAAATAATAGTTAAGGGGGGTGGGGCGAGTAAGGGTGTGTAGGTGGTGAATTATAGCTATACATTCCAATATACATTCTCAAGAAAAGAAGGCCTTATATATACATATTCATATATATTAATGCTGGGTGATTTATTGTGATTAATCGCATGATTTTCTGCATTTTCTGATTGATGGTAAGATCAATGAGACTCGAAATTCAATAATAAAAATATTGTATTGTCATGTACTGCTACATGAACAAAAGTGGTTTTCAAACACTTGAAACAAATATGATGCTTATTAACAGCAGTGTTATATAAAAGCAATGTAAACCAAGGCTGTTTGGTTCTGTGCGCAACCATTCAGTGGAACACAGTGAGCTATTCAGCTCGCTACATGGCAAAAGTACTGTATTATTGACTGTTGTCTCTGAAGAAACACTGTTAGGTAATCATTCATTTACTTAATGCTCTGTTCAAAACAAGGCTGCTCTTCAGTCTCCATCTCATCTGGATACAAAACTGTTTCATTCTTTATCTGAGCTGCTTATCCTAACCAGAGTTGCAGGGGGTGCTGGAGCCTATCCCAGTGTTCAGGGGGTGAAAGGCAGAGAAACACCCAGGAGAGGCCACAGATTCACTCACACACTTTAACATCTGCAGTTCCTTTGCTGTACCTGCTTTTCGACTGTGTGAGGAAACCAAAGTTTAACATACTAGAAAAAACAAATGATTAAATGCCCCAGTGCACACATTTAGGCAATCAGTCAAGATATGACTACATTCTGAAGGGGTCACATAATTAAGGCCAAATGAGTCAAATAAGACCTGAAATGAAAGGGTGCACATTACATTTGGGCAGTAAATGGTATTGAAGCCTTGTGTCATACTGTATATTTGTTCCATGCAGATGTATTTCTTCTGTTCAGTTACTGTATGTGATCACCACTGCTTCAGACACACCCAGATTACAAGATCATACACTAATTAATCCCAGTGTCAATTTTCTCATCATGCTGTGCATCTCATATCTGGAATATGTCCATATCCACTGTTCATCCACTGTTCGACAGATTGTAAAATTAGCATAAGCACTGCTTCTCCTGCATTGCATTTAAATCTAAGAAGCTCCTAAGTGGATGTTGAATGCAAAAATAAGTAGGAACTCAGCATTCAGCACCACCAGTATACTGATCACCGACTCATCATCTGGAATCATCTTTTGCATATTACTGTGCATTACCAGATTCCTACAGAGGTGCCTTTGCATGTATATAATAATGTGATAGTATAGTGTAGCCCCCTCCCCCTCCACACACAAACACACACACACACACACACACACTCACACTCACACTCATTTACACCCAACTTCCTCCACCAGCCTCCTCCATCAGTTCCTTCAGTTCCCACCACAGCCTGTGTTATCACTCTTTATCAAAGCTATTACTCTCCATTCCACCGAGATGTACTGGCAACATCTAATGAGTCCATACACTGCTCTTCACTCTCACATCATGTCTCACACTAAGCTGAGGATGTCACCCAAAAATAGGATACCTTAAGGTTGTTTCTTTTGTGATATATGAATATATTTAATATATTTCAGCTGTGTAACAATTAAATCCAAATTATGTAAGGGCACATAGTAAAAAAGAGGTTAAATGTGTTTTTTTTTTTTAGTAAAAAAACACATTGCAGTGCATACAGTTACTATTGCCATTTGCTGGCTCTGTGCAATTGGTTAATTATTATTTCTTTTAATAAATAGTTCCATAGACTGACAATATAGGCAGCATTACACACTCAAATATGTCAAATATGTATTGTGATGCAATTACAGTAATGACACACTGTTGTCTTATTGCCCAACCCCTACTATACTGTGCAAAACATAGACCCTTCTTTTCCTCATATTTTACCTCCTGAGAGCCAGACATTCTAGTATTTTGAATGTCTTCCTGAAGGAATTTCAAAGACTCTCATTTTCAGTCCAGTCCCTGAACCTGACCAGTTATCTGGTTTTGGTTTGTAAAGCCACATGGTGACCTACATAGGAAACATTCAAGCAGAATAAAGCACATCTAACTTAAGGCCTGAATCAGTGAAGAAACAGCTGCAGATGATTCCAGATGATCAGGCGGTGATCAGTATATTGGTGGTGCTGAATGCTGAGCAATCGGAATTGCTTCATCAAGTCACCTTGTATTGTTTAGGCACTTTGCAAACATTTATGAAACATTTGTTCCTATTTCTTTAAATTAATCTACTCAATATGCCAAAGATAAGACAGTTTGACAGACATGAAATAGTATTTTTGCACAAACAGATGTACAGATGTAATGGCATTCAGGATACTCAAACTCTATCACACCACTTCGGAGTATGGATTCTGGAAAAATTAAAAAACAAAAGGTATGGTCATGACCCAATATTACTTGAAAATTAAGAGACAATAAGCTAATGGGCCTAAAATAACACACACTAAAATGACATCATTATTATACATTATTTAGTCCAAAGTAGGTTCTTGGGTGGGGCCCTCATCTGACTAAGCCAGACTGGATTCTCTTTGAGACCTTTGTAGTGAATCTGCTCACCCCACAGAATATAAAATTACATATGAAGAGTGAACCGCAGCCCCCATCAATACTGCACTCTAAGGCACTGCACAGGTCTTTGGTTACTAATGGGATAATGTGGTTGCGTGATGGGGGGGTTTAAAGAGAAGACAAAAGCTGTTAATCAATAACACGTCTCACGTAAGACTTATTGCATCTGTCTGGGTTGGAAGTGTACCCTACTAATGCTGCAACATCTATGCATCCTGACGACACTCTGTTCCCTGCATTCATTACATTATTCATAAGCAGAGTGAGTTCAAAATGGCTATATAGATCTGACCCTTCACATCACTCCCAAATGCTCAGAGAAAACAACTGTAGAAAGACTTAATTGCATTTCCATTAGAAAATGTAAAGTGTGATTTTGTGGTTGCTGCAACCCCAGTGTTTGGAAACACCCAAACTAAATTCATTTAAAAAATTCTGCTTACAGCAGGATATCAAACCGGTACCATTTCTGATTCTCTTCATTTAGTGCAGTGCAATTTCCTGCTGAACCACAGAGAGGGGTATTCACTTGCTATCTCTTACCAAGCCATCTATTATTAAGCATGACTGAAACTGGGTGGAGCTAACTGCTCTTGCCCAAAAATGGGTGAGAAAAGCGCTGATTATTTTTGATTAACACATCTTTTTTTTTATAACTAACCTCAGCTTTAGCATCTCAAAGTCTGTTTATGAGTCGTCTGTGTCTGAATTGTTGTTCTGCATTTGGGGCTTTCCAGCTGCCTTAGGCCTGAAATCACGATGCTCACTCTCTCCCGTATAGACTTATAAGGCAACTCGCCCTACCATTCTCTCTCCCCATATTCTATGGAGGCGACTCGACCATCGACTATTTTTAAATGATTGATACTCAGCACCTGATCAACCCTTCGAAAACTGAATATACATTTACAGTAGTGGAATTTTGCCAAAACTCTATATGGGCTTTGAGGAGAAGCAGCTCTAAAAACAGGAGGAACAGAAGTGATAATAATAAACCTAAGAAGAACAATCACACTAATTAGGTCTTGACGTCATTGACCATCAGGGCTACAATTAACTGATGAGACTACAAGAGTGGGTCTGCATTGGTGTTGACGCAAAAATTAAGGTCAGCGTTTGACGCAAATGAATGTGGACGAATGTAATGGGCTGCTATGGTAATAATGTTAAGCTACACACTGGCCAGAAGGGCCTGGTAGCTCAACAGCAGTTCACAAAGTTCACACCAGATTGTCTTAGCCAGACATACCATATCTCTTTCAGCAGATTAAGCAGATAATAGGGTGGAGATCAGCTGAGATCATCACAGGACTGCTTCTGGTTTGTAACGTAGAACAAGAAAAGAGGATGTGAAAAGGATCTGCTTGGGGTTTGTGCAATCCTGTGGGTTACTTTTGTAAAAAAATGTCAAAAATGTTTCAAACTACAAGAGGCAGACGTATGTTACTAGAATGTTACATGTTACAGGGGAAGGGATTTGCAAAAGGTACTAACTTGCATGTCAGAGGTTCTATCACTGAGACACACACACGCGCACGCACACACACACACACACACACACACACACACACACACACACACACACACACACACACACACACACACAC
>JBBIGB010240616.1:0-14115 GCA_037577075.1 Alestopetersius hilgendorfi
ACACAAAAGACCCATTGCTCTCAAATGGGGTGGGAGGGGGTGTTATCTGGTGTGGCCACCAATAGCTTCAAGCAGATCAACACATCTCCATCACATAGAGCTGATCAGGTTGTTGATTGTGGGCTGTAGAATGTTGGGTCACTCCTCTTTAATAGCTGTGTGAAGTTGCTGAATATTGGCAGGAACTGGAACACGCTGTCGTATATACACTGATCCAGAGCATCCCACACATGCTCAATGGGTGACATGTCTGGTGAGTATGCTGACCATGCAAGAACTGGGATGTTTCAGCTTCAAGGAATTGTGTACAGATCCTTGCAATATGGGGCCGTGCGTTATTATGCTGCGACATGAGGTGATGGTTGTGGATGAATGGCACAACAATGGGCCTCAGGATCTCGTCACGGTATCTCTGTGCATTCAAAAGGCCATCAATAAAATGCACCTGTGTTCATTGACCATAACATACGCCTGTCCATACCATAACCCCACCAGCACCATGGTCCACTCGACAGGGACATCACTAGGACTGAAAGGAATTAGCGTGTATAGAGGGCTGAAAACTTTTCACCGAAACTTGAGGTGCTCACTAACACAGATTTAGACAGATTTGTGAACAATATTTGAGAGTAATGGGTCTTTTGTGTATGTAGAAAATATTTTGGATCTTTGAGTTCAGGTAATAAAAAATGGGAGCAAAAACAAAAGTGCTGCATTATGTATATATTTGTTCAGTGTATATATACAGTACTGTGCAAAAGTCGTAGGCACCTGAGAAAATTATGCTTAAAAGCTGTTTACTGTTCGGTACGCCGATGCACTGAACAAGACGCAGGAAAGAGACCTCTCGACCTGAACCCTTATTTCATTTACAATTACATTTAAATTTAGGGCATTTGGCTGACGCTCTTATCCAGAGCAACATACATCAGTGTTTAAGAAGTCCCCAACTGTTTCTTACCTGAAAACAGCTTAAATCCGTGTCAACTATTTAACCGAAATACTGCAGTTAGAGCATCTATACAACAACTGTCTAATAGTAATTAGCCAACACCTACCCAACAATACATAAGACATAGAGAGGAACAATGTAAGCCATAGAGAAGTCAAGGGAAAGGTAGTTGGGGTTTTTTTTTGGGGGGGGGGGGGGGGTTTAAGAAATAAATAATCAGTAGGATAGGGACATAGTTAGTTCCCGAAGTGCTCCTTGAGGAAAGAGCTTAGATGCGGATTCTTCAAATTTGGTTCTGAAGAAGGAAGACTTAGCAGAGGTTAAATCACTAGAAAAATTAGATAGGAGAGAGCAATAAGTGATTAGGTCACTGTTCTCAAGCGTTTTCCTCCATCTTCTCTCGGTTGCTCTCAGTTCCCTTTGGTTTCTTCGCAAGACCTCAGACAGCCATGGAGATGGGGGAGAAATGCGTTTCGGTCTGGAAGACAAGGGACAGAGTTGGTTGAATTTGCTGTGGAGAGATGAGAGAAGGGGTGGTGGATTCAACAGAAGATGGAGTAGGGTTAGTAGAGTTTGGAAGAGGTAAAGAGGATAGAAAGATAGAAGATGATGGTCAGAGATGTGTAAAGGAGTAGACAGTATGTTGAACATGAGAAGTGATCTGGTGGATACCAAGTGTTTCCTACTTTGTGAGTCGGTGGAGACTTGCCAAGGGTCAGGCTGAAAGACGATAGGAGCATGGCAAGTCTGCAGGTCTGTATCTTGTCGCTTGGTTGATTGAAGTCGCCAAGGAGGATGAGCAGCGAGTCATCATCCGGAAATGAACTCAGAAGGACATCCAGTTAATCAGTGAAGCTACCTAGAGGACCAGGTGGACAGAAAAGTACAATGATATGAAGTTTAGATGGGTGTGTTACATTAACAGAGTGGAATTCAAAGCATGAAACATTGAGAAAGACTTAAAGGCGTGAAACGCAATGAACTTGAGAGAAGCAAACCTGTACCTCCTCCTCTGCCTGTAGTGCAAAGAGTGTGGGAGAAGGAGAAGGCAGCGGAAAGGGCTGTTGGCGTGGTCATGTCCTCTGGTGTGATGCAGGTCTCAGGGAGGGCCAGAGAGTGGAATGCATGGAGGGACGCCAATCCAGAGATGAAGTCACCAAGACCACCATGAACCACTGTAGAAGGCTGTGGGGAAAAAAGTAGCTGGGAGAGGTTACTGAGATTTCTACTGCGGCGACGAGAGAAGCATCTTCTTGGGCCAGAAGATATGTGAACAGGTATTGGTGTGATGCACATTATTTGTAAAATATCGAGTAGAGAGGAAGGGAGGAAAGGATACTTAGCCGAGAGTAGTTGCGAAAAGAGGAGTCCTTCTTGAAAGATGTAGTCCTTTTTAAAATTCAGGGAGAGCAGAAGCCACTCCCACCACTTGACACCTAATTATCTCAGGCCTCACTGATATCAGGTTTGCCTTTGTCTAACTAGCTGCAATGAAACTTAGCTAACACCTCACAGTAAAAGCAATCAAGACAGCCTAAATGCACAAGCCAGCAGTACAGTTGAACAACAGACAATAAACTCAAGGAAGCTTACCAGCTGAAGACACAACAGCAGGCAGATTCTATAAGCACAATTTTGATTCAGGCATCAGACCAATTTGAAATAGGGGAAAAAAGAACTTTAAAACACCTTGCAACTTAAAATGAGCAGCGTTAGGGGCCGTTCACATATCGTGCCTAAAAACGCATGGAAAACACTAGGCATGTCGCTTTCTCCTTCTTTCCAAATGCGCTCGGGCGCTTGCGCTCCGGAAGCATCTGTCATTGCTAAGCAACTATCAGTCGCACTCTCCATTTCCTCCAATGAAAAACTCTTGCTGTAACTCTGCTACACAATTTATTTACGCAGAAAAGAAAAAAAAATCGCCGTATTGTTTGGGTGCACCCCATTCTTCAAAAACGTAAATAACACGGGGAATTTCACCAGCTGATCCAGGAGCTCCACCTGGACAACGGGAGATTCAAAGCCTATTTCACTTGACAAGGACCAGTTGGATTGTATTTTAGGAAAAGTTTGGGGGCTTGACAAATCAAAGTTCAGGAAATCCCTGGAGCACAGTGATGAGCTGCTCCTTCATGTTTCTGCTGAAGTGTCAGTGTAACGTAAAAGGCGAGGAAGCTTATTGGTTGAATCTTGTCACATGACCCAAGGTGCGCTTGCGGCATTCTGAAAAGTTGAGATGTTTTTAAAAAAACGTGTGCATCGCACCGCGTGCGTGTCGCGACTGCGTTGCTTACATTATGAGCGCGGCTGCCGCGCATCTACATTTGCAATAATGGAATTGCGCGCACAAAAGACACAATATGTGAACAGCCTCTTAATTAACAGCAAAAGGGAACTACAGCTACAATGCGAGCAAACACTAGCCTAGCTGGAAAACTGGTTGCAATGGCCGCTCCATCTGACTCTGAGGACAACACCACGCCTGCTGGAAAGAACAAAGGGCACTTCATCTCCATGAAACAGTCTATGAACTGACTAAATAATGTGTCAGCCTGAAAGACGACATTTTTTCTCTAATGCAAGACCTGATTAAACCACTACAAGCATCAGTAGATGCACGAGACAGTCGCGAGACAGTCAATACTTTTCAAAGCCATCTCACATCAGCAGAAACACTAGCAGGGGAAAAAGATTGTCTGAAACCAAAGCAACGATTAAATTGCTACAATCACAGAATGCATCCCTTATAGAGCAGATAGAAAATATTGAAAATAGATTGCGCAGGAGTAATTTGCGCATTATCAACATTCCCACAGGGAGTGAGACCGGCATAGATCCCATCGAGTTTACTGCAGGAATGCTGAAGGAATGCTGAAGGAGATAAACCACCAGAGCTGGAAAGAGCACATCATGCTCTCGGTCCCAGATCCAGCCCATGGAAGACACAAGGTCCTTCATTTTGTGTTTCCATAGGTTTCAAGAGAAAGAACGAGAACTGCAATGGGCAAGGCAACACGAGCTGAAATACAGAGGTAATACAATGAGAGTATACCCAGACGTGAGGAAACATTGGCGAGGAAACGTGCAGAAGTTAAAACTGCTAAACCAGCACTCTATTAGAAGGGAATACGGTTCAAGCTGCTCTAACCCGCTCGGCTCTGTGTGAAACTGGGTGAAGAAACCCACATTCACCCGATGAGGCCAAACAAACACGTGTGCACTCTGAAATAACCAAATGGCTGTTGACTTCCAGGATGATGCAGGCAAGTACACAATTTGGGGGTGAATTATTGTGTAATAATTTTAAGACAAGATTTAAAGTTGGTCAAAATGTGCGAAATGACTGTGAAAACTGGAGGCTAGTTATTATCCTATCCTGTTATATTATCCTAGTTATTTTCTATGATTATTTCATTGCCTACGGTGGATCATATGTACCATGCTGGTAAACTCTGCTCTTTTAGTCTGATGTTCTGATGATAATCTTATTGCTTTCTTTGAGGTAGAAACCCCAGAAGTGATAGTCTCCCTAGATGCGGAAAAGGCCTTCAACAGAGTTGAGTGGGATTATTTATTTACCACATTAGACAAATTTGGATTTGGACCAAACATAATCTCCTGGATTTAATTATTATATTCTTCACCAAAAGCAGCCATAATTACTAACAAAACTCGTTCACATTGATTTCAGGCACTAGACAGGGATGTCCTCTCAGTCCACTCCTCCTTACATTCGGTATAGAACCCCTTTCAATTATGTTAACAACACACATTTTTTGTGGAATTCTCAGAGGCGGGGAAGAATATAGAGCTAATTTATATGCAGACGATATGGTGTTATATATACATCTAATCCAATTATATGTGTTCCTGATATAATAAACTTATTACAAGGTACTTTCTCTAGATATAAATTAAATTTCACCAAAAGTATGTTTCCCTATTAATGAAGGTGCCCTTCAAATACCAGACGCTGATTTACCCTTCCATACATCTTGGTCCGGTTTCAAATATTTAGGCATTGAAATTACACATAGTAGAACATATTTGTTTCAGAAAAAGTTTACCCCTTTACTTCATAAACTTAAACTGGACTTTAAGAATGTGGAATGTCATATCTCTCTCACTCGTGGGTAAAATTAACAGTATTAAAATGACTTTTTAATACTTCCTAGACTTTAATATCTGTTTCAGTGTGTCCCAGTTTTCCTTTCTAAATCATTCTGTAAATCATTAGAGCAACTGATGTTATCTGCATAAAAGTAATCCAGAAAGAGAGAGCAATTAGGGGAAAACAGTAATCCAGGTGCAGTTTGATGTGAGTTGTATGTGTCTATTGCCATCTCTTGTCATATTATAGCTCTGTCTGACATAAAACCAAAACTAATTTCTCCTCCCCAGCTGAAAACACCTTCCTGCTTCGCTGCCAATTGTATGTGAAAAATGACACAATAAATGTCAGTTTCTTTTACACATACGAGAAAGAATCTAACAATTTTTTACAAATCATGTCTTTTTAATATAGTACTTTGAACGAAACAAGCCTACTTCTATACAGTCTGATGAGATTTAAGAATAAAGAGCAAGAATCTCTCACAATCTTTCAGGGTCCTAGGCCTCTCTTTTGGACTTTATCCCACCTCACAGTTCAGCTGTAGGGTTAAGGTCAGAGGACTTGGATGACCAGTTCAAAAGCTTAATTTTGTATTCATTAAACTTTTTGTGTGGATTTGTACATATGCTTTAGATTTTTGTCCTACAGGAAGAACCAACCATGAGTCTTTTTGACAGAGGCAGCTTCACTTTCATTTAAAATCTCCAGCTACTCAGATTATCTGTCAGTATCTGTCAACTTTCCCAGATCCTTTTGAGGAAAGACTTCAATTTTTTGTCTTTTGTAATGATAATTATTAAATTGGGTTCACACACAAGCATATATTAAACATGACAAAACAGTTATAAATGAGTGAGTTAGCTTTATTAGCTTCGACAGTTCCCCTGTGCCATGTAATTTCCAAAATGATCTAATCACAGAACCCGGTAGCATCTAGAGAATTTCAAGTGCTTGTGTTTTTGGTTTGTTGGAAGAAAGGGCTTTCTTCTGGTAGTTTAGAATAAAGGTGGTGACTTGGAGACTATGTGACTGTCTTTTGCAAATATTTTATCTCAGGAGAAATGTTTTAAACAACACTGATTGTCTTCTTACAGTCTTATATGTCAATGGTTAGATTAGCCATCCAGTGAACAGTCCGTTTTTAAAGTTGATGTGTTGAAAGCAAGAAAAATTGCTAAGCTGTGGGCAAAGTCCTGTGGGGAACCGTGAGCCCTGTATTTATGCAGTCCAAGTGCATCCATTAATGGCAACAGTATTCTCAAATGGCAGTGGCTTCTTTTATCACTCTGCCAAAATTGTTCAGGAATGGTTTGACGAATGTGACAAACAGTTCAAGGTGTTGACTTGGCCTCCAAATTTCCCTAGATCTTTGCAATGTGCTAGAGTAGGCCAATCCTTTGAGCCCCCAACTTGCATCTTACAGGACTTAAATGATCTGCTGGTATGAATGTACTGGTACTAGATACCACACCACAATATTAGAGCTCTTGTTGAGTCCATGCCATGATGCTGTTTGGTTGTACCATTTATTATATATATGAATATAATGCACAAAAACAAAAACATTCTCACATTCCAGCACACTCTCTAAAACACTCACACATTGAAAGAGAAACAATATCCTGCTCTTGTGGCCCCCAGACACTCTCTCTGATGGGGATTTGACCTTGAGAGTAAAGCTGGAGTGTGATATGAAAGCTTTCCTGCGATCCTCTAGGGGCTTGTCTCCTTTTCATTAGAAATCTGATGCCATTGAGACCCCTCTTCTGTTTCCCTCTTTTCCTCTCCAAGAGATTCTCTGTTATTGCCAGAGATTAGAGATAATGGTTTACTTTGATAGGGTTTGAAATTTTAGGCAGCTTATTTATGGACTGTCATGCTATGTATCTAAAAGGTCATCCAAACACTACAGTAGTGTTTTTTTCATAATAATTGCTACAAAAGCTTCCATTCAATCCATTAAATCTGAAATAAAACATGCCAATATCAGTAGGCTGCTACAGTGTTTAGGCTAGCTGCATAACACAGTGTTTCCAAATGAAAGTAACAAGCCACCTAACTAAACTTTTAGCCAATCAATACCAGGCAGGACGGAAACCACATAAACAAAGTATTCCATGCAAATGGTACATAAACATTGATTACTAATTTTCTGGGCATTTTCATTGTGAGTTCTCTCCAAAGATATCCAACAGTTGCTTTGAAGGCAATATTGTTTTTTAATGAAGAATGAACAGGTCCATTTTCTAACAATTTAAATACATTTTGAGGATAATATGAGGAATACAAGCATTATACTGAGCATTATAATGTTTCTGCTAAAATGCAAGGATAGAAAAATGTCACTGCTTAGCTAATTTCAAAATCTAACTGTTGAGCAAATTTTAAAGATGCTGAGTGTAACATATTGAAAAAATTAAACATAAATTAACTTTACATATTTCCACTATGTACAAAAGGTAAATAAATTGGTCATTGAGTGTAAAATATGTGTACTTGTTTTTACGTAGATCATCAACAAATCAAAGCTTTGTGTGTCTGCCATGGACTGGTGATCTGTCTGTGGTGTTTCTCCACATTTCACACTATAAGCCCTGGGAGAGCCTCCAGTACTCACTGTAACCCTGACGTGAATATGTGGTTTGGATAATGAAATGAAATCAGCAAAATATTTTTAATTTGATCAGATACCCTATTTAGAGACAACTTTGAGTTTAAACAAGACAAAAAGGTACCTTTAGATGTTTAACCAGTAGCAATATTCCAGGATAAATAATCCTGTAATCTTCTATTTATTATAATTTCTTTAGTCTAGTTATCCTGCTATGGATGTTCATGTTATGTTAATAACGCTGAGTTGGACAGGACTAACATAATAGAATCAGTTCTACAGCAAAAATGTGGAAAATTTTCCCAGCAACATATACGCATAGATTTATACTGTGTTCAGAATGCTATGTTGGAAAGTTCTAACATGCATTTTTATGCTTTTTATTGTTTTTAAACATTTAAACCATGCTAAAACCCTGGAACACTCACTTCCTGCATCCGTGCTTACTGCCTACACAATGTTTCGTACCTGTGTAAAGTTTTCTTTCTGTCTCACTGACTCCGTTCCCCTTTCCCTTAATTCATTTTTCTCTGGCAGGCCCCAGTCATGCGCTGCTTACGGCTACAAACAGCTCCATCACATTTAGCTGCCACATCAGGCAGAGTTACGGCGCAATGAGCTTATCTGTCATCCCACGCAAAGCCAACAATGCACCCACTGGGACACTGTTAGAGGAGGAAGCAGAGGGAAATCTCTCAAATCCTCCGCACAGGGTTTTAATTCATTAACCAGGAAGGGATACTTTAACATTTATTAATTTGATGGAGAGGTGGAGGCTGCTTTTGCACTACATGAATGATGTTACATGATGTTACATTATCTATCAGCTTCTTTAGCCTTGTACAGCCATGCCAGTCCAACCTATGGTCTTTTGGGTACAGACCGTGAGAATAAATAAAGCAGTTCTCACAAAATTAACAGGATGAGGATTATTAACTAGCTTGTTTATATCAGAACATGGTTTAGCTCACATTCAGGATAAAGCAGAATCTACTTCACATAAAATTAAACTATTTAAACAACTACATTTGAAATATTTACTAAGAACAATTAGATGACGTTCAGTATACAGCTGTTTCTTTGGATCCAGCCTGTAAGGGGGCGGTATTGAACAAAAGACAGTGCTTTAAAAAATACAAGCTTAGTTTTGTGGACACGGATTAAGCCAAGTTTATGACTAAATTGTAACATCAATGGTGATTTACTGTAGAAAATCCTTTCTCGTCTCTAATTAAGTGTGAATCTGGGAAAACAGCCCACAGTATCAGTCAGTAGGCCTATTTAGTCCAATATGTGGCATTACTCACCACCATGAGGTAGATTTATAGAATTTGAACAAACACACTTAATGCAGGTACCCTTGTCTGCGCTTATAAACGACTTTCCATGCCTATTTGTCGATACTCTAAGACTATAATCATGTCAGAGCGCTAATGAGTCCAATTTGTTTTCCAATTAGCTGACTTGCTAATTTGCTTCACAGTGGTAACAAATACTTAATGAGAGTGCACACCACATATATTCCTGCAGGCCTGTCTTGTGTGTGGATGTATTCTGGGGGGTTATTTTAGACTCTGGACTTGTTGACACGTCCAATGATAAGTGATTCCCGTTTAGTCTTGAGATATTACGGCTGATTTTTCATGGAAGTCGGTTTAGATGACGTATATGACATGAGACATGGAGAGTTCACCCAGATAGAAAATAAACTGCTTGGATTGACATAAGAATATGGATATGGAAAAGAATCTAACATTATTTGTTGTTTTTTGTTACTAGAGTCAAATATCACCCATACCAAAGCAAAAATTACGTACCATCCACATTCATAGGCGCAGCCTGTCTAGACACATGATAATTTCTGTTCCAAGTGATGTTGCAGTCAGTAACTGACCGATTAGACTGAGCTGATAAAATGTAAGGTAGCCTGTAATTGTAAACCTATAATAAGGCTATACACCAGTCCTCCACTACAGTGAAATGAAGAAGTGAGTGAAAAGTCAGTTCTTGAAGCTGATGTGTTGGAAGCAGGAAATATGTGCAAGCCTAATCTGACAGACTCTGATGAGGGCCAAATTGTGATGTCTGGACGACTGGGTCAGAGCATCTCCAAAACAGCAGGTCTTGTGGAGTGGTACCCATTTTCAGTGTTTAGTACCTACCGAAACCAGTCCAAGTAATGCCATCCAGCATTAACAGCACAAGCGGGACAGCTAGCTGAAATAATTTTTTGTTTTTCTATAGCCTTGGTCACACTACATAACTCCATGCAATCCTAAATAGCAAGCCATCTGGACATTAGGGTCTGAACATCCCTAAGTAGACGTGTCCAGTGACATCCATAGATGCGTATAAGCATCTCAGCTTGTAGATTTGATGTGTTCGCTGCTGACATTCTAAAGTTTTTTTGTTGCTAATTTCATTTAGTTACATCATTAGCTGTAAATAAGAACAATTTCTCTTTGCAGAGTGTGAGTAGACATCACTGTTTATCCATTTTTGTGGCATAATTTTTTCTAAATAAAATAAAAATCACAAGCTGTGGTATAGCCCCAGTAATACACGGAGGTCATGGAATGCTATAGATACTGACTTTAACCATAAATTAATTTAGAATAATATGAAAAAGTGTATAGACTCTTTCGGATATATCTCCCTGCTAGTGTTAATTTGGTGTACTGAATTTATTTGATACAAATGTGTACCCCGTTACTGCATGAAAAATACATGAAATAAAGTAAAAAAAATATGTATACACCAACATCACTGTTTTTCAGTTCACTTACTCAACTAAACTGTCCAAAACCTGTGGGCAGTTCTTTGATTTATAACAGATAATCTTTGTGTTATTTCATTTAAAATAAATGTTATAGACCAAAAGGTAAATTACATTATATCACGAAGCAATATACTGTGTTTTATAACCTGCAAACATCTTGTTTTCCCATTTTGTAATTCTAGCTATGACTATAAATTGTTTGAAAGAGGTTTCATTGACTGATTCCTGTTATTTTCTTCAGTTCAGCATACTATAGAATTATCTTCATTAGTGGAGCTGCTGTATAGCTGTCTGCAGTTTCCATTGTGGATGTAGCCTGCACAATATAGCAAGGATACTTAACATATTTTTGCACTTACCACTGTAGCATCTGTGACTGATGCAGCTGTACAAGATTACACTGATTAGCATAAGAGTACTGTGTGAGGCATAAAAAATGGGCTTGACGTGGCAAGCTAAACTAGAATGTGAATGGTGTAATGTGAGTGGCTAAAGATAAAGATTTGTAGCTAAATCCTGCCTTCTGAGCTAAAACTGGTCACTGAAAGCTGGTTTATTTCATGGCCTGAACTGAGTTTATACCCTCAAATAAAGATACACAAGTGAAGAAATAGTGTAGTGTACACTTTGTGGTACATTTTTCTGACCTTGTAATTTTTTAAAAGCATGTACAAAGGATTAAAGGCACTAGAAAGCCATGAATGGTATACCTGTAGCTTCCTCGAAAAGAGAGCAGCAGTCTAAAAATGCAGCTCACATGGACCGCAGCCTGGATTTTGGAACAGAGCAATTATTTTTGTTGAAATGATGGACATATTTGAATCCAGTGAAGTCAATGCATTACAATCAGTGCTGCAGCTTGGAATTCTCCGTCTTTCCATGTTCGCAAAGAATTCACGGATGAGCACATCAGCTGGATGTTCTGGAGAATTGATCCTGTTTTTAACAGCCTGAGTGCTGAGCGCGTCTTCATCGTAGCACCTACAGGCCCTCAGTGCCACCGTTCCACCTAATTGAAAATGCTGCCAATTATTTTGTCTCAACCAGATGCATCACGCTGCGGTTTAGCCTTGCAGTCTCTTTGCCGCTTATTAGAGTTACTGCTTCACTGCATCAGATAGTCATTGCCAACTCTATATGCCTTCGTATTAAATGTATAAATCCCCTGTCGATTGTTAAAAAGCATATATTGTTGGATCATACAACTGGGAATCTTCATGCATATGTAACATAATGTTCAGGACCAGTTGCTGCAATACTGTTAACAACAGAATATTTAATAACACCGCTCTGCAGTGTCCACAGCAAAACATTTGTATTACTAAACAAACCACATAATAAAGCTATAAAGGAGTATTTTACATATATGTAGGAACACTTAGTCGTATATCCATGTTCAAATTACTAAAAAAAATAACAGGCTACCAGTGACAAAACATAGTACAAAAATGAAAATTGTATGTTTTCTTGTATACTTACTATTGTTACATTTCAACAAAGTGGATGCTCCCAAAGCATGTCACCCACTTGCATCTGATGTTAACCCTTACCAAGGTATACACACTGACACTAGAGATTTTGACGGATCTAAATGGAAACTGTATGGATGAGCTGAATTCTGAATAAAATGGAGATAAATAGATGTCAGGGCTGTCTGTGCTGTGTTGATGGCAGTTAACTGGTGAGGTATGGTGTCAAAAAACTGAGTCATAGATGTGTCAACATCTAGATGTGGTTCCTAAGCCCCATTTTAGTATACCCTCATCCCCACAGATACATAAAGGTCACTTTCAAAGTTTATCTGCATGCTCACAAAATTATACTATTTTTTTAAAATGCACTGTATAAATTACACCCTTCCATAAGCTCAACTAAAATGGTGACTCTCAGCTCTGGGTTTGGAGTACCACTGGTCTGCACAGTTTTCTAGCATGCTCAGTTCAACTCGGAGGATGTTTATAATACACTCAGAAGTTGGCTCAAGAGTGTTGAGAGATGGTAGAACTACAGGACCAGGTTTAAAAAGCATGTAAATGTTAATGGTGAATCAGAGGTGATGCACATTTAGGTTCAATATGCACTATGTGCTGTGGCACTAATCTTTTATATATGTTGTACATGATCAAATGTCATATGAATGAAGAAATACAGTGTTTGGGACACATCAGAATCAGAATCAGAATCAGAAAACTTTATTTATCCCGGAGGAAATTGTTCACATCATCACGACTGCACACTCAGACACGACAGAACAATACAGAATTAAAAATTCCTGAATATATAATAAAATATACTCAGACTAGAATATATTAAGAAAAAGAAATAGTACAACTAGAAAAAGAAATAGTACCACATATCACATAACCCATGAAGTGGCCCCAGCACTGAGCCATGGGTTTTTAGTTCAGTTGTATTTTATTGTTTATTGTTTATGACTGGTTGTTAAAAGTAAAGTGGTCCTCATAGGCATGCGTGAACAGACCACAGCACAGCACACAGTGTGAACAGTACATACATATATATATATATATATACTGTATATAATATACCTTATAATATACCTTTATTCCATCACGGACCGGATGGAATCAGAGACTATTTTCATGGCCAGGCCTTTAAGGCGTAGCAGATAAATATACGTATACGTTTATATAAATAAATGATACGCACAAAGATAGGGATATTTTAAAAAATATAATAATGGGGTATGTTTACAATACACTAATAAACGTAAATCCAATGTGTACTTGCAGATTTATTAACAGCATTTTCATAATAACAAGCCAACATAACACGGGTAACGGGTAATATATATATATACATTCTGAACAAATTCTCTATACACACTGTACAAAAATATAAACACCACTTTTGTTTTTGCTCCCATCTGAAAAGACCCATTACTCTCAAATATTGTTCACGATAGGAGCTGGTCAATGACATGAAGAGAGCTGGGACCACAGTTTCAAAGGTCACTGTCGTTAGAACACTACTCATCATGGTTTCAAATCACGCACTGCACAGAAGGTTCCTGTGCTCAAGTCATCATATGTCCAGGTCCGTCTGAAGTTTGCCAATGACCATCTGGATGATCTAGAGGAGGCATGGGAGAAAGTCATGTGGTCAGATGAGACCAAAATAGAACTATGGTCTAAACTTTACTCGCTGTGTTTGGAGGAAAAGGAAGGAGGAGTTGCATGCAAAGAACACCAATTGCAAACAAAGGTTTCTGTACCAAATATTCACACTGATTTTCTCAGGTTTTCAAATACTTATGTGCAGCAGTGCTGTTAGTGCTGTTAAAAATAACGCATTAACTATTTGCGTTAATTTATTTTCTATAACACTTTAAAATAAATTGATCGCGCGATTTATTTGAAAATGAAACGCTCCTCTGCATTGCAGTACCACACGATCAGTGGGGGCAGTATTGCGCTATGTTGGCGACCAGTATGCAGAGGAAGAAGCCACTTCACGTGTCCAAATTCCAACGCTGCTGCTGAGTCAAGCTAGCAATGGAAGATAAACACAAAATTTCGCTTTAAGTTACGGCCAGAGGAGGATCTGGACCAGACAAGGGTAATATGTGTGCATCCCGGTGTGGTAGAGACAGCAGAGGGAGGGGGTCTTCGTCGGTTGCAGGAGTTTGGAGCGAG
>JBBIGB010241142.1:0-14111 GCA_037577075.1 Alestopetersius hilgendorfi
AGAGGAAAAATAACAGAGAAAGCAAGAGACAGGGGGAGAGAGGGAGAGAGAGAGAGAGAAAGAGAGGGAGAGAGAGAGAGAAAGAGAGGGAGAGAGAGAGAGAGAGAGAGAGAGAGAGAAACATACAGAGCAGAGCTGCTGCCAGATAGCATAAAACTGTTTCTAGCTGACGTCTCTCGACACCCCATTTGCATTCCCGCCATGATCAAAGCCCACCACCACGTATGTGTGCGGAGCAAGTGTCAGACTTCTCCTTTTACCCATCCTCTCATCATTCCATTCCTTTCCCCTATCTCTCTCTCTCCTGCCTGCCCTCTCCTGAAGTGCTCTGATAATTACCAAAAAAAGAGAAACGAGCCTTTGGGGTGTAATGAGCTGCAGGGGCTACATGATAATGGTTGGCGCCAAATGTCTTGCCATAACCCTTGAAATGGTAAACTGTCAACTCCTTATATGGAATTTGTGTTGATGCTCAAGGTGTCAGACGTCATGCTGAGCTTCGTTTGGGGTTCCTGTGTAACATAGAACCAAAGTTACTGCAATTTAAAAAATATGTAATAATAATAACTAAAACCATTTAATGATTTAATTATTTTACATTTTTAATTCAATTATTGTCATATATTTATAATTTACGGCATTCATATTTACTGAAATCAGAATTCAGTTCTGAGGGTTAGGAGACTACGAGAGCAGCCAGAACAATTCAGTCAATTAACCTCCAGGATGTTCATGTCTGTTTTGATTGCTCGTGGCAGGATGAGACCGGGCCCCACTTCTATCCTCATCTTCACCTTCAGCTCTTCTCAAACACCTCATGTGGGTCCTCTTAAATCCCAGATCTGAAGAGCTGATCTAGGGTCTCATTTCCTCTACACCAAAGTAATCAACAGTGGGGTTAAAAAGCCAGTAGCCCTGCCCACTAACTGTCCACTCAGGGGTTAAAAGGTGCAGAGAAACGGGAAAATGCAAGCCGAGTGAGACTGCAAATTTCTTTCTCACAAATATTCTTCACGTCCATCTGATGATATTATTCAGGAACCTCAAACAACATTCTTGCAGCTGCCTCTTTCTAGACACTGTCTCTCAAAACAGCTGAGACCCAAATGCAAGTTTAAATCTGGCTTTAAAATGTAGAAGGCAATAGAAGCATTAACTGCTCTGGTTTTGTACATAATACTTGGAAAAGAGGGTCTGATTTGTCTTTAGGTATGTAAAACCTTGATTTGATTGATTCGTATATTTGATTGTCTTCCTTGTGCACTCTATGTTAACACATTACACACTGCTTCAGAAAAAAATAAGAGATCACTGTAATTTTTTTTTTGACTCAGCATCTCTGAGTATGAACCCATTTCAGTCCAGTGTCTGTTAAATTCCTACACAAGCACCTCATTCTGCTTCATGAGGGTCTGATTAGTGATCACCTGAATCACATCTTATTGAATGAGGAAAAGTATAAAAACACTGCTGTAATCGACTCTCTCCTCTCACAGTATGTTAATGAATGATGTAACACTACTAGAAGTTCCTCAAATGTCATTATTGCGATTTTGTTAAAGAGAGAATGAGAGATTTGTTTTCTTTGAATTATTCAAGTTCTGTAAACGCTGCATCATTTCTCTGATGATGCTTTTTAAAGGAAAAAACAATATTTTTATTTGGAAATGAAGAGAAATAGTGTCAGCAGGCAAAACAGTTCAGTTCAATACTTGCAGCTATAAAAGATCAAACGTGAGAAGTTGAATATTTCTGCAGTGGTCTCTTATTTTTTTCCGGTGCACAAATATCCAATTAGCCGAAATCTCAGGCATCCCAGTTAAGCAGTTCTGAGTTTTATAGACTCCAAGAAGATAAGGTGTTAATAATTTCTGCACAAGCTCATAATCGTCTCATGTTGCCAGAAGGCAGATGGGTTCTTCTGGACCCTCTGAGGAGGAGCAGTTCTTTCGTGCCTTGGCCTTTATCAGTGTATGTTGTCCTGTAAGGTGTAAGTGTAACTTTAGACTGGCTCTTCTATGAATATTTGACCCCTCAGACGATCACACTCGAGTGCGGCTGCAGGTGCTGGAGGGGGACCCCCACTCCGACTACATCAATGCCAACTACATAGATGTGAGTATGATACATAAACTACAATCTGATCTTGCAAACATAGCATAGTCTGTATATTGTGCAGCCTGTATATTGTGGGATATACTGAATTAAATGTTAAATGTTTTATAGCAGTATTGTATTCAAAACGTTTACAAAATTAGTGATAATTAGGAGTCATGGTATGTGGGATTGGCTGTTAACAACACAGTGTGGTGCCCATGACGATCTCCCTTGCTGAGCTGTTCTGTTTGATATATAGTTCACAGATATATGAACTCACCCACATGGTTCTTTGCATTTAATGAATCAGATTCAAAAATAATTTTTAATCATAACGTATCAGAAAATGTTTCTGCCCACCAAAGCACTGCTATTTATAAAATGCTAAGTAGCTTGCCATCAAATGGCACTTCCATTTGCCATCTCTTTTTATTTGCTGAGTTTAACATGTTAGAAAAATAAATAAGATATGAAGTAAAATGAACACTTTTTTTCATTTTTAAATGTAACATAACTTTTGAAAGGTTATTTTCCCAGTATGTGAACTTCAGTAATGCATTAAATTGTGCAGAAGTGGGTTCTTTGTGAAGGATTTTCACTTAGAAAATCAGCCAAACATCATTTGACCATGGGAAGACAAAGCCTTGCACAAGACTGGAGCTGTAGTCTCTGTCCCCATGTGTCTTCATCACTTAATAAAAGGCCCAGTCTTACAAATAAGGGCTGAGGACTCAAAACACATGATACTTTACAGCAATCAAATATGGTCTTAGTTGTTTAGTTACAAAAGTATAGAAAATATTAAAGTATTATGATTATTATTGTTGTTATTGTTGTTGTTTTGTTGATGTTATTGCTACATACATTTGATATTTTGTTTGATGTTTATTAAATACATAAAAATGTACAACACTGTGCAAAGTCTTGAGCCCCCCCCCTAATTTCTGTATATTTATAAAATACTATTTTATACCTATTAAACTGTCATATTTTGACATATTGAGTAGACTGAATGAAAGGAAATAAAATGGAAATAAATGTTTTACTGCAAAATGCCTAAAGATATAAGATGTCTAGACAAAGGAGCTGTATTAAGCTGAGTTGAAAATAAAATGTTTTGGGGGCATATTTTGGGTTTACATTATGAAAACGGGCATTTTTAGGCATTTTCTTTTTACCACATCACAATTTTGTGGTTTTTCACTATACGCGGGTACTCTTGGTACAAAACTGTTATGTATATATATATATATGTATACACATGCATGCACATACACTAGCGGATTAACTCGTACTTAAATAACACCTCGTGTAAACACCTAAGTGATGATGAGAGCTGAGCACACTGTACTCCAAAGCTCATAAGACTCACAGAAAAAGAGGAAAAACTCTCCGTGACTAAAGTTAATATAATCTCTTCATGCTGAAGTCTGCTAGATGATATGAACTCCAGCACGTTGCGTAACCCATATTATATTATTTTAATTTGTGCACAGTGGGAAAATGTGGCCTCTGTGCTGCCATATTAATAGGGTCTTCCACACTCTTTAAAACTAACCACAGCTTTGACAGAATGCAGATAGTGGCGTCTAATCACTATGTCCAGTAGTGTCAACACGACCCTTTTAATGAGTGAATTGAATTGAACTTCTTTAATTTGCAGCTATTGCTGTTACAGGCTTTCAGTTACACTTACAGTTTTCATAGAAAACCATTGACCAATTGAATGGGAGGCTCTGAATTGACCACACACCGGCCTAAGGTCAGGATGCTCAATGTCTAGAGGGACATAAAGTTCATTGGGGTGTAGAGAAATTGCATGATGTTCTTTTTAATGGAACAACAAGTGATACGTTTGGGAGAAGTTGCAGTTTAAGATTAATTGTTTCCAGAAGAATAGACACTGTTACTGCAGTAATGATAGAATAAGCTCCCTTTCAGCACCCTTGAAGAAGGTGTCTAGAAACATTTGGAAATGTAATGTACCAGAGGAAACATGAAAAGTGAACTAGAAAACTTCACAGTTTAAACAGTTTTTGCAAAGTTATTGCTAAATGGCTGCTGTGACTTTCTAGGTGGTTGTCAGGGTTTGTTAGGTATTTGCTATGGCATTCCAAGTGATTGCAAAGATGTTGCTAGTTGATTTCTGTGGTATTCTGGTTGGTTGCTTCTATTTGGTTGCTAATTGGATGATACTGCAGGTGGTTGCTATATATATTTTTGTGCCATAAATGTTTTTTTAACTCAGAAAACAAATGTGTGTGCAACAGTTAGCTCAATTCTACCACAGGAAATCCCACAGAGGTACTAGTGGAAATGGGCCTTTGAGATGGTAATTTCATAAAAGCTACTTATGAGGTGATGGCTTGTGCATTTAACACTGCTCTGCCTTGCATTGCCTATAAACACCCGCCTACCAGTGGAAAGCACAGCCTCTCCTGGCTTGCTGCTTTGTCATCAGGCTGAAGAGTGGAGCAGTCGGCAGTTAGGTAAGAAGTGTTATTGTAATGATGTTCCAGTTATGAAGGTGTGAATAAGCCTGAGGGCCACAAAGAAATAAATCGAGTGTTTGGTTATATTCTTCCAGGCCAAGATTCTGGGGGATTAGAAACAGTGCAGCTCCCTAGAAGAGTTATTTAGTTATTTGAAGTAAATTAACTTTTTACGGACAGTAAGGTGCACACAGAAATACACACACACACACACACACACACACACACACACACACACACACACACAAGCAATGATCATTTAGCACAAAAGCAGATTAGTGGATTCAAGTATAAACTCAAGTGCAAATCAAATTAAGTCAGGTCAGTACTAGTTTGAATGAATACAGTATTATGACAGATACTATATTCTATCAGTAGAGTCGTAAAGTACTTAAAAATGCAGAACAGGTATATACAGCAATAAATATAAGTGTATAAATAAAATGGATAATGTACAATATATAATATATAATTTAAAAAGTCATTTACAGGCATTTACTGTGTAATCTTTCTCACCTGTGTTTACTATACATACTGTCATTCTATTGAAAAGAAATCCACCCCTCTGTCTAAGCTCTATAATGACACAGTCAATATGATGGTAGCCTATTACACCATGGAGGCAAATGGGCATAAATCCATCACACTCGGTGTGAAATACATGCAGGCTCTCCTCTCTCAGCCAGATCTATAATCATGTCGCCCAGTATTATTGCCACTAATAAAACGATTACCGGCTCCGTCATGCAGGGGATTCACTCATGATATTGACCAATGGGCCCTCATCTGAGGGCACCAAGTGACTGAAAATGTTTTTCCCATCAGCTCAAATGACTGAGGGAGTCATGGAAAGAGTCAAATTACATACATGGCTGTTTAATGTATACTGTGGCATCTAGTGTTTAACAAGACTTACTACTCAGGTAAACCATTTGTTGAGTGCTTTGCAGTTAGTGTGTTGCAGTTCTGTGCAAATATGTGAGCCACACCTCATTTGCTTCCGGAGATGCAGACTTTCTTGTACTTTTAACATAGTCCTGTGGAAAAGTTCTCCAGTTTTCAGTCCAGTCCCTGAACCTGACCAGTTTCAGAGGATTTTTTTTGTTCATTGAATCATTCAAGCAGAGATGTGATGAACCAGGAGCAGATGATTCCAGATGATCAGGCGGTGATCAGTATACTGGTGGTACTGAATGCTGAATGGGTGGGGCTCCTTTATCTAGGCTCCTTGTATCTTTAGACACTTTGCAGCCTGTCAGTAAAACATTTGTTCCCATTTCTTTCAGTTAATTCAGTAAGACCAAGATAAGACTTTGACTGGCATAAGACAGTATTTTTACACCAACAAGGCAAAATATAAAGAAATGAGGGGTGACCCAATGCTTCTGCACAGTGTGTAAAAAATTGGTTGTAATATTTGAAGTAATTAATACATTCTGGAAGAAAATGTAAAAAGGGCGGTATGGCTAACGTGACCTTCTCGTCTTCTGCTCCATAGGGTTACCACAGGCCGAGGCATTACATCGCTACGCAAGGTAATTAAAGCAGATGTGGCAGAAGCAGAAAATATGTGAAAACCACGTTCAGACAAGGGCGAGTGGTTCAAAGCCAACAGTCACGGTGCAGAAGTGGGGAAAAAAAAGCATCATGTAGCCACAAAAGAACCGGTCTTCCATCTAATTGACGGTGGGCGTTATAGGATAGAGATGGTTTGATATGGTGCTAAATTTGTCCTCCTATCCATCCTCCCATAGGGCCCATGCAGGAGACAGTGAGAGATTTCTGGCGGATGATTTGGCAAGAGAACTCCGCCAGCATCGTCATGGTAACCAACCTGGTGGAGGTGGGCCGGGTAGGTTTTTCTGTTCGTTGTGGAATTAAAGAAGAGAATTGTTGTTTATTTTTGCATGAGAATGTTTACTGAGAAAACACCCCACATCATATCATTGGACAGAAGCTTTTTAAATGTGCAATGAGCATCTACTTATACGTGCTTCTGGGTAATAACCCTGCACTGTGTGAGGCATATTTGGTGCATAAATCTAATTAACTTTCATTAAGTGAGGATCCAGTAATTGTCTCTTTCGCTGGCCGACTCTGTTCGCTGTGCAAAAGAAACACAATATTCATAACTTGAGCTGTCTGGTGTGGCGGCGTGCATAATTGACCGGTGTTTCACGTTCCGCTCCAGTGGACCTTGCCCACTCTGGGTGTTAATTCAGAGATAACACGGTTCCTGACAGGTGGCCGATTCACCCATCAGAGCGCTTTTCCAAATGTCACCAGCGTTGCCTTTTCTGATAGCAGTGTCTCTGAAAACGACTTTTTTTCCCCTCAAATAAATGTAGTTAATGTTGCGGAACTGGGTAATATTAAGAACAGACTGAGCCGTTTAGGTTCCAATTTAATGTGTGTGCACATGTGTGCTTAGGCAATGTTCTCACTAGCAAACAAAAACTACGAAATAATGTAAAATGGATATAAAAATGGATGAATCAAGGCTCTACTGATATGCCAATATACTTTAGTCTATGTAACCAGTGTGTTGTATAGTGTGTGAAACCACACAGGCAAGTTTATTAGAGACTATTGAGCAACTCATTGCGGTTTGGGGCGAATATGTGATGATTTAGACACAATACTAATTGGTGGGATATAGCATTTTCGACACATTAGACTCAAAGCTCCAGTGCAGAGCTAAACTTCAGACACCAAACATGTCTTCACTGATAGAGCTGTCAATTGAAGCAGGATGTAGGGCTGAGTAGGAAGAACTTTATTAACCCTCAGCACCCAAGCCATGTTCCATTGTCTCACAAGCACAACATGATCTCATTTAAAAGTATTTCCTTACTTGAAGGATCCATGTCTTCGGAACAAAAGTGGAGCTTCAGACGTTACAGGAAGCTTTTGTGTGATCATACAGTACTGTGAAAACGTCTGAGAAAAATGAAAAAATGATGCTTAAAAGCTGTTTACTGCTGGACAGCGGTGTTAAGTTAGTGTTAAAACACTTACATTACAACAAATGCAAACAACATTAATACAGTAAATGGTGGGTTTATGTGTGGCAAAGTGTTTGCTAAACCATTTCCAGACCTCTTTCCTCATGGAAGCCCAGTTTTACCTGCAGCTCCGTCAAATCCCATGTTTAGCTCTTTTTACTGCAGTAGATTAAATTAACTGTTGATTATGGAATTGTATTCATTCACCTAATGACTGGAGGCCCTGAGCAGAAAACTGGATCCAAACCTGTGTTCTTCTAACCAGCTCACAGTATATCCAATTTTCAAGTTTAGAAAATTGAAATCTTGATACTTTTTACTGCTTGTTTATTTGCATTTAATTATAATATTCTGCAGTTTTTGCTGCAGAAAGAAGCCACTGCTGATAGAAATGACTTCAAACAATTTGAAAAGGTGCCTAAGACTTTTGCACAGTACTGTAAATTGTGTAGAATAACAGATCTCAATGCACAAAACATGATAAACCTTACAGTTTTTGATAAAACAATGGTGTTGATTGTTTACAAGACAAAATAACTAAAGATATTTTTGTTTCTGATTGTAAAAATGAAAGGAAAACAATGTGGTTTGAGAGGCCAGATCACATGCATATGTGAAGGTGGAGCTCAAAGAGAAACTATAAATTAATTAAATTATAAATAGTCAGACATAATTTGATTTTTCAACACGTCTTATTATAATATTAATGTGAGTGTAAGCTGAAGATTTCCAAAATGTTTAGTATGTATGTTTATGGATTTTACAGTAAAAAAGATGGAGATTTCGAACTGACTTTCAAATTTTGTTTTTTTGTGATCATGTCTTAATAGTTAACAGGAAAGATGTTACACTAATTTGTTTATTTTTTTAGTTATTTTTGTATATTGTATATATAATTCCTTTAGTAGTTATCAATGTGTCACTGCCAAAGTTGTGTGTGTCAGATTTCACATTTTCCTGATTTTTGAAATGAAAATAAGTTAACACGACCTCTACATAGAATGGTTCCAGTTAGTCTACTTTGACTGCAATTAAAGCCCCTAAAAGTTCCTTGTAGGGCATTCACAGTCTGTTTAGGATTTTCTTTCCACTTTTTCTTGCAGAACATATTTGCCGGTTATCTTGTATTGACAACATGCTTAAGATTTAGTCACAAATTTTCAAAAATTTCAAGCCTGGGAATGGTGAAGGTTTCCCAGCTCTCATTGGATGAAAAATGGAGAGACACTGGACAGATCGTCAGTCCGCCATAGACACACAGATGGACACATTCACATCCAGTAGCAATTTAGCATCTCCAGTTCACCTGCATGACTGTGGGAGTTGCGTGTTCTCCGCGTGCAGATGTGGGAAGAACAGACCGTAGCATTTCTGACAGAGAATCGAATCCATGACCTTCCCGCTGTGAGGCCACTTGATTTGATTGACTCGATTATTGTCTTATTGTAACGTCCAACCTCATTTCTCCTTCAGTGTCTTCACTGACTGTGGGACATGAACAGGATTTGTTGACATGTGGTAGAAGGCTTTCTCTTTTTCCACTCAAATTCATGTCTACCACACAGACTTGTCTTTAACAGTTGACAAAGTGTTGAAGTGCTTCCTCTTTGTTCTCAAAATTATGTCCGTAAGACCACAGGATAACATTTGTCACATACTTTCTTGAATTTTATGAGACCAAACTTGCGGTTACCTTCCAGGGCATCCTGAGCAGTTAATAGAAAATTTCTCAGATTTTTCTTAGGCTTTTAGATCTTCTCTGAACAGTTCTTAATTCTCTTAATACACACTTTAACATAATTACGTTTTATGCTGAGAAAACAGATTGTATATATTATACACTGTTTGGGTACGATATTTCAGTTCACCATATAAGGAGTGGTAGGTATGGAGTCATTTGAGTGCAGGGAAAGGAACATATAGTGACCAACACATTTTAAGACCTTTAAAAAGATTTGATTCAGTAATTGTGTGTGTGTGTGTGTGTGTGTGTGTGTGTGTTTCCACACAGGTGAAATGTGTCCGCTACTGGCCTGATGAGACTGAGGTCTACGGCGACATCAAAGTGACCCTGATCGAGACGGAGCCTCTGGCTGAATACGTCATCCGCACCTTCACTGTCCAAAAGGTGGTGCATTCATTTATCCACGCTTCTCACGTTCTTTCATCCATCTCTTATTTTGTCTCCTGGCTTTTCTGTGTTTGTCTCACGTCCTCTGTACTGTTTGTTGACAGCTTGACGCGAGATGCGTTCACTTCGCACATGAAACGAAACGGCAGAAAACCATGATCTCGACTTTCTGGGGTTTTTTTTCTGAGCTTAATGTAAGCCTGGGGAGCCGCTCTTTTTCGCTGCGACAGCAAAACACAAACAGAAGCGTCAGGCCGCGGGTGACGGCGGGTGGCGGCGGGTGGCGTTTCATTGTAAAACGTTGTAATCTAAGTGGAACAGATGTAGGAGGCGAGAGACGCTTTGATAGATGGAGAAATTAGGCTTTGGGAGGCTTTTAGAAGCTCTAAGCCTTGAGTGGGGAACAGCATGCCATCAGCAAAGTTGCACAAAAGCGCCCGATCCGTCTGTCTCATGAGGCGGCTGTCTTTTTTAAAACGACTCTTTTCTGTGTGTGTGAAGGGAGGGAATGGAGTGAAGTGTGTTGTCTTTCTCCTCCTTGTGCAGCTCCTTGTTTCATGAGACCCATTGGGCAGGTCGCATTTCAGAAGCGCTAATAGCAGGCCGAAGAGGAGGAGGAAATTACCAGAGGTTATATTAGTGTGAGATTAGCCAACCAGCCTCTAAAGTGTGTGTTTGAGTTACCAGATAAGTGAAAATCAACTGTTTTCCTGGCTTACCGAACTTTCACTTACGTGCTTCCCACCTTCTATAAAAGCTCAGTTACTGCACCGAATACACATACACTCTTACACACACTTAGACACACTCCCTCGCACACACACACCGAGACACTCCGTATTAAGCTGCAACGTGGGTCCGCACTTCATGGTATCAGCACCTCCAGGCACGGATTACGCGGCACTCAAGCCCAAATCGTAATTAAAAGCTTAGCTTAGCATTAATGCGGAGGAGAGGAGGTGTGAGGGAGAAGGATCGCTCGCTTGTAGATTGGTGTGTGTGCAGGATGTAACAGAGCTCTCACCATACAGACCGTGTCGTTGCTCCCTCAAGAGCTCCTGCTACTTTCTGTGACTTTAAGGAGCCGAACAGTTCAAATCCTGCATGAAAAGAAGAGGATGCTTCACCTAAACATGCTTAGCCGTTGCATTAGCATGTCTAATAGTGCATTAATTCTTTAGCACTCATACTGGTGTGCAGATGACTACTTTCTATTCAAGCGCACCGTCACCCCAGTGTGTTTCAAAACATTCAGCAACGAACATTCTAATGTGTTTTGACGGTTGATATCACAATTGAAGTTGTGGTGATTCTACATTACAGTATATGCCATTATCTTCACACTATATACTTTTTTAGACAGTCCATCGGTGACTAAGTCACACCAAACTCAGGCTACTTCCGAAGGTTGATCCAACAGACCAACTGGTGGCTGGAGTGCCATGCAGGATTCTCAACAATAAAACAAATATTTACATTTTGCACAACTATTGAGCCCTCTAACAGACGTAACAAGTCAAAATCAAACAAGTGACGTCAGCAATGAGGTCAACATCGTCTCACTGATGAGATATTTAGCTGTACTGCAGTCTGGCAGCACAACCGGAGTGAAAACAAGAACATTTCACAACTATATTGAATGGATTGCCAAATTTTATTGAGGAACGCCAGCCCACAAGCAAAAAAATACATTACGTAGAATTGTTTAAAACCTGCTGAAGAGAAAAATGTGGATGGAAATGCGTTCAGGTTAACATTTACTGTCAGCATCTTTCACACCCTGAATTGTTAGGGTTTGGGTGTGAAGGTTAGGGTTAGGTGTGAATGTTTCTGTTTCAGTCTCGGCTGTATCAAAAGCTGTGGGCCCTCAACTGAACATTTACCATCAACAGCTGAAGCATGGGCCAGAAATGGACATATGCTTCCATATGTTCCCCCATTTGGTTTACTGCTGGCAGGCCCACATCATCCTCTACATAATCTGCTGTTTTAACATGTAAATCTTAGTGTTATAACCTCAGGGTTGGTCTTGGAGGTAAATGTGGTTTGCTGGCTTGCAGAAATGCACTGTTACCAAAAAGGTGCATAAACGTGAATGAATGGCACAATTTGGAACGGATCTATGGTGTAACTCGAGGACCCCTTGTGCAGCCACCATTCTATAATTATTATTCATAAAATACAGCAGTGGAGAAACAGTGCAGAAACTACAGCTATGTTGTGGTACATTTTTCATTTCGTGTATAGCCTTGTATTGTTTCTGGTTTGGTTTTATATGTAGCACCGTGGTCCTGGAGGAACATTGTGTAATGTGTGTGAGATGATGACAAATTGACTTGAATTAGCATTGGCTGCTTTGTCTCTTTATAGAAACATGATAGTTTGTATAATTAGCATTTAATAATCATATGCTGAGCGTTTTTGATGAAACAGTGGTAGCTGACTGACACTGATCATTATATCTGTGCCACAGTGTGCACCTGTTTGACTTCTCGCTGAAAATATTGAAAGTTACTTGACTGGTGCCTGCAGTTGAATTAAAAAGTCTATTGCAAATCTCATATTACTCATAATTAAAAAAGTTGATGTGACTGAAAAAAACTGGTTTAGAAAAGTGTGTTGTGGTTTCAAATGATTGGAAATTTTTTTTGGTTGACATGTGTTATTATTCACACTTTTGCCATGTACAGTATTGCTTCAGCCCTAGCTATCCTTTTCAATGTCCTGATGCTGAAGCTTGTTGAAAGACGCCATTAATGTTCCACTAATCCACACTCTCCCTTTCAGAAGGGGCATCATGAGATCCGTGAGATCCGACAATTCCATTTCACCAGCTGGCCTGATCACGGTGTGCCCTGCTACGCCACGGGCCTGCTCGGCTTCGTCCGCCAGGTCAAGTTCCTTAACCCTCCAGATGCCGGGCCTATAGTGGTCCACTGCAGGTACGGCTGTTCCATTTTACATTTTCTTTCTGCTTCTCTTTGTCTGATTCCACATGGGGCGCTTCCTGTCAGGATCAAACCTTTGGGCAGACTTTTGGGGGTCTTCCACTGACTGGGATCAGCTTGATTCGGTTCAACTCTACTCACTTTTTTTGCTTTTCCATCACTAAAATCTGGTACCTGGAACCCGGGTACCATTCTCAGTACCACCTTGGCCAAGGTTCCAAGTGTGCCGAAATGATGACGTGTACGTATTGGAGGTTACTGATTAGTGGGCGCTATGGTTACGTCAGTATTGTTGACTGAATTGTAGCGTTAGCATTACTGTTAGCTAACAATAATGTTGCTTCTTTAAGCCTTGTCTGGAAAGCCAATTGTCTCCGTTTTGTGGATAAGGATAAGAAATAAAATCCCTCTGATTTCATCCGTACTGACTGTGGGTCTAAAACCAAAACTGAACACAGTAGAACCGAACTGAACGGAACTGAGCTGGTACCAGTCAGTGGAGAACTCCCATAAGTGACCAATACAGAGATTCGTTTTGGGGAGCTAACAATTCTGATAATAAACGTTAAATACAAATCCTGGTAGTAAAACCTCTATTATATAATAATGTCGGCTGATAGTATAATATTAGTGGTTGATAACATTTTAGATAAATGTTTTGCATTTTAAATGTGAAATATGCTCGTTTAAGATGAGTTCTGTTCTGCTTAAGCTCAAACACTTAAACAATATGAATGTTTTATCTATGTTTTATCTATACCCAGTGTAACACATGGGCATGACATTCTGTATCATTATCCTTGAAAAGCCTGTACAATTCACACACAGAAGTAGACACTCTTAATTCTAATATATATGTAAAATCAAGCACATAGCCATGCAATGTCCACAGAAGAACACTGACAATAGAATAGGTCATACTGAAGAGCTGAGTGGCTTTAGATGTGGCACAGGTTGCCACAAGTGAGTATCTGCCCCGTGCAAATATTGGTCCTATTACAGTAAAATTGAAGAGACTTGGAGTAACAACAACTCAGCCATGAAGCTGTAGACCTCACAAGCTCACAGAGCAGCGCTGCCAAGCACTGAAGCGTGTAACGCATAAAAATAGCTTATCATCCATTGCTACACTCACTACACAGTTCCAAACTGTCTCTGGAAGCGACATCAGCGCAAGAACTGTGACCCGGGAGCTTCATGAAATGGGTTTCTATGGCAGAGCAGCTGTTTAGGATTACTGTGTGCTGGAATGGTAGATAGCATGCCACCAATGAACACTGGAAAAGTGAAAAATGACACATTACCTGGCAGTCTGACAGATAAATCTGGATTTGATGCACAAGAATACAATTTAGAGGAATGCATAGTTCAAGATTCAAGATACTTTATTTGTCACATGCAGTCATACAAGTACAACACACAGTGAAATGTATCCTGA
>JBBIGB010241877.1:0-14106 GCA_037577075.1 Alestopetersius hilgendorfi
ACCCAGTACACTTTAATTTCATGTTGAACTTGGTTTAATGCATTACCCTTAAAGAAAATGTAAAGGTAAATAAATAATCCGAATCAGAAAACTTTATTGCTTAGAAAACACTTGTCGAAATAGATATGTTGAAATAACTCTCTCTACCCACATGTTTAGACAGGGCACAGCTTACTAATACTAAATAAACTAAGGTAACAGTTGAAATCGGGGGTGTGTGTGGTTGACAACTTTTCAGTGTATTACCGCCACTGCTGGACAGTTAGGTTCACAAAAAAATCTGTGTTAGAATGCTGACCTGCGTAAAACTGGGGGGGTACTGTATACAGTAAACCCCAAGCACCCGCTTATATTGAAAAACCATGTTGTTGTCATGTGGTAAAAAAATGCCTAAAAATATTATTTTAGTATAAACCCCCAAAAGTGTATAATGCCCAAACACTTTAATTCCATTTTAAACTCAGCTTAATACATTATCCGTAAAGAAAATGTAACTCGAAAACCCGTATTTGTACTGTACAGTTTACATTGCGCTAGAAAGAAAAATAGCAATGTTACCCCGTATAGACTGTACTGCAGACTGTACTTTGGTATGCGCTGTTGATTTCTTTGTTATAAACAGGGTAAATACATCAATTTACACAAATAAAAAGACAGGGCTTTAAAAAGAACAAAATGAAAAACACGGGAACACTGGAGACACTCCACGGGCGAAATTCTGGACTGCAGCTACGTCAAAGAGTAGCAGCCAATCAGCAGCAGCAGCAAAATGGCGGCGCACTAGGTTGCAGTGGCCACTCCAGGTTCAACACTTCGGTGCAAATGTATGTTTTTTTTTCTAGACTCCACACCGAAAACTTGCCTAACATGTGCATCCGAACTACTGGTACGCATGTTTATGACCACCAGACCCTGCTCCAGATAAGAGAAGAGCTTATGTTAGAGGACACTTATGTTAGAATGTTTCAATTCAGCATTCAACACCATCAGCATCTGATCGGAAGCTGAGACTGCTGGGCCTAAACACTGCAACTGGGTCCTGGACTTCCTGACTGGCAGACCACAGTCAGTCAGGATTGGGAGCAACATCTCCAGCACTACTGCACCGAACATCTGTGCTCAGTCCTCTACTGTTCACGCTGCTCAGCAATGCACAGCTCGAACCAGTTCACCGATGGCACAACTGTGGTGGGTTTGATCAGCCGGAACATTGAAGCAGCATACAGAGGAGGTGCAACAGCTGACTCCCCGCCGAGCATTTGGCGGCTCCTTGGTGGAGATCGTCCAGAGAATCAAATTCCCTGCTGTTCACATCACAGAGAACCTCGTGTGGACCCTCAACACCAGCTTCATCATCAAGCCCAGCAGAGTCTACTTCCTGAGGAGACGGAGGAGTGTTAACCTTCTATCCCAATCCTCACCATGTTCTACAGAGGGACCATAAAGTGTATTCTCTGTAGCTGGTACGGGAATTGCAACGTTTCAGACTGCAAGACCCTACAGAGAGTTGTGAGAACAGCAGAGAAGATCATTGGAGTCTCCCTCCCCTCTGTCACAGACATTTACTCCACACACTGCATCCGCAAAGACACCAGCATTGTGGATGACCCCACTCACCCCTCACACACACTCTTCTCCCTCCTCCCATCTGGAAAGAGGTTCCGTAGCATACGGGCCTCCACTACCAGATTGGGGAAGACCCTACCCCCTTGAACAACTCATACTTTAATTACCTGTTAAAATACTCGGGTTTAAATACTGCACAGCTATATTTACTGCTGTTCTGTATTGCTGCTAAAATTGCTGCTAAAACGGCACAGTCATATTTATTGCTGTACTGTACCCTATACTGTATTTACCCTCACTGTAGCTGCTGTATATCATACTGAACATTGTCTTGTTTTGTCCAGTTGTATTATTACTGTGGTGTTCTTTTTCGAGCTCATTGTCCTGTTTGCACTTGTGGTCTTTTGTTGTGTTCTGTTCTTGTATTGCACAATGGTCCTTGACTTGGCTACTGTCAATACTTTCAATTGGCAATGCTCAGTTGTGACACTTCTTCTCTTTCTTTTGTTAAATATGAAATAAAGAGGCAAGATGGACAAAAAACACAAACCAAGGAGGGATCCTGAATGGAAACAGAACTCAGGGAAGCGTGAGGGAGAACAGACAACGCAAATTAAAGCAGACAGACTATATATACACGCGCCTAAACCCAAGTCACCTAAACACAATAATGACTTCATTCCTGGCCGTCTGTGAATCCTTATCCTGCCAAGCCAAACAGGGGAACCACTAAAAGCCCCCATAGTTACAGTCCAATGGCGGCCTGGGGGCGTTACAGCTATTTGCAAACCTCTGACTTCTCTGGACAGTACCAAAAAATGTATCGCATTTTTTATATGGAACTGTAGCTGAAATTATGTTAATATTTTACATTTACATTTATTAGACGCTTTTATCCAAAGCAACTTCCATTCCGTAACAACATGGGGCGGTCTCTCCCTGGAGCAACTTGGGGTTTAGGGTCTTGCTCAGGAACCCAGTGGTGGTGTGCTGTACTGCAAGAGTTCATGGGATTCGAACCCATGACCTCTTGGTCTAGAGGCAAGTATCCTACCCACTATGCCACTCCCCGTATTTATGTTACAAAATTAGTAAATTATATTTTTCTTGATAATTTAGCACTAAAATGCATGGCAAATTATTTATTGCAATGAAAAAAAAGCTGTGACCTCCGGGCCTCGTCCACCACGCCCCCTCATGCTGGTTCTCAGAAAAAAGTCTACGATGGACTGATCATATCTGCTCACCCACGTTAAAGTGGGGGTTTACTGTATACACATACATAAATACATGTTGATATAAAAGCATCTGTACCTTTGCAAAGCGGTTGATTACCCTCCCTGACGGTGTGGTATCAAAGAACAGCATGGGCACTCGCAGTATGTTGGACAGAAGTTGAGTGTGTAGACCCCTGGAGGCACGGATAGCTCCGTCAGCAAGAAGCACGGTGCCCACAAACACCAGGAGACCTGCCAGAGAAAATATGAAGCAGAGGAATCCAATACAACATTCACCTAGTCACCACTGCTCTCACTGCTCACAGTTTAAAGTGCAACTATGATAGAAAAACTAAATTTCCTTTCACAGGGAGAGAACTCCCCTTTTCACTCACAGTCTAGTCTATCTGGATATTTAGCTGAAAATACCATCCCTTTGGAATTCATCATGGTTGCGATATTACAACCATGATTTACACACAACTGTCCATTCAGATTGAAATAACAGAGTGATATCACTGCAGACAACATCCCAAAGAGCATTTAGACTGAAATATAGGTAAACTGTCCTGAATGAGCAGAAATGTACTGTTGCAGTACTCTAAATGGCTGAGACCTCAAAAATAGTGGCTGAATTTTTCACAATACTATACTATAAGTTTGTATACGTTTGTTTTTTATATTTATAAATGATCTATATTTGACACAAAGGATGGTTTAGGACTATTTTTGGGACAAGAAAAAACACAAAAGGCATAAAATAAAAGTACTTTGCGATTCTGTTCTCCTTGGTTTTGTTCTTTTCTAACCAATAAAGTTCAATCCAAGGCAACTGAAAAGCTGAATATGTGATAAGTGAACCTTTATATTTATTTGTGTACTTGTGTGGTGTGGAAATGAACAATTTTCTGATACCTTGTGCCATTCCAAGACCTCCGTACACATACACTCTCATATTCCTAATATGGGCGGGGTAAGAGCTTCCATTGGGATACCTGACAGCGTCATTGGTCCAGTCACTCAGCCAAAGGCTCTGGCCAATGAAGGCTATGCTTTGGATGAAGTAGACCATGACAAACGTGGTGGCATAAACCCAGCCCATAGACCTCAGATACTGCAGGTACACAGAGAACTTCACCTGGTAGAAGAACGAAGCAGTGACAAACAAGTGAACTGTAGATTCAAATACTACTCAATGATGATTTAAAGAACGTTATTTTCATTTGAAAATTAGGAGAAATATGGACAGCAGTTCTTCAAAATAAAGGCAAAGCTGTTCTGGTTAATATTTGCACCTAAATAAGATTAATCTAAGAAACAGAATATTTTTGCAGTGGTCTCTTTTTTTTCCCCGGAGCTGTATGGCAGCTGCATAATAAAGAAAATGGTTTTGGAATGGAATGACATGCAAGCTCATCCCCATACTTTTGTCTGTAAAATCCCTTTTAACTACACATATTCACAGGCCCTTCAAACTAGAAGCAAATACGCATTTTGTGAAGGAAAAAATGTGTGCCTTCTTTGAAAATCATCTCATCAAATGTGCAAATAAGGAAACAACAGGCTGCTTTATTAAGTCTAGGACGTAACTACAGTGCTTAGTTTATTAAGGGAAACCAACAGAAGCGAAGGGCTTGAATGTATTCAGCGGCATCCTCTCAGGTATTTGAAGACTGTACATTAATACGAAATCTAATTATTCACAGGCACTTCAAGCTCATCTTGATTATTAAACCTGAGCCCTCAATCTTTAGAAGAGTCCCTGCAGTTCTCCAATAAGAAAGAGGCCAACACCAGTAATTCCTCTTTCATCAGTTTTAGGGACGATGATGGATTAAACCATGCTCGCCTGCTCAAATACAGGACTTTAATTATGTTTCATTAGAAAGCGTATATACAGCGCTCAGCATAAATGAGTACACCCCATCAGAATTGTCAGAAAACCTTTAGTTTCCTTTCAAAATCTACATTTTCTATGTGATACTATACCACAAATTACTCCCACAGATCTGAGCCATTGATTGCAAACCAGATTTGTTCATTTGCACACACATAAACGTGATTTTTCTAACAAATGCATTCAAGCCCTTGTTGCAAAAATGAGTACACCCATTTACATTTATGGCATTTATCAGACGCTTTTATCCAAAGCGACTTCCATTCCCTATCTATAGGTGAGTCTAATCATTCATTTAAGAGGTGTCCATCAGACAGGTTATTATAAAAGGGCATTAGTTAACAAAGAAAAGCCCTTCCCATTTCATGCTGTTAGCAATGGCTCCACATGGAAGAGAAATGTCACAAAAACTGAGAAAATAAATAATTTCTTTTAGTCAAATGAAAGGCTGGGCATCTTGTTAAACCCCTAGTTAAATGCAGAGAAACAATCACACACACATTGTTCACACTGACTATAAGGAGCCACTTTACTTCATCCTTAAGAACCAATCAACTAACACTTCAGTGGGTGATGGGCCAAACTGTGCCCCTTCTGTGTGGGGCTGTACCACTCCAGACCCCAAACACCCCCCCAAATATAGAGCATAAAATGTATAATTCAGAAATTTAGGTTTAGGAAAGATATCTCGTGCTTTTTATTCTTAAACAACAAAAAGGTATGGAGTGTACAGCTATTTAAAACAAAGTTCCCCTTCAAACAGACACTAACATTAAACAAGGAGCTACACACACACACCTCAGCTGCCTCTCTCATCTCTCTTTTGTTATAATGATTGTAACTATTGTAATTATTTACAATTATTATAATAATGCAAGACCTGATAAACCACCAATAGTGTCCCCACTGTCTAAATAGCACTTTCAGAGGAAGGAGCAAGTCGAGGTCTACTTTTGCTTTAGATCCGAAAACCAATCCACAGGTGTCTGTCCATTTCTTCCCATTCTGTCCAGCATTTGACAAAATTTAGTACTCAGTTAAGCGGCCAAACAGCGGTAATCAAACACTATACATGTTGCTTAGCCATACCCTGCCAGTCTGCACAGTCTCCATCTCAATCAGCCGCTGCCCTTTATTTGAACGTCCATCATTTTCAGTCATTATGTTCTCTTTCTGTGTCCCACTAGAGCAAAGTGGAAAGTGAAAAGAGTGAAAGTGTATTATTAGAACACGTATGCATGCGAAAACATCTGACATATCTGGCAACCCACAGAGCTAATGGCAGGCAACTTGAAGTATTAGAAATAACAAATTCCAACACCTGTGAATGAGGGTGAGTATATGACTCATTTCATAACATGCACAGCAATCACACCTGCATCTGTCCACATCTGGAGCATGCTTCTCTGTTCCTTAGCCAGTCAAATATTGAGCTATATTTTCAAATCACCTATATTGCTTTTGCATTACAAAGTCTAACCTTAAACCCAAAAGTGTCTCTGTTTGATAAACAGTACTTTCAGAGACATCTTTCAGAGAAATCCAAGCTTTACTTTTGCTCCAGATTTCTGTCCATCCTTCAGAAATATCTGCAGCAATAAACTGCAATAATACAGGCAAAGAGTGGAAACACTAAATAATACAAAAAATTATATTCAGCCATACCTGGAATGTACTTGTTCCAAACCAAGCACCCAATCACAAAAACCCAGGCTATGAGAAAGGTAGACTGAATTACATCACATATACACCTGTTACTTATTATGGGGCAGCTGGTAACCTAGCGGTTAAGGCATTTGCCCTGTGATCAGGAAGTCCGGGTTCGATTCCCGGGACCGCTGAGGTACCCTGAGCAAGGTACCGTCCCCACACACTGCTCACCGGGTGCTGTGTTCCTGGCTGCCCCCTGCTTCGCTTGGTGAATGGGTTAAATGCAGAGGCTGAATTTCGTGCTGTTCACACTGTGTGCTGTGGTGTGTTCACGTATGACAAATGAACTCTTTCACTTGTTGATGTATTTTTTTCAAGAATATTACCATGTAAGACTGAATATTTAAACGTCAACTAAATTCTTTTTCATTTAATACAGTCTTGCTGTAGAGGTGTGCTAAACTGAATGAACTGACCAAGAATAATAACAAAAAACTGACATGCATTGCCCCTTATGTGCACTCATGTATGGTGTGTTTTGTTTTTCTTGTGAAACGGAGGTACAGTCACCTGCTTTCAAAAAGCAACAGAAATGTAAATGAGTCCCAGAAATGTGAAAGGGGTCTAGTCCTGACCTTGAGGCTTTATGAAATGGCATATAAGTGAAAAAGGTTTGTTTTGTGCTGGTCTTATTCAATGAAAAACTGAAGATCAATCTGCTTTTGTACATTCAGAACAAAGATGGGAAGCTGGTGGCCTAGTGGTTAGGGTGTTTACCCTGCGATCAGAAAGTTGTGGGTTTGAATCCCATGACTGCTAATGACACCTCTGAGGTACTGTGCCCACACACTGCTTCACTTGGTGAAGGGTTTAAATGCGGAGGAAGAATTTTGTGCAGTTCACACTGTGTGCTGCTGTGTGTTCATGTTTGACAAAATGATCGCTTCACTAATGAGGTCTTGACTTGAAAGTAGCAATTTAACTGCTTTGATTTTGGGATTGTGCTATCAAAATGAATTATAGGTTACAATATGACAATACACTGAGAAGCTAATTCTAACAACCCCACTGTTACATCCCTCTGCATCATTTTAAGCCATTGTGCAACCTGTAAATGAGGCACACTAGCTTAAAGGTAATCTTCAGTGGGGAAATAAACAGCAGGGCTGGTAGCTGATGAACAGTCTTACAGCAGCGTGGCTGTCTGATCTCTGCCACAGGCTGGCAATACTGAGACACCAGAACAAGTGCATTAATATGTTTGCTGTTGGTCCCATTGATGTTCGCAGTCAGCAAAGTGCTAGGATATTGATTTCCGCTGGTTTTCCTGTGTCTACTGATGCCTGCAGTGTGCCACTTGTTTGTGCTGCAAGAGAAACAAGCACCACAAATGGACTAAGCAAATAAAAACTTGCCAAAGGTCAGATGGTGCCACTTCAAATTATACGGCTGCATTTCAGATCATGTTCATGCTGGCTTTCCACCCAAGGACATTATGTGCAGCTTTAAAATGCTAATGTGCATACACCAAACAGTCAAAGGTGGGCCAAAATGGCAAAATGTGGACATTTGAACTCCACATCCATACTTTGAATGTCTCATTCCAAAACCAAGGAACTTTCAGCATTCAGCCACAACACTATCAGTGATATTAATGTCAGCAGTACAATAAAACCCAAAAATGCCTGGCAGGTTACAGGTCAGGATTCTATGCAGACCAAACAATTTTATTCAACCAAAGAATCCAAAAGAATATTCAATATGGATTATTTACAGTGGCACTGTCATGTTGAAAGAATGGGCCTTCCTGCAACTCTTTACACACAAATGGAAGCACACAGTTCCATTCAGCAAACTGGGTTTGTCCATCAGACTGGGACATTCATTACTCCAGAGAGTGTGTTTCCAGTCCCACAGCAGTGTGCTTTACATCTCTACAGATGACATTTGGCATTGTGCATATTAGACATGTGTATGGCTGCTAAGCCTTGGTAGCACAATTCCTTCTCAGGCTGATGGAGCTCCAAAAGGCTGTTTGGCGGGTCTTGCACATGAAGACAGATGATATTACATGCCATGCCCTCGACAGTTCCATCCTTGGGGCAGCTGGTAGTCTGGTGGTTAGGGAGCTGCCCCTGTGATCCATAGGTTGTGGGTTTGAATCCCGGCACTGCTAGTGGCCCCACTGAGGTACCCTTGAGCAAGGTACCATTCCTACACACTGCTCCCTGGGTGCTGCGTCGCTGACTGTCCACTGCTTCACTTGGTAAATGGGTTAAATGCGGTGAAAGAATTCCATACTGTTCAAAATAGGTGACCTTTACTCTAAGCGTGTTGCTGTTGTGTCATGGCTGGAATGCAGTTACTCCATCACATTTTCACTTCATAATTACAGCCTTTATTGTTGACCAGGGCATCTGTAGCAAGGCAGAAATTTTGTCAGAACTAACTTCAAAAGGTGGCTTCTTATAACGGAGCCGCGATGGTAGCCAATTCATGCATGGTTTTACGCACCTTTTAACCATGAGTGTTACAGAAACAGCCAAAGCCCTTCATTAGAATCTGGAAGGGGTGTTCACATACTTCCATAGGCACCTGCTTATCCAGTGTTTCTTCCAAAATCATTATTAAAAGGCCAATTTGTTGGTGTATGTACTCTTCCCGGAAGGCTCCCAGTAGAATGGGATTCCATCTAAAGGAATTTAATGGTGCACTATCCAGAGAATACATATCTGTTGCTCGACAGCACAATGCTGGGGAGCTTAATACCTTGCTCTAGAGTGTCCCATATATATTTTGCATTATGTCTAGGTTGACCCTCCTACACAAACCTTGTCATTTGTGATATCTTGACAACATATTAACACTTGAGTTGGCTCTGCAGTCTGCACTTGAGTGGGCAGACTTACCAACTGGTGTTGAAGGCCTGGTTTGGTCTGTCGTGTGAACTGCCTCCTTTCTCTGACAAAGAAGAGACTGAAGCGCTATTTACTTGGGGGTCTTTAGAGCTCAGGGCCACACTGCTTTGCTGAGTGCCTATAGCTGAAAACAAGGGGAAATGTTTTACGTAAAATAATTTTCTTAACAGCAAATACACGACTATAAATGTAAGCCATTCTTAGCTATTCATGTCTCCTGCAGAATTTGGGTGAGGGTTAGGAGGTCTGAAGAATAGAGCAGTAATTGATGACAATTTCATCAAAATATAAAAAAAAATAGACACACCAGACTGTTCCTGGGCTTCATTATCATCCGCTTTAGCGTACATGTCCAGAAATTCTGAGAAAGAACCTTTGCTGGCCCGTAGACTGCTGTAAGACCCAACTTCTGACACAGTACCATCCACCAACACAACTATCTCATCAACGTACGGCAGGAAGCTGACCCCGTGGGTCACCAGAATGCGAGTCTGAAAGGGGCACAGGCATTATTATTACCATATGAAAAACAAAAACAACCACAGCGGGAAAGCATTTCAAAATCCTAAAGCATGTTTGTAACTACTGCCCTCTTCATATACAGGACACCCTCCTCCTTTTGGGTTTGAGAGGAATTTTCATGTTGTTTTTTAGACTGTGGGCCATCACTGACCTTAATCTTTGCACTTGACACAACCGTGGCTTCTACAAAGGTATGATCAAAGCCTATGCATTCCTATAGATTGAGATGCTACATTTCCTTTATGTTGAGGTGCAGCAAACGATGCTGACTGTTTCTTAAAAAAGATCAAACAGCACTAACCTTATCCTTCAGTAGGCCGTTTGGTCCTATCACCCTCTCAAACAGATGCTTCCCCACATGGGAGTCCACAGCAGACAGTGGGTCGTCCAGCAGGTACACGTCTGCAGAACTGTAGACTGCTCGAGCCAAACTCACCCTCTGCTTCTGCCCTCCACTCAGGTTGATGCCCTGTGGGAACACAAATGGGCTTCATTTCAGTTATGATGTAGATAAACAGTGTCAACAAGAGGGTACTACTTTAGAACTGAAGTGAAAGTGAACCATTTGTTACACATAATCACTCCACAAAACGATACTGGAACAGAGACTGGAATCACAGCAGGAGTAAAACAGAAACATGGACATAAGCAAGAGTCGACAGGGTCAAGAACTGAGTAAGTTTCAAGAATCGTAGCCAAATAGAGAGCGTCTCAGGGAACTGGACAGGACTACAAACCCTGATTGTAGATACTGAGTCTGGAACAGGGAAATACTGAAAGTGATATGACTAGACCTAGGATAGGACACACCTGGGTAAGAATGGTAAGTGAACCCTGAAAAAGAGCAGTGAGTGGGAAGAACATTGACGAAGGTAAATTTAGAGGTTAGGTAAACGATAGAGTTGTAAACTGTCCAAATTGCCAAAAAGCAGCACTGAACTCAATCATAACCACAGAGAGTGCAGGACCAAGGGGGTTTGCAGCTACAGTCCTGGAAGCTGCATTAGAAGTAACCACAGCAATCAGTGTTCTCCTACTGCATTGCCAGGAATCATTGCACTTTCACATTTGAGCAAATTTGTCCCAAATTAACCTCATCGTTTGCAATGAGCATTACTTAGTGAGCATTTCTGCCCACTCTTCTTTACTGAACTGTTCAAGCTCAGTCACACTGGATGGTCCTTCCAAGTCATTTCAGATTCTGAATAGGGTTTAAGTTTGGGTTCTTAAAGGGCCAAGCAAGGACGTCCATATTCTCCTTCAGCCACTGGTCAATTTTACTGTTTGCTTTGGGTCATTGTCATGTTGGGAGGGGAACCTTCTTCCCATACACTGACAGCATTTTACCACATTGAATTTTTTTCCTCTATCCTGACATATAGCCCCAGTCCCAGCTGCAGAACCTACTACCTACACGATTTACTGTAGGTAAGATGTTCTTCAGATAATGAGCTGTATTGGCTCTCTGCAGATCATTGGGTACGTTTTGCCAAATCTCAATCAAGACTTAAAACAAGCCTTACTTGATTCTGCTGTCACACAGTGACAACTCTTTGGATGGAAGAGTGAGGAGGAAATTGGTGAGGAGAGGCCACAAAGCGGCCTATAGCTACTGTGAAGCAGTTACAGGAATTTATGGCAGTTTGGAGGGATCCGGGGAGGGTCCTATTAGTACTCAATACTTTCACCTTCTTAATTCTAGACTTTGCTGTGCTCCAAGGGACTAATAAAGCCTTTGATTCTTTGACAGTGCCTTGCCACCCAAAGTTAATTGTTTGCTTTCAGTTGCACTACCAAGTCCTGTAATGCTCCAGGGATAGCTGTTTGCATGCTGAACTATTTAAAACTATTACAACTTATCACTGCTGGATGCCAGTTAGAAATGGAGAAGGTGATTAGTTACAGCTGATTGTGTTTACAAGTATTTTTAGGTGTGGGGGGATACTCTCCGTGATACTGTTTTTTGTTTGTATCTTTATTTCAGGCTGCATTTCTGAAAGGGGTGAATCTTTTCTATACCAATTTCAGTAGCAATCACTGTGGTTTTTGCTGAAGAAATGTTGTGTAGCTTGGCTACAGTTCTGAAAACTGAAAACAGAATCGAAGACTAACATTGCAAATAAATACTGAAGTATTCCTTTTATTTGGGACTGCCCTTTCACTACTGATGAGGTACCAACATGGACGTCTTTTACTCCTAAATAGGATTTCTGAGGGTCTGAAGGGTCTCACTTTCTCCCCAATTTCACTCTGGACTCCTGCAGGAAGCAGCTCCAGGTCTGGCTCCAAGGCGCAGGCCTCCACCACCCTTTGAAGCTTCTTCTCATCCAGATCAGAGCCAAAGAGAATGTTGTCCTTTAGAGTGGCATTCTGAATCCAAGCCTGCTGAGGCACATACGCCACATTTCCCTGAGAGGAGAGGAGACGAGAGTTACTACTGATAGCGTTTGCACCTGTTCAGGTATAAAAGCTTCACTTTTCCATAAACCCAGCTGTGATAAAAAAAAAAAAAATCAAATCGTTTAAAGCCCGTAGGCATGTCAAGAGGGAGGCAGCTGGAGAGGAGGAGAAAGAAAACACAGCCAGGCTTGGAGAGCCATTCATAATGAAGCTGTTATCTGTCAGCTTCCTAAAATAGCATTATGTGCCTTGCTTGATTACCTTAATGCGGACTGAGCCGGAGAGGCTGTGCATTTCTCCAAGCAGAGCTGAAACCAGAGAGGACTTGCCTGAACCAACAGCTCCCACAACTGCCACCAGACGGCCCGGATTAATGTCCAGACACACACTGAGGAAACGCATGCAGGTGTGTTGGACAAGGTTAAAAGTGAGAGGCGTAACAGACACATAGTGGTGTAACGTGTTTAATCGAGCTGGATGTAATTTTCTATCGATTGCAGGGTGGCTAGAGTCCTACATTTGTTTGATGAATATGAGAAGTGAGAGGCAAGAGCCAAATAACTGATTGCAGATTTCTGGGAGATTAGGAAGGAGCGATTTCGAAGCTCCGGGAATTAGTGCTTTATTTACCCTTCAGACAATCTAAATAATAATCTAAAAGAAATAAGATGTAAGATACCATACCAGCACCAAGTGCACTGTGCCACTGATAATGCTCCGCCATCCGAAATAACTCAATATCTGGTTAAAAGCTCAGCAGCTGTACAAAAGGCTATAGTCTTCACACAGTGGTCCTTCAAGATAGGAGACCACATCAGAATAGATGTACAAGGCAGGCATTTCTAAATAAAGCACTCTGTGAAATATACAGCTCTGGAATAAGTGAATGTGGCAAAAATGTTTTTTTCATTTTTTTTATCTTTTATAGTATTGAACTGAACAGCTTTGCCTTCGTTTTTAAGAACTGCTGACAATATTTCACCTAATTTCCTAATATTAAAGCAATTAAAGCATAATTTTAAAGGAAATGACAATTCATCAACATATGAGAAATGATGCAGTGTTTACAGAACTATTTCAAGGAAAACAAAGCTTTTACAAACAAAATGGCAACAATTACCTTCTCGTAGTGTTTTACCATCTAACTGGTTTCATTGTGAGAGGAGTGATTGCAGCAATTTTGTAATACTTTTCCACATTAAATAAGATGTGATTCAGGTGATCACTAATCAGTACCTCATGGAGCAGAATGAGGTGCTTGTGTAGGAGGCTGTCATACTCATAGAGATGCTGATTTAAAAATAAACTGCAGTGGTGTCTTATTTTTTTGCTGTATAAACTGAGTGTAATCAAAATACAGTAGCTTGAGTGGTTGGTGTCCTATGCGAACCCATGACATCTACATGGGTGGTATGGCTATACTACACACAGTGCTAAAATCAAAGCATTTCTATACTGTGTTCATTTAAATGAGTAAATCAACTGCAAAAACACAAATATTTGATTGAAAATGTCTTTTATACAAGGCTCAATGCCTTTTTACCAAAACAAAATGTACATTATATGCCACATATGGACAAATTATAGGCCACATAAGGGCAAAAAATAGTCAAATAATGCAGCAAAATTTGACCAAGCTATATAGGATGAAGCCAAGGCTGAGGCAAGAGATCACGTTGTCTTTTGTATTTTCAGGAATAGGCTTCAGTACGATTGCAAAGAACTTACTTCTTAAGGACAGGCTCTCCATTCTTTTGCCAGGCAAATGTGCCTTCTGTCACACTTACAGCAGCACCTATCAGCATTAACAAAGAGACTCAAGGTTATTCATACAAGCATAACAATCTGTCAAAACAAGCTATATATACAGTCATGTGAAAAAATTAGGACACCCTTTGAAAGCATGTGGTTTTTTGTAACATTTTTAATAAATGGT
>JBBIGB010241983.1:0-14105 GCA_037577075.1 Alestopetersius hilgendorfi
GCATCTTCCTTGGCCTGGCGAAGATGTTGCAGTCTGGGAGTGAACCATGGTTTATTGTTATTGTATGTACAGAATGTAGCTGAATGAAACTGAATGCATTGACCCACAAGAAGGCTTACCCCCTTCCACACATCGAGGAGCTTCTCACAGGGCTGAAGAAAACTGCCTGGTACTCAACTCTTGATCTGGCAAGCAGCTACTGGCAAGTGGAGGTCCACCCAGAGGACAAGGAGAAGACTGCCTTTCTCATGCCCCTTGAACTCAGTTCAGCCAGTTTGAGCGGATGCCCTTTGGCCTGTGTGACACCCCCACCACCTTCCAGAGACTGATGCAGAGATGCTTGGGTGAGAAAGTTCATGATTGCTTGCTCATTTATTTAGATTGTGTGATAGTGTATTCGGGTGATTTTAGATCTTACCTACACTATCTTGAGACTGTGATTCAGAGACTGGAGGCCTATGGGCTGAAGCTGCAACCTGAGAAGTGTTGGCTGTGTCAAAGGGCGGTGCATTACTTGGGTCATGTGGTGAGTCAAGAGGACCACAGATCCAGATAAGACAGAGGTGGTCCAGTGTTGGCCACAATCGGTCATGTTGAGTGATGTGCATTCCTTTCTGGGGTTTTTGGCTATTATTGGCGGTACATCCCTGGGTTCGCTGGAAAGCAGGAGTGCTCCATGGGCTCTGTCGTGGGGTGAGTGCGGCCTCCCGTCAGACGATGGACTGGATAGAAGACTGCAAGTGGGCCTTTGAGGAGTTGAAGAAGGCCATGGTCCAGGCCCGGGTTCAGGTCCCAGTGTAGGCCTATGCGAACTATACCTGGCCATTCCACCTATATTCTAACGTGAGCTTCCAGAGGTTGAGAGCTGTGCTGACCCAGTTGGAAGGGGGACTAGAGAGAGTGATCATCTATGCAAGAGAGTAGGTGGCCTCAGGGTCCCAGTCAACCCTGGACAAGCGGCAGGCCTTATCAGGTGCAGGTCAGCGCTTGTTGGGAGAGAGAGATCTCCAGGGGCAGTGAGGGGTGCTTTGCCATTGCTTGTGGATTGGGGGTGAAGTGAGGGAGAGTTGTAGTTCCCCCCCAAAAAAAGAGAACATATATGGGCTGATTACCACAAAGCCCTGGGACATATTCATGGTCAACTGTGGGTGGGGGCTTTGAAAGAACAGGTGTACTGGCCAGGGCTGCAAAGTGACATTGAGCAGTGGCAGCAGGACTGCAGGGAGTGCCTGGTACGTTGCCCTGGGAGAAGTGAGTCTATTCCCTTAGAGGGCAGTAGTAACATCTTATCCTTGGGAGGTCTTCGCTGTAGACTTTCTGTCCCTGGATCGGCCAGGAAACTCATACCCCTCTCTACTGACTGCTGTTGATCTGTTCTCAAGCTTTGCGTTTGCAGTACCCATAAGGGAACAGACGGCCGGGACAGCGGCCAGGGTGATCTGGGAAGAGGAGGTACGGGTGCCCTGAGAAACTGCTGTCGGACCAAGGTCCGGCGTTTGAGTCCCGTATGCTCCAGGAACTGAGTGAACTGTACAGGTTAGGGTTAGGGCCCATATCGGCTCCAGGGAAATGGGGCATGTGAAGGCTAAAATCAGACAGTGCTGAGATAGTTGAAAAAGTGGCCCAAAGTGGGGTAGAGGTTGTCTGAGGTTTCTTTGCTTCTGTCTGGTAAGTCCCTCACCACGTCAACGAGCTGGACGACTGGTGGGTTGGACGGACGTCATGCCAGGGAGCCACGAGGAGCCGGCGTAAGGACGACGTGATCGAATAGAGAAGCAAAACATATCAGGTGTTGATGTTGATGTTTAATTCTGTTTTTAAAATGGACAAAAGATGTATGTAAACATATAGTTGACAATACAAAAGCATGTAAAGTCTTTTAAACCTTCCATGCTTTCATTGGGAAACAAAAATATCAGTATGATCATTTCAGATCTACAAATATGCAAACAACTATTAGTACTTCACCAAGAAATTACATTTTAAATCACCTTGAATTTCATGTAAGCCTTATTACTGAATTAATAATTGCTTAACTGACTAAAAAGTCTTAGGATTACACAAAATTAGAGTCCTGAAGGGGAAAGGGTTAAATCAAGCAGACAGTGACCCATGATGATGTCATCAGTTCATTACACAACCAGCTTAATAACAAAGATAGATAAATGAGTGTTTGGGTTTCCTGTGTTACAGCATTGGTCAATGGGGTGCTTACTTGCCCTCTGTGTGTTTCCTCTACACTGGTCACTGAGGTCCTGGGCCTTTTACAGTGTGGTCTTACTGGGCAGAGCATGTGTATGGCTACTGCTGTTGGTGCTTTAAGCTGTGATTGACCTGGGTGGTAATTGTGTCTTCTCTGTGACAGACCCCTCCCCCTCTGCAGCCACGCTTCATGAATATCTGGGTAGAAATGTATCCCTCAGTGCATAAGCTATAAAGTGTCCTCTGAGGGTCAGCACCAGCATGTCAATGAGGCCGCAGCTTGGCCATCAGCTACTCCCACAATACGCCGGAGCACGTGGTCCATTACACATCAGAAACACTGTAGACTACATGATGTGGCCTCTATACACTTTATAAAAGGCCATATTCTATAGTTATTCCCTGCTGCTTGGCTGAATGCATCATTATTATTTACAAGACTATTTTCCCCCTTAAGTTTAACAGTTTTGTTATAATGTCTTAAAGACTGGCCTGTTTCCTGATTGGCTACCTAGTATTGCGCGTCAATGGAAACACTTCATATAACTTCTATGTGAGTGGGCAGAGCAAAAATGCTGTAGGTTAGATATGTGAACATTGGACATAGAAGCGGTACCAAGGACAATGGGATGAAGCCATGATGGGTGACTATATCTCGGGTTCGTACTGATAGCTCAACACACAAGAGACAAAAATGATTCAATGTAAACTTTTAATGCTTTGAGGGCTATTTGCATCATTACGTTATTTGTGCGTGCAAAATAAATGTTATGCTAAATATTGTATATGATAAATATACATAAGATTTAGTTTATCTCTAGAACCACTGAGAAAACTTTACAATTATGGGCGTCGTTAAGTCTATTTTGGGGGGTCTGAAGCCCCCCTCAAAATGATCAGAAGCCACCCTAAATATATAGTCATTATTTTACTATTTTTAAATTATAAATCCAAACATTTCATACAAGATACCACTGAGCGCAGATACGCACTTTACAAATAGAAACAAGACTATGAATTGAAATGAAAAATAATAAGTCTAGCTATCATTATTTAATTAAAATGATGCACTGGCTGTTGAAGCTGCTGTAGGTAGCAGGCGGGCATTAGGACCCAGGTGGAGCTACACGGTGCTGCTTGTTAGTGAGTAGCAACCGGAGCCGGTTTAGTAATATTTCTCTGGTAGAGAAATATTTCAACAGAACAATACTATGAGTAGGTGACAATAACTGTTCATTGCTCAACTTTACTTGTTTCCTTAAGTAAAGGAAAGGTTTGGTGAAAAGTTTTCAACCCTCTATACATACTAATTCCTTCCTACAGCCCTGGGGGCTAAGCGCCACTTGTCTTTCCGTCCTAGTAAAGTCCCTGATTACAGTGAATAACTTGTTACCTAGTGTAGTAAATTCAAATGGACTGTTTTGGAACATACACAGCCTGTTTCTAGAATAAACAGTTATAACAGGAAATGGTTATAACAGGAAATGGCTTTTGGCTGTTTGTACAAGCAAAAAATGAAAGCAAAAAATGTGTGATATGAGCCATTTAATTTACTATGATTATCCTGCATTTTTTCCTCTAATTAGTCTATTTGATTTTTTTTTTTAAAAGCCTTAAAAGTGCTGTGTTTTGTCCCTCAGTAACCTTAATTGTTGCTTACAGTGGCAATAAGCAGAATACAGGAGCTTCATATTTCCCTCCTTAGCACCTTTCACAGAGCAACGGAGTTCCAGCAGTAATCTAGCAAAGCTGCAAAGTTTGGACGAGTGCTCAGCCTGTCCAAGAAAATCAGATTATCACACAATGAAAAGGGCAGTGTGTTAGACGGATTTGGAGCTTAATCCTGCCTGTTAATCTCATTCAGAGAGAATGTTTTGAAATGTAACTTAGTAATTCAGCACTGGCTGAAGAACGACGAGCTACAGAGTCAAACTCTGACCCTTGAGAAGAATTTCGAGGTCAAAGTCTTTCGCTGCCACATTACGGTAAGTAACCAGTCTGGAATAAACTGAAACCTAAAACAGAAGATCATGGACATCCCACAGTTTACAGAATAGTTCTAATAATAAAAAATAAAAATTGAAATTGGGTGAATTTGAGTGACCTGGTCATCCCATTAAAGTACAATTACAAGTTTTACTGATTTTTCTAAGTAACAATAAGTTAACATCAACCTCATGGGCGCTATCTTAATTTTTTTTATATAACTTATCATATATGATGTGTATATATAGCTAAGATATCCATAATGTTTGCACAAACCACATTCTTTCTTTTCTGGTGTAACAAATTCAGGAAATAAGCACTAACTGTGTGTTAAAATGTGCAGACAAGTGTGAGAATGTGTATTTATTTAACAACAAAACATATCATTTTGACCAGAGGTGTTCAAACTTTTGCATGTGACTGATACAAAAAAAACAATTTGTATTAGGCCTTTAGGTAACGTGAATGTTGTTAAAACTTTATAAAGGATCTATGGTAAGAATCTATTGAAAGGTTCTTTGGGGAATCAAAAGTGCTTCTTCCATGGGGTGGCTTCAAGGAACCTATTTTGGCAGCTTTTTTTCTTTTAACATGCTAAGAGATCACTACATAGCATTAGACTTCTCATGAAATCAGAAAATTTAGGTTTTATGAAAATATAGCTTTTAAATATGCAGAAATTTACATGTTTCTTTACACATCAGTGTCATCATTGAATTAATGTTGATAAAATGATTTTGAAGTTGTTTGTTACTGAAAACCCTCTATAGGTGTAATGTAGTTGTCCCTGGTGAATTACAGCATGTGACAGTGTGAGGCACAGCCCACACCTGGAACATTTCTTCTCCTTTTTGCTGTTAGATTGAAGAGCAAAAGAATAATTTCGTTCCCACGGTTTTGGTCTGGCACTGATATGGGGGGTGGATAGCGCACTAGATATATTTCTCTATACACTTGTTTATCATCTTTAGCCTAAAGCACATCTGTATTATGAATAGGCATCCTGGTGGCTCTTGATACGGTAAATTGGATATTTTATGGTTTATGGTAAGGCACCTTTTTTATCTTTCACTTATATTCATGACCTCTGAAGCTGCATGCAGACATGTTTAAGCTTTACTGAGTTCATGAATAATAAAAAAAAGCTGCTGTTGGTTCTGTTGTCTTGCTGTTGGCGGGGTGTGCCCTTAGGTTGCAGCTTTATTTGAACTATAGAAAAACATACAGGCTGAGAATAAATTATTTCAGGACAGTACTGAGCTGATGTTTTCTATTTAAAAAATAAAGGATCGTTATGGTTCTTGAGTCTTTCTTTTGGTATAAAACCTTTACATTATGAAAAGATCTCCAACCATCTTGTCACAACAGTGATCCTTTGAAGAGCTATTCACTGAGAAGTTCTTTAAGGCAGTGGTTCTCAGTTCTCAAGACCTCCCAGATGGTCCATATTTTTGTGTTAATCCCACTGGCAATGAAGAAGGATGGAGCAAAAATGTGTGAGCCATCTGTGGAGGTTCCTGAGAACTGGTTTAAGAATCGCTGGTTTAAGAAACCAGCATCATTCTGTAGATTTCATATATGAACCATTATTTAACGAATTAAAATCTTGTATTACTACAGAAGCTTTACATAATGTGAAAGTTCTTCAACCTCAAAGTTCTTCATGCTCACAAATCTCATCTTAAAAAATTGGTTATTTAAAGGACCACGCACTGAACCATTTTGGGGACCAAACATGGCTCTTATATTTAAAGAATCATTCATGTTTTTACACTTTTATCTTGAGTAATGTAAGGACAACATGTTTAACTGATATTAGACCTTGATGCTGAGGTTCTTCAGAGTTTAAAGCAGTTCTTACAGCACTGTTTATTAAATAAACCAAACAATGAAATGTTCCAAGTATAGTTATTTTAAAACATTTCTTCAAGTCATCTCTCCTTTTTCTTATTTTTACAACAGTTGGAAAGATCTTTAAGTATAGAATGTTTACGATATGTTCTTCTAAAAAGGTTCTTCACACTTATGCTCATTTAGAGAAATTACTTTTCTGTAAACCAAACAACCAGCTTTCTTTAGGGAACCAGACATGACATAATTTCAAAGAGCCCATTTTTAAGAGTGCTAGAGAAAGAAGTTCTCTTTAATGAGTGTTATTAGCTCACCCTGTTTTGCTTCACAGGAGAATGAGGCCCTTTGACATGTGCTAATCTCTGGGATAAATAGTGCACTTCTTAACCATGTATAATTAACATTCTTGTGATGTTTTATCATTCCTGTTAAGGTAAGTCAGGGTGTTGGAATGAATAGAGTGGCAGTGTGGAGGTGACTGTGGGAGGAAGGGAAGAATAAATGTAGGAAACCCTGTAAGTAGTTGACTCCAAACAGTAATTGCTGACAGTATTTATCCAGCAGATCCCAGTGATGGCTGATTACTGTTGGCCCTGATTAAAGACTCGAGTGCTGGACTTCGCATCTGAGCCGTGCTCAGGATTAGAGAGGACAGAGTAATATCACTGTTGTCTAAATGGCTAATAACAGAGTGGACACATTAGAGAAAGTAGAGCACTGTCCTGTTAAGCGGCCTATGGCTGTGATAGGACAGAAGCATTAGTAATTAAAAGAATTAAATCTTTTTTTTGGGTGGGGGAGTGGGGGTTAAACTGAGGTTTGTAGAGTGGCACCCTGAACACATACTGGCTCTTGACACTTCATCAATAAAAGTAGATGCATGACCAGCTTAAACATGATGTCTTTTAATTATGGGTCAAATTGTGGTACAAAATTTCGATTTTAACAACATTAACATGCTACAAGGTAAACCTAGTTTGATGTAGCAACTGTATGAAGTTAAGTGTGTAACGTGTAAAGCAAAGCAGTTTTTTAGCCGGTTCAATTTAGCCAGGCTGTGAATGGGAGCTGTCCCTGGTGCTGAACTGAAATGAAATGAAATTAAACATAAATGCTGTCATAAATGTTTCAGAAGTCCTTGAATCTCGCGGTTCTGTTGGTATGCCGTTATATTTATATTATAGTGACCGCCCAGTATGAAAGGTGTGAGTGCCTGTGATTATCTAAATCTAAATCTCAGATCCCTCAAAGTCTTCTGTTCTCCCTTTCTTTCTCTCTCTCTCGCACACACACACGAACACACAAAGTCTTCTGTCTCATGTCGTCCAACTTTTCTGACTCGGGTTCAGCAGCTCAGACAGGATAAAAGTCCCTCAGAGAAACGAAACCTTTAGACTGATTTAGAGAAGGAGAACCACAATCTCCCTTAAAGGTCCTGTTATATAAACTGGTTTAAATTTTTCTAGCATTTTTAAAACGACAATTTTACGTTTTTTTATGGTTCTACTGATAATAAGTTTATGATAATAATTATTATATTTTAAATAGACAGTTATAGTAATATTACTATTGCAGCAGTAATAAAAGTAATAAAATGAAGAAATTGTAATGTGTATAAGAAATGTATATTACGTTCATAGAAATGTAATATGAATAATAAAACAAGGGCTATAGCTAATAAGTATCAAGATTTATTATTGCTGCTGTCGTTATTATTATTATTATTATTATTATTATTATTATTATTATTATTATTATAACACTACTTCTAGGTGACTAATTTTAAGAATTATTTTACACATTTTTAAATCAGATTTCACCGTTATAGAAATGTAACCATTATAAAACATTTAAACGTTTGTTTTCGTTTACCCTTACTTTCAAACTGAATAGCAGCCACGCGTTACGACAGCAATGAAACAAATATTTTGTTTGTTTGTTTGTTTTGTTGTTTGTTTTCCGTGTATTTTGCCCTGTTGTGTAACTGACGGACAGCAGAGACGGAACAATGTGAAGGTTGATTAAAGAGGCCCAATTACAGCCGCAAACAGTCTCGTAATTATCTTCCTTAATCAAATCCGCGAACTTTAATTGCCTTAACGACGTGTTTCATTAAAGCAGCGCGTGCACCGTGGTCCACAGGTTCCGAATACTGTTGTTTTCAAATGAACACGTTACACAACGTCACGGAAATTGTCCCCAGCATCCCAAATCAGGGTCTCCTCAGAGTGGAAAAAACACCTTCACAGCACTGCCCACCTTCTCTGAAGACCTGAATACGCCGGGTTCAGCAGCAGCGCGTGGAGGAACAGCTCTGCTTCAGGAAACTGGATAATAATCTACTGGACATCTAGTTTATTCCCAATGCTGGAATATTTCTCACATTTTGACAAGAAAAACAAAAGGAAATCAATTTAAATTAAAACAGTAACCTGAAAGAATTAAAAGCGAAGTGTAATTTAACTGAATCCCCCACCCCCCAAAAAAGGCCTTTTTAAGACCATGCATGATCAAAACCACCCTACACAGTAGCCACGAGCCCCTCGAACTCTCACATCTTCCCAGCAGAATACCAGGCAGAGGGTTTAAGCTTGAAAATATTTTAATAAAGATTTTTTTCAATTCCAGCAACATCAACAATGTACAAATGGCCATCTGCACTCATACTGGAAACCAATGAATACAGTGCTCAAAGTCTTGACCTGACAAGAAGCCCCAAAAAACACGCAGGCACCTCATCCACAGCCTGCTGTAGGACTGGGAGCGAAATTAAAAGCAAAAAAATCACATTAATTCATGAATTAAATTCAAATAAGGCCAGGTTTATAACTAATGTGCAAACCAACTGAACTCCATTCACAAAACTCCGAAGGAAAAGAGAACTTTCCCACCTTTTACTCTCAGTGAACGACGTTACCATTCAAACCGGGACAAAAAAGCAGTCATTTGAGATGTCCATGGTTTATTATTCTTACTATTATTGTCGTTTTCTGCCACGTGCAAGTTTGCTGCTTTAAAACAGCCCGAAAATTAATGAAGGATGGTGCGTGGCAAAGGATGGTTTGGCTGTTGCCAGGTCAATGGCCTTTCAGTCTCTTAGGGTCCGTATATATAGAATTGATCATTTCTCAGCACTCATAGACTTCATTTTGGTCTTTTAGACTCACTCTCGACCAGCACTTATATCACAGGGCTACCTTTATATACACAGTCTGAGCGAAGAGAGTGAGAAAAACCTGCTATGACTGGAAAAGAACAAACAAAAACGAACAAAAAAAGTTTCATTCTTTTCTCCCACTTCTACTGATTTCCATTCAGAATAGAAGAAACCGCAGCCTACTGGTTGGGTCTGAGAGTGACGAGCTGCAGCCACTTGCAAACTTGAGTCCGGGCGCTGGCCACTCCGTCCGTTTTGTTTGTTTTATGATGTTATTATTTACTTAAAGTTTAAGGCTTGTCCGTGCATTGTTTGCACAGGTTGGAGGTGTTGAAGAGGGCACACTTGTCGGGGCAGGATGAAGCGGCTGCAGCTGCAGCTGCAGCAGCCGCGGCTCCGGAGGGGAAGGGGTACGGCGGAGCCTGGTCGTAACCCAGGCCGGGGCCGAGGGCAGCAGCGGCTGCAGCAGCAGCAGCAGCGGCCGATGGGAGAGGTGTCGGCATGGGCTGTCCCTGGTTGAGGTACGCCACGAGCCTCCTCATCTCCTCGAGCGCCTGCGCCTGCATGAGGATGTAGTTCTTGGCGAGCAGCAGCGTGGCGATCTTGGAGAGCTTGCGCACGGACGGGCTGTGCGCGTACGGGATGACGGCACGCAGCTCGTCCAGCGCGTCGTTCAGATCGTGCATGCGCCGCCGCTCGCGCGCGTTGATGTTGAGGCGCAGCATCTTCTGCTCGCGATTCTTCTTGCCTGACTCCGGCGCCTTGCCCTGCGCGCCCGAGGACGCGGCCATGGCCGAGGACGCACACGAAGGCGCGCGGGACATCAGGTCGCAGCGATCGTCGCTGTCATCATCCGGGCTCTGCTCGCCCCCACTGCTCTCAGCTGCAGGCGTCCTGCTCGCGCTGCTGTCTCCATAGCGCGCGCACAAGGAGCCAGTTGGTAAGCCCAGGGCACCTCCGCCTGCTCCGCGCCCGCCTCCTCCACCTCCTCCTCCGGCCGGGTCCGGCTCGCCTGTCTCGTAGCAGCCGGACGACAAGGGTTCGACCCCAGGTGCCACCCGGTACGGGTCCATCTTCCTGCTGGACACGGCGCTCAGGGTCTTGGGGAACAACTCTCCGGAGCTCATCCTCCGCTCCATGGGGCTCCGGACAACTGCGGGTGGGCTTGTGTTTGTGTGGGGATAAAAAGAAAAGAGGAAAGAAGAAGAAGGGAGGGAAGGAACCGAGGAAACCAGACCCGAACCTCACGTCTGGCTCATGGGGTGTCGCGGGCAAAGTGAAGGTCTGGAGGCGCAGCTCCTCCTAACGCACTTCTGTTACCTCCTCCACAACCAGCAGCAGAATCACCATCAGCAGAAGAAGAAAAAGAAGAAGAGACGACGAGGTGGAGAAAAGAAGAAGAGGAGGAGGAAAGGAGGGGGGTCTTTTACATCATGATCCTCATCCTCGTCCTCAAATCGCCCTATTGGGATCGAGCTCTCCACCCAATCCCCTTTTAACGCTCCAGCTCAGCACCACATTTTTGGAGATCTACCTTCCAGCCTTCATCTAATCCATCTGATCTGGGTTCCTCCAAGGTTCCTTGACCAGTTGAGTCGCTTACTGAAGCTGTTGTGTCTCTGGGAACTTGAGAAACATTCTGAACTTTTATTGTAATCACTGTTCTTAACTTTTTATGCCAAAAAATTTAACCTAATATTTATTTAGTTTTAACATGTTCTGAACGTTTTTACGAAGTTCTTCTCACTATATTCCACTGTTTGAGGACATATCTGAACATACATGTCCCCCTTACACAAATTCTTCCCTTTTTGTTCAGTTCAATATTTAAGACGTAGGATAAAATGGGGACAATAATACTTAGGTAGAGTCACAATTAGTAATTAGTTGTTTTTGTTAATTGACTTTTACTCTATTTTATAGACCTGAAGTTTTGTCTGCTGTTTCTGCATGGCCTATCTATATATGTTTATAATTACCGGTATACTTTCCTTTTGTATTATGCATATTATTGTTATTATCATGTTTTAAGGACGACCCTTGGCGGATGTAGCTCTGTTACAGAATGTGATTTGATTTATAATGAGATATGAACGAATAATTTGGTGCCTTTGCAATTAAACTCAACTAGTAATTATATAATTTCTCATTTTAATTTCATAGGTTGATATATGTGCTAACGCTCCGGTTTAATCTTGCTGTTATTCTTTCTTCATCAGAAATGTCAGTGTTAGTGCAGTTTCAGGATTCATGGACTTGAGGCGCCACCAAGTGGCCACATTTGAACTGGGCATCCCAGCTTTCGGAGCACGTGGTTAAAGTTCCCTTTTCAGCAAGATTCATTAAGCAGACCCTGCTGTTTCCTGTACAGGGCAAAAGTCATGTAATGTGAGCTGTTTAGCATATTATAAGGAGTGACACTGTGAGCATTAAAGTCCCATTAGAACACACTTCTTATCACCCAGTAATGATGTGCTGCACTGTGTTGACTGTAAGATTTGTTCTGTTCAGTCTAGCACTGCAAACTAGTTATTGCTTATAAAAGTCATTTTATAATGTAAATGTTATACAGTCATTGTAAATTACCTGTATTAGTAATGCTTCAGAATCAGATAATATATACCTGAATTAATAGTTTACAACAGTAATGTTTTTATGCAGATGTTATATATCTGCTTTATGTTATTCTTAATAGTTATGTAATGATATGAATGTTAAATAAATACCCTACGAAAGTGATGTTACAATGCAGATGTCTTAAATGCGCTTAACAAATAATAGTACTGTAATAATGCTGGTGTTGTGATTACGGTGCCTATAGACATTAATAGCTTATGAAAAGAAAATGATAATGCAGATGCTGCAGTTGTGCTGACTGTAGTAGGTGATAGTAAAACTTTAATGTAGATGCTATAATTTTGATGTATATAAACTATAATAAAAATGCTAAAATGCAGATGTTATGAGTACATAGCTTGTAGTGATAATATAACACAGACATTGTAATGGTGATGTAATGGCCTCTTATAGTAAAGGTAATAATGCAAATGTTATAATCAAGATGTATATAGACTGTCACTGTTGTATTATAATGAATATAGCCTGGAGTAGTAAAGCTACAAGGCAGATACACTCTAATAATAATAATCTTAAAATGATGATGTTATAGTTGCCTGTAATAGTAATGCAATATATGACCTGATCGAATTGTGATGAATATAGCTTGTAATAGTGATGTTATAAAGCAGATGGTATAGGTTCTCTAAGGTATAGTCCCTTATAGTAAAGGTATTGATGCAAATGGTATAATTGTGATGTGTATAGGCTGTAACCATTTTATAATGCATTTTCATCTCATTTTGACATATATAGTCATACAGTGTAGTGTAGTGTAGTGTGTGTGTGCGCATGTGAGTGTGTGTGTGTAGTGCTGATGCTCTGTCTGGGCAATGGGCAGTGCAGTAGATTGTCTTGCAGCGGAGCTCCTGAGGCGATGTTCTTTATCTTGTGACAGTGCAGGAGCACCTTCATGCCCAATCAAACAGCACTAATGAGACAAGATGAGCCAGGACGGTCAAACAGCAGCCACCAGCAGCTCTGATCCACCCGGACACAGCATCAGCACTGAGACTGAGCTGGATATAGAGCCCTGACATCCAGAACATGTTCCAGCATTTTTCTTTTTTGTCATTTGTTATGTTTTACTGTGCCTTTAAGACTTATCTATGCACAATACATTTGATTTGATTGGCTGAATTGTTTACATGCTCAGTGACAGAGAGGGAAAATAATGAATGACAGCAGAGATATAAGAAAATGAAAAAGAAGGGAAATTAGTGCATGTTTCAGAGTAAAGAAAAGGTGTAGGATAGAATAGTGGATAATGGAATTGAAAATGCAGACATCAAATATGATTATCTTGCATGCAACTATGTGTGTATGTATGTATGTATGTATGTATGTATGTATGTATGTATGTATGTATGTGTGTATGTATGTATGTATGTATGTATGTATGTATGTATGTATGTATGTATGTATGTATGTGTGTGTGTATATATGCATATGTGTATGTAAATGTATGGGTGTACAGTATATAAAATAGTGAATTAATATTTATCTAGAGTTGTTAATTACATTGTAAATTCCTGTGTGCGTGCGTGTGTGTGTGTGGGTGTGTGGGAGGGTGTTTGTGTTTTTAATACATTTATTAAAAAGGGAAAAAACGGTCAGCATGCTGTAACCCTGTTCGGCCACAAGATGCCACACTTCGCCAAGGCTCAGAGTTCACAGAGGATCCCTCCCCCAGTTTTGTTAATCTGATACTTCCAAGTGATATTGAATATACTGAGAAGTCTCACTGCAGGCCTCAGTAGTGCATAAATGGTCTAAAGTTACACACATATGTGTGGATGCTACACAACAATGCTGTGTTTTATACCCATGTGCCATCAAACATATCTTAGTGTAAGAAAGTAAATATTTTATTCTCCAGTGTAATGTTCAAATTGATGTGTTTTTGTAAAGCAGAGAGAGGATGTGAAGGGATAAAAAGTGCAGGACTGTATGCAGACATTCCAGACCAGTTTTCTGATCTATTAGTGCAGTTTTCATTTTGCACCTGGGATTAAAAAAACCTAGAAAACTTTAAATTATTATTTTTCCTTCATAAAGTCTCTTAAATGCCATCCATCCAATCATCCAGTAATCTGTCAGTCTGCCATCTTCCCATGCAGTCACTCAGGCTTTTGTTACCCTTCTACCCATTCACCTGTTTGTCCACCCGCCCTTCTTTCCATTTGTCCTTCAATTCATTCACTCACTCACCCTCTCATCCATCCTTCCATCCATCCATCCATCCATCCATCCATCCATCCATCCATCCATCCATCCATCCATCCATCCATCC
>JBBIGB010242189.1:0-14104 GCA_037577075.1 Alestopetersius hilgendorfi
GTGTGTTTGTGGGGGGGGGATTTGAAAAAATGACCTCAGTATTTGAAAAATCCTGGCTACGGCCCTGCCAGTGATGACTTCTGTAGAAACTAAAATGCAGGTATTCACATCTTGGGACTTATGAGCATGGAGTAACTGGGCATTACTCATAACAGTTTGTTGAGGTCCATTGACTGATAATAGCTACTCTAACAGATCTTAAATGTGTACCCTTGAACGTTGGTTCAAACACACACTCCAGTATGGTCAAGGTCAAATGCTTCACATTATCTCTTAAAAGCCTACCCTCCTCTCATACACATGTAGAGTATGATTACAGAAGCATAAATTAAAATACTTCTCTCTCATATTCCCTTTATATTTCTTTCTCTTTGGTAGGTCTCTTTCATACTCCTTTTCACCTTGAGCTTGACATGCCCATAAAAGCCTTGACTTGAGTGGCAGGAGATGCTAAGTGTTGCTTTCATATGGAATGTGCAGTTAGCGTACTTATCCTCAACCATCGTATGCGGTGTGTGACAAGAGGAAAATTGAGCGTGACCCAGATAATTGGGGAAGACTTTCTGATGGGGCCTAATTTAATTATAGGGCGATTACAGATCAGTGTGAAGCAGATTGATTTCTCTGCTGCACTGATGACTTCCTAACCAAATGCTGGCATGGTGAGGGCCTACAATCATTCTGTAAAGCATGTTGACTTATGACATTAGAGACACGTTGTGGCCTCTCTGGGGGTCAGATTTTTCAGTGATGTTGCACTTCTGCATTGGAACGACATGTTTTTTGTTTCAGTTTAGAAAAGGTGACATACAGACAAGCCACAGATTAAACAGTTCGTTATTGGGGAAGTAGAGGACAGGAGCTTTAGTAGGGCTGACTGCTTCCGAGTTGGGGGACTAACCATTCCAATGGAATACCCATATACACACGGTTCAGCATGGCACATGATTTTCAATCAAGCTATGACCTAAACCAATAAAAGTTCAGACAGCTTTTAACTTTCTGCTGCCACATGTCCTTTTGGCCAACACCCTGGTGGGTGCAATAACAACAAGCTACAACGTTAGCAATCATATAACCAATCCAACTATTCAGCAAAACCTTTACCTAACACTCTCATTTATCTTCTGAAATTCTAGTCATTTGTAAAAACAAGTCATTTTATGGGGTGTAAATATGAGAGAATTCTATGGAGTGCATTTGTGTGTGATTTTTAAGAAAGACAAATTTTAATCTGATGTCTGCTGCTGTAGTCTGCTGGGATAAATGAGGCTTTGCTGAAACAAACATGATGTCTGAAAGAGCAAAGTGGAATGACTGATGCTGAAGTGACAGAAAGCCAAATTTCAATATCACATACATCTTATTAAAAAAAAAAAAAATTCCTTCTAGAATTACTTCTAGATTGGACAACTCTCCTCAACCAGACAGAGACGCACATTCTGTGTTATATGCAGTTATGCTGAGTTTTTTTTTCTGTTATTCTCTGGCATTGTGACATAATTGTGTTTCTTTCAGAGTGCATTATTGCCACAGATGCCTGTTAGAATGTGTAATGCCAGTAAATACCCAAGGCATGGCATCCAAACTCTACCATCAGTACATACTAAGAATTATATGTGCAGCAGGCATTTGATAAAATGCTACAGATATACAAGTGCTTTTTTCACAACTATCTCTTAGGGGTTGACTTTAGAATCTTCTCACTACATTCCTCTCTCTTGAAAGAGACAAGCAGGCAGATGTCAGTAGCTTTAACAGGAAGAGGAGAAAGAAAAGAAAAAAAGGGAATTGCAGGAGACACATAGAAAGAGAGAGAAACAGCAGGTGCCATTGATCCGCAATTACATACAGCTGAATTGAACTCTTCCCTTCCCTGTCTGTAGGAGGGCTGTAGGAGGACTGATGTCCACGTCCACATCCTCTTCCTCTGGACTAACACTGAGATGGAAAATCCACAGCCAATTCCAGGACACTAGAACTGCTTCAGTGACTACCGTTCTGTCACACTTACATCCATCATCATGAAGTGCTTTGAGAGACTCGTCATGAATTACATAAAGACCCAGCTGCCCCTTCACTGAATTCCCACTGGTCTGTATATCCCAACCATTCAATGGATGATGCCATCATGATCAAGCATTACCCAGCCCTCAACTATGTAGATAAAAGGGACACTAATGTAAGAATAATGCTCATGGACTTCAAGTCAGCATTCAGCACAATCATCCCCAGCATGGGAAAGCTGGAACTATTGTGTCTAAATACTGGATGATGGATTTTCTGACTTTAAAACCTTAATCATTCAGAATAGGGGGTAACATCCCTAGCCCCAACACGCAAAGCCTGGGGGCCCTGCTATGGCTGAGTGCTCAGTCCATCGCTGTTCACACGGCTGCCCCACAACTCTGTGGCAGTGCACAGCTTGAACCTCATCATCAAGTTCACAGGTGACTGTGTTCACTGAGTTTGAGCAGTGGGAACAATGAGAAATCATGCAGAGCAGAGGTACAATGGTTTAGTGACAGATGCAGCAGCAACAATATGTTTCTTAATGTGGATAAAACAAAATAGATAGCTGTTAATTTTAGGAGAGCATGCCATGATCACTTTCCACTGAACACTGTGAAGAATGGTCAAAGCGCTAAGTTCATTTTGTAGAAAACCTCTCCTAAACCCTCAATACCAGCTTCACTGCCAAGAAAGCCTAGAAGAGTCTCTGCTTCCTGCAGAGACTGAAGAGACCTCATCCCCCCATCCTCACTAGTGCTCCACAGTGGGACTATAGAAAGAAACATCAGCAGCTGCATCAGGTTCTGGTTTGGGAAAAGATCATTAGGGTCTCTCTCCTCACTGTCATGGATATTAATGAGGACTGATGTCTGAAAGGTCTCTGCCAAGGAACTGTTAACACTTTCATGACTCTCAGGACATGCCCTTTTCAGTATTTCCAGTAGTAATTGGTAACAGGGTCAACAGAGTGCGCCCAGTTTGTGGGGTCTGTCGTGCTAACTTATGCTCTATTCTTTGCAAGCCACAACCTGTACTGGCTCCTTACCACACTTTGAAGTTTGCAGCCTTGAATATCTGCTCACTAAACAACAAATCACTTTTAGTCAATGATCGTATTAAAACATACAAAACTGATTTTATGCTCTTAACTGAAATTTGGTTAGATGACAGCTGCTGTGCATTTGTTCTTAATGAAACAGCTCCCCCGAACTTTAACTTTTTTAATGGCTCTGGTGTGGGCAGGGACGGTGGTGGTGGTGGTGGTGGTGTTAGCGTGTTATATAGAGATAAATTCCAATGCAGGCAGTTATTACTGGGTGAATTTAGTTCTTTTGAATACCTCTGTACTGTCATAAAATGCTCATGGAGAATTCTGCTTGTAATTATCTACAGGCCACCAAAGTACTGTCCTAACTATATTGATGAATTTTTTGATTTGCTACAAATTTCACAAATTTCTACTGATTTTAACTCTTTTATCGTTGCGGGTGATTTTAACATCCATGTTGACAGTGGATTGCAGCCATTTTTGACACTTTAGATGTAACTCAACATATGACAGAGCCCACGCATATCCGAGGTCAGACACTGGACCTGGTTATCAGTAAAGGCCTCAATGTTACTTCTGTGAATGTCTTAGATGTGGCTCTGTCAGACCGTCACTGCATTTTCTTTGATGCATCGATTTGCCCAATCATCCAAACTGGTGCTAGAACTGTAAAAAAAAGATACATTAATCAAAATACCAGGGCTGTCTTTATGGAAACTATATCTATGATTCCAAGCATAATAGTGGATTCTGTAGATGAATGTCTTGATCATTTTAACTCTAAAATGCTCAGGGTCCTCAGGGCATTAGTCAAGGCCAAAACTATTTCTATGCTGTAACTAATCAGAAGAGTGAAGGAAAGCAGAGCGCCTCTGGAGGCAAACTAAACTCCAAGCACTCCACCCACAATCTTTTTTAAAAGTGTTTTTTTTTTGTAGCTTAGTTTTTTGTGAACAGCACTATGAACTCAGGCATTTTTCCAGCAGTGTTGAAAACCGCAGTTATTAAACCCCTCCTGAAGAAGCGTAATTTCTTGACATTTATTAACTCATTTCAAATTTTTCTTTTATAAGCAAGATTCTGAAGAAAGTAGTTTTTAATCTAATCAATAATTACCTGGACACAAATAGCGTATTTGATGACTATCAATCAGGTTTCCGTCAACATCATAGCACAGAAACTGTTCTTGTTAAAGTACTAAATGATGTTCGCTTGAATATAGATGCAGGGAAAATAACTGTACCGGTGCTGTTAGATCTGAGCACGGCCTTTGACACCATAATATCCTGTTAGACAGACTTGAAAACTGGGTTGGGTTGTCAGGTACAGTCCTTATTTGGTTCCGGTTGTGCCTGGAAGGCAGGAGATATTTTGTCTCAATTGGCTCATGTGAATCGACGAAAACTGCCATGTCATATGGTGTCCCACAAGGGTTCATTCTTGGACCTGTCCAATTCAATCTGCAAATGCTTCCTGGGTCAAATTCTTAAATAGAATGATGTGTCCTATCATAACTGTGCAGATGACACTAGTTCTCTCACCAAGTGACTTTTACCCAGTTGACTCACTGTGTCGGTTGAGAAAGTACATAACTGGATGCATCATAATTTTCTCCAGTTAAATAAAGACAAAATGGAGATTATTCTGTTCAATAAAGACAAAACAGAGATTATTCTATTTGGTAATAAAGGGAAGATTAATTCTTAGTGCCCAGCTGGAATCTAGAGCATTTAAGACATCCAACCAAGTCAAAAACCTCAGCGTAATCATGAATGGAGACCTTAGTTTTGATGATCACATCAAAGTGATGGCTTTGATGATGAGGCACCTTAAAACATTGCTAGAGATTTTGTGTCCAAACAAGACCTAGAGAAACTGATCCATGCCTAAATTTCATGCAGGGGAGACTATTGTAATGCTCTCCTCACTGGGATTTGCAACAAGTCCATTAGATAACTCCAGCTCATTCAAAATACTATTGCCAGAGTTCTAACCAAAACCAGGAAAAGAGAGCACATTACTCCCATCCTCAGGTCCTTGCACTGGCTTCCAGTTTGGAAGTCGTCAAAACATTACTCATTGTGTACAAGTCACTTAATAGTTTGAGCCCTCTGATATGCTTGAAGTGTATATTCCTGGTAGTTCTCTTATATATGCAGGAGCTGGTGGTAAGAAGATCTGAAACTAGACAAAACAGCATTTAGTCATTATGCAGCTCACTGCTGGAACAAGCTGCCCATTACTATCAGATCTGCAACGATTGTAGCCAGCTTTAAAAAGCAGCTAAAAACTGCACCATTCATCTCTGCCTTCTTTTAAATATTTGCACTTTTATTGCACTTCAAATGTTCTTTTATGTATTCTTTTACTTTTCCTCCCTTTTTATTCATCTTTATTTTATTTTCCATTCTGTTAAGCACATTGAACGACCTTCTGTGTATGAAAATGTGCAATATAAATCAGCTTGAACTTGAACTTGAACTTGAACCATGTTAGCTAATTTACAGTGAAGCCAAAAGAGTGACTTGTGGATAGTGGCCCATAGGGCATGCCCTTGTGGGGGTGGGGGTGCTCACAAAGTGATGGACTCTCAAGGATTTGAGATACCACCCAGAGTTTAGGCTGTCTGAGAGTGGACAGGGTGAGCAAAGCTTGTCCCATCTAAGTTTAAAAAGTCATAAAATCATGGACAAAAGATAAAAGTAATATAATCTACAACTAAACCTTTCAACATCGAATCAAAGTTCTGTGAAGTTGCAGAATGCAGCAACACTGAGATGGTCTAGTTATGGTCAGTGGTTTAACAAAACAGTAGTATGAAATAAATACACAACTTAGATTGCAGTGATAATCCTGCATATAATCCTGCTAAGGCATATAGCAAAGCACAGTAAAATCATGTCAAGCTAAGTCAAAGTTACCGAATCAGTGAGCAAACCAGAGGCAACAGTGTCAGGGGAAAATCCCCTCAGAGCAGGAGAAAGAAACCTTGAGAGGAACCAAGGCTCAGGGGGAGACATCCTCCTTGGTTTGACACAGAGGAACAACAACACAGGAAGCAATTAGTATTATCTGTGGCTGGGGAACATGTAGTAATTAATAATGAATGATGAGAGATGAAGGTTGCCTGTTGTTAAACAAAAATACTCAGGGCTGACCAGAGAAACCCAGCAAATCACAGCCAAGCAGGGGTTATCTTGAAAAGCACAGGAGTTAAGTGCAAAAAACTAAATGAGAGTTAAGTGCATAATGGATGTTAGTAGACATCTCAGACAGGTTTTTCAGCCTCCTAGGAGTGAGGCAGAATCTGTTTTCAGGCATAGTCATATGAATGGTTGACACAGTAATTTGATGTGCCTGAACTGGACGTGCTGTGTTTTTTTGCACTTTCCTGATTTAGCTTGTCAGAAAATATTATGGTTTTCATAAACCTAATAAAGTGTGTTAGAACAGGAAACACACGAGGGAGGACATGGGGTACAGGAGGGTGAGATGGAAAAAATCAGCCATAATGTTAAATCCACCTGCCTAATATTGTGTAGGTCCCCTCACGTCACCAAAGCAGCTCTTGTCCCATCAAAGCATAGACACCACAAGGCACCTGAAGGTGTGATATCTGTCACCACGTTATCAGCAGATCTTTGAAGTTGCAAGGTTGAACCTACATGGATCAGTCTAGCTTGTCAAGCAAATGTCTAGGGCATTTTGGAGATCAAGGCAACACCCTGAACTATTTGTTATGTTTCTCCAACCATTCCTCAACATGTTTTGTGATGTGGCTTTAGGGACTAATGGGTGTATGTGTCAAAGTAACAACCACATGAATGCCAGGACCCACAGCTGCCAAGCAGAACATTAACCACTGAGCCTTTCTTCCCATAGTGCAACCACATCATTTATTTAAACAGTGAAGTAAAATGCACAGCTGCTGCATGTTGTATGATCACACTTTCGTTTATTTACGTATTGTTGAATTACCTTTATTTTTAGTATTTATATTTAGGGTTTGTTTTGTGAAAACAGTATTCAAATACTGCTCCTCTGTTTGTGAGGGCAAGTAGCAAGAATAGTTCAAGTGCCCATTCATAGTGATACAACCTTGCTACTGCCATTAGCACTGAAAAGTGGGAGTGCTTTGTTGGCTCTCTTTTGTTATTCTCTTTGTGTGAGTATTCTCAGCTCTGGTGCTAAATCAGTCCAACCATTGCTGTCGAGAAGCAGCTGGAGCCAGTAGAGCAGGACACAGCACACAAATCACTACAGCCACCGATACTCACAGATAGACTGATGGGTCACACAACAGTATACCAGAGCCCCTCAGCGCAAAAGATGCCCAGATTGAAAGTGCAGGCAGAAATGAAGGCTAGTGCCTGTGCCCGAAAGCAGCCTGTTAGTGTTCTTAAAAGCTAAAAGCGAATCAAACATTGCTTCTTATCCCCTGTTCAGTGTGCATTCATGTGTTGTTTCTCAGTGTGTAAATTTGGACGTGAAACAGTTACTGCGGTAGATGTGAAACTGACTGGTGGCTCCTCAGCTCATAAGCATAAAGTTAATCTGGAAAGGGACAACAGACTGAGCAGGGCATGCATCATTCCTTTTTTTGATTAATTAGTATGAGAATAGTGCTCTCTCTCACCACATTACAACATTACAACAAATTCTGTTTGATGCAAAAAAAAAAAGAAAAAAAATATCTGATCAAATGACAAAAATTTATTCTGTTTGGTACGACATCTCTGGTACAAAACTATACAAAACGTATATACTGGTTAAGAAATACCTGACGTAAATCATCTCATCCCTGACCGGTGTGTTCAAGTTTAGCCTGATCCTTCAGCTACACAGCTGTATAGTGGCTAGGGCAACACTGACACATTCTGCATTTGATCTAGAGCTTAGACTGGTACTGCTGTGTTGTATTAAATGGTACATTTTTTATAGATACTTAGGTTTCCTGTAGACCTGAAGAGTTCTTCTGTCTGGGGGCGTTTCTAGAGTAGTTTCTCCCCATCATGGCTACAGTGATAAAAGTTGCAAAGTCTTCTTCCACCTCAGACAATACTTATCTGTGCTGTGGGCAGAAAGCTGTCTTTGTACTGATTTTTCTTCCATGTATAATTCATAGAGCCAACCTGGTATGCGGACCTATAACAATAGCGACAGCACTGCCCTGTCTGTCCCTACCTCAGGAGACCCTGACAACCCTCACACAATTCCCTTACAATGACTGAATTTGTTCTGATGTCTGCATCGTTTCAGAGTGGGCTAGCTGCTTAACCAAATGAACTTCAGCTGATTCCTTCACGCCCTCGCACCCGAAGCTCAATTTCATACACTTTGGTTCAGCAATAAAAATGAGCCGTGATGTCACATTTATATCTCTCTTTTTCAAACATGGTGCTCACAGAGATTAATGTTGGGGACTTACTGTCGAATTTACACTAGATGCAAAGGATAAAGAGTCTTTTTGTGTATTATGTTCAGTAAATGTTAATCTTTCCCCAGACGTCACAGACTAAAGAGAAACTTCGATCGTGTTGCTTTTTAGACTTACCATGACCTTTGTGTCTTATAAACGAAAGTGAATACAAATGTTTTACATATGAAAGGGGTTAGAAAAAAGACACAAGACTGGCGAGAAATCGCTGTCCATGTGACAACATAAGCAACTTAGGAACAGTTTCCATGGTTACTTGTGTATAAAATTGCCAGTTCAACATAACTGGCACAGTTGAACAGATTCTTTTTAATAGGTTTGCACTTGATATTCTCTGTAACTGCATCTGTCTTGTCCTCAGTAGATTGAGCAGGGGAATGGATAGCTAATAGGCCAACAGGCTCCTCTGTTATAATTCAAGTTCACAAATGGGGCTACTGTAAAATAGTGATAGGATCTTGACTCTAAAAGAGTCGATTCTTTAATTACACATCTGGGAATCAAATTTTTGCCCAACAAACATTTGGAGTCAACTCTTTGTTGTTGGAACTCATTGTTTTCAATGTTATTATGGGTTCAAGAGAATAATTTTAAATGATATACATTTTATTATGCCAGTACCTTTCTCCCATTGTAATAAAATAATAAAGAAAGAAAGAAAGAAAGAATAAATAAATAAATAAAGTTCTTAAAAGCACCACATTTCACGGACAAGATAACAAGATCAAAATAATATAGATCAGACACATGAACAAAGACGCATGGACAATATAAACAACAGAAAATAAAACAGGGGGAAAACAAAAAACAGTGAAATACAGGGAGTATGTATGGAGTAATGGTTGGTGGTTGGGCCAAAATAACTATTGCTGTAATTAAATACATTACTAATGACTTTTGTTTGTTTTCAAATTCTATTAAATGTATTTATCCTCATATGAGGATATGAAAGAAAAATAATGACACTACAGCAGAGGTGAGAAACTCTACAGCCCAAACATTCTAAAATGTATATTAGATCACATTTCTTACTAAATGTCCTAACATTTGAATGAAAAGATGAAAAGATATTACTTCCATTGATTCTATGGCAGACAATGAGTGTTTGACACATCAAAAAGTTAGATTCAACTTCTTTCATTTAAATTCTTGACCAACAATCTTATGCAAAAGCAAAGAATGAAAATATTATACACTGTAAATATCGTAAAAAAAACCCAACATTGTCAAAATATTTGGTGTGGGGCTTTGGATGTGAGTTTTTAGCTTTTTTTCCTTACGAAATATATGACGGTGTGAGTTTCCCCAGTGCTAAGATCTTGCAATATGTTGCATTCATTTTAAAAGTAGATTGAACACATTTCCAAATGCTGACATGTTCCTGTACAATAATATCTGCAGCTCTCATTTTTGGCATTGGAACTGTGAGCTTGTTTTTAAAGGATGGTCAAATTCAAATGAAAAACTGTGTTTGGTTTGTCCAATTTATCAAGCAAACAGATATTTATGTGTTCTACTTGTCATCAGTTGTTTGTAGGCTACACAATAACAACATGAAGTCAAAACTGCATAGTGTTCATCTAAGTCAATTCAGACAGACAGAGACCAAATACGGTTTAACATGCAGGTTAATACAGCGTTATTTGTCCTGGGGACCAGTCAAGTCAGGCTTTGGGGCTGCAGGGCCCTGCACTGAGCAAGGTACTCCCCGCTGTGTTCGTAGCTGCCCCCTGCTTCACTTGGTGAACAGCCCTAAATGCAGAGGTTGTATTTCGGGCTGTTCACACTGTGTGCTGTGGTGTGTTCACGTATGACAAATGGTCACTTTCACTATTACATAAGTCAGCAGTCAAAAATGTAACTGCAAAGGTAAATGAAGGCTAATGATGTTACATTTAATTGTTGTGAAATATGAATTACTGTGTCACTAACCTGGGCCTTGTATACACCTGAAGAATTGGAAAATTCCAAACAGATATGTTTTTATGGATTACATATTCATAGTCATGCTGTAGAAAGGTACTCTTACTCGCCACCGAAAAAACTGTAGTGCTGTAGAGTTTCTCACCTCTGCTGTAGTGTCAGCACACACAAGAAAATTCAATCTAAAATCTCCAGAGATCATGCCACCTTTGACCAGCTTAAAAGCATGAGGGCTGTGATGTTGCCTCTAAAACTAGAGTTAAGGCTTTTATTTCAACCAGTTACAATGCACAGAAAGCTGAACTGGTCACACAATGCTTATCAAGACCCTGAAAAAAGTCAGCTAAATGGCAAAATGTGAGACAAGGTCAGATTTGCATGCATTTCCGAAGCAGGAACCCACATACAGCCAGTGTAATTTCCCAGGGAGCCCCTTGAGCTTCTTTCTATTCCCACACCCTGAAGCTTGGTATTCAGCCACTAAATAGAAAACAATGCAAAAAATGACTTTATTACGTCATAGTGAGGAACAAAGTCTAGACATGAAGTCTGGGAAGGTTATGTAAGCTGTAGAACCTACTTTAAATTAATCATCTTATTAGTGCAAAACTGTGAATTTCTACATTATGATACAATCTGGTTGAGTGCAACAATAACTCAAATTAAAAATGCCACTTAACTATTAGGAATAAAACATATGAGTAAAAGCTTCATGTTTTATCTCATCTCAACACATCTGGTCATAACTGGTTAACTGCCTTTGTCTTACAGCGAGCTGCGCTTGTTTGGCTAACAGACAGCCCAGTGTCTCATCGCATGCAATATTACACCTAGTGTACTCATGAATATTTCATGTTAAACCAACACAGTCTTCCTAACTTGCATAATAGGTGCAAAAATAGCAACCACACTGCCAGTTTTGTGCATCAGTTGGTAAGTGAAGCAAACAACAGTGCAGTTGTGGGTCTAACATCAACCTGCAGAATTGAAAAAAAGTCTTCTGTGCCTTCCTTAAATCTCTCAGAGAGCTGTTGAGTCGTAAAAGTTAAAGAACCGGTTTGAGACAGAACAGTGTATTGCAGTCATTAGATGCTTTCAACTTTTTGATTCAAAGAGTAATGAAAATCAGAACAAGCTGATTATTAATCCCACAACCTCATCTCCTCCACCTCCACTGTATTCCTTTCCCTTGAAAAGGATCATTCCATTGATGCTCAGAATGTATTTTTTCATCTAGTTTGAGCTTCCACAATGGTTTTAATTCGAAATAATGTTAGCTTCTACAGTATATACTATACAAAACATAATTTCTACAGGCCTCCACAGGGCATTCAGTCAGCAGCAAATGTGCTTCTAGAAATTCTAATATAGCACAATGTACCAACACCATCACCTCCAACTGTTGTGCTATTATTTCCATCTTCCTCAAGATGAGATGCAGTGTTGAATGCATGCAATCTTATTTGTTTTGGAAGTGATGTGTTTTTACATTGTGTCCACTGTTGTTCAGTCTTCGCACTGAGACATGGACTGATGTTACTGTGGTCAGTATATAAAATGTTGACATGCAACATGAAACATGTACTTACTCTCAAAATAACCAGGGTCTCCAAACCTTTGCAAATGACTATATATATACTTATGCATATGACTAAAACTCAAGCGAGGTATATTCTGAGAATACAATTATATTAAGCATTATTTTTTCAAGACATGCCAGATGCTATGTCACACACATACACACACCAACAACATCCTTTTTAAAAAAAAATCCAAACAGTTTCAAACTACAGCATTCAATCCCAATCCCCTTCAGTCCAGATATGAAAATTAAACAGTAAATTTGGTATTCATTTGTCCTGAAAACCAACAGAGCAAACCAACATTTCATTTTGTATTCAGTGGCAACATATTATTGAATCATGACCTGTATGTTAGTTGTGTAGCTAGTGTGTTGGCTTGTATTTGCTCCTTATTTTTGCTGCATTGAAAGACCCCACTGTATCACACCAAATCAAGTAATGGAGGTTATAGATTGTCACACCCCTAGAACTTACATATTTTCACTTATTCGTCTTACAGTAGTTTGGCCAAACTACAATGCTGGGGTAATGTTTCATCCTGGACTACATTTTGAATGAGGCAAAATCAAGGGCAGCCAATCAGAACAGAGACAGTAACATATATTAGTCTTGAAAGGACAGAGGAAGGGAAGTAAATGTTAAGTTGGGAACTGTGCATGAACCGACATTTATTATATAGTTATATTTAAAAGAGAAGAAAAATGTATGGCATGCACCTTTCAGTGAATAAACCTATATATATATATATATGTGTGTGTGTGTGTGTGCGTTTATGTCTGTGTACAGTGTTACATCATATTTTGCATGCCCAGGTCAGTGGCATGAAGTGCCTTCTGCGGGCTGATGAGAATTGGTACCTGTGTTTGATTGGGGAGGCTGTCCCTGTGTCTTTGTATGTGAAGTGTGTTGCTTTTCATAAAGTCTGTAAAGGCCTTCACTCATAGGGATCAACCTTGGATCCTTTACATTCAAAACAAGGCACTCAGCGGACCCATTCATCCAACAGATGTGCTTTATTTTCGTACCTACATTACCCCCGACAATAGGTACTGTAAGCCAGACAGCACAATCAACATGATTATCTTCAGTACGCAATTCAAGTGCACAGATCAAAAGAGGAGATCACTCGCTAAAGTGTGGGTAAGCTTCATTAATGATCACTATCTCATTACCATTAATACCTCTTAAGTGAAGGGTTAGCGGCTGGACAATTGTCACGAGGGAGTGCTTGTGTTATTTTCTGCTCATAGTACAAAATGTTCACCAACACAGATTGGACATTTTCCAGTGATTTATGAACTCATAATGTATATTTTTCGTCCAGTTTGAGCTTCCGCAATAGTTTTAATTTAAAAAAATAATACTAGAGGTATAATTTGTGATATTATACAAAACATATTTTCTATAGGCCTCCACAGGGCATTCAGCCAGACAGAAACTCTAATATAGCACAATGTACCAACACCATCGACCCCAACTATTATTTCCATCTACCTCAAGATGTGATGCTGTGCTGAATGCATGCGATCTTATTTGTTTCAGAAATGATGTGTTTCTACATTGTGTCCGCTGTAGTTCAGTGGCTGATCTTCAGTCTTTGCACTGAGACATATAGGAACATGGATAACTAAAGTCCCTGTGGTCAGTATTGGCCAGTATTGACCTTTTTTTTTTACCTGTAGTGTATATACACATACACTAGTCTTTTTATCGTTTACCATGTATATGCACTTTATAAAGATTTGAATCAATATGAGACATATGACATATGAAACTAAAATGTAAAACAACCTGATTTTTATTTATCATGAACAGCAATGCACATATTGTTACATATACAGTATGGTGCAAAAGTTTTAGGCACCTGTGCAAATAGTTTGATGTCATTTATATCAGCAGTGGGCTTCTTTCTGCCAGCAAAAACACAGCTGAATATTAGATTAAATGCAAACAAACAAGCACGCTGTAAAGAGTATCAAAAAAAAGATATCAGTATCAGAAAAAGTATCAGTAAAAAGATTTGTTTTTTCTAAAAAGTAGTCAATATTTTGTGAGCTGGTTAGAAGAACACAGGTTTGGATCCAGGTTTCTGCTCAGTGC
>JBBIGB010242396.1:0-14099 GCA_037577075.1 Alestopetersius hilgendorfi
ACACACACACACACACACACACACACACACACACACACACACACACACACACACACACACACAAAGACACATAAACATACACACACACACACACACATGTTAGTTACTCTCAGATTTATGGAGAAAATGTCACATTGCTTTTAATATAAGATGAGGACAACCTTTGTTACATTTGTTATTGGGTAAATATGAGATAAGAACAGGAATACACACACGCAGAAAACAATGCCACTCAGACATACTCATAGACACACAACTGTGGTTGTAGGGGAGCCCCTCCTCTTACCATTTTGCCAGTTCCTATATTTAGTATAGTTTTTAATTGGTGCACAGAGCTCTGTACAGCCCACTGAGGGAAGAGGAAGGGCTCAGCAGCTCAAATGAGCAAAGTGATGAACCGCTATGATCCATGAAGTATTAGTTTCCAACATCTGCACACAGATTTAAAAGTGATCCCTGCTTAAGCTCCCACATGATAAAAAAGGTTTGTAGTGTCACCATTCTGTCATCACCACAAAGACCTACTGTCTTTAGATCTGTACAGATATCTCATTTTTGCCTAGCGCTTTGGAACAGTCAACACAGTGCTGAGGTAAGAGATCAAATGTATGTGCAGAGGAGGCTGTAGAGTGGGATGGTGAATATCTACTAAATTGCATTGCAGTACAGTAGAGCTCTGACCGCAAGCACTCCTTGGAGGCATGCTGACCACCTAGTGCTCTGCTAAACTGCTGATTGATTTTTGTGCCCAGCAGTTTTTATTGTGTTTGGCTTTGTCCCACCATAAGGAGATTGACAGGCTGTTATTTTTTATGTGGGCTGTTGCTTAAAAAATGGTTAATGCGACCTTTAGACATTCTGGAAATACAGTCTGTGTCACATATATATTCCAGTCGATATCACAATCAGCTATATTAAAATAAATGTTCCTTGCCCTCTCCTTTTAATTCTGTTTAATTCTGGCCCTGATTGAAATGAACCAACCACTGCTTGCTGCAACTTCCACTGAATACTGGAAGCAGTTAAAACACACATCTTGCAAGCATCATAGTTCGGTTTTCCTTATCAGAAATGCATTTCATGTTCCTGAACCTACTACTTGAGTCATGTCACTCAATATGAGAGAGAAAACCTTTCTTGCAGGTCAGTCTAAACTGCTTAATGGACCGCAGGGTTCGAACACTGCCATGAGAATAAAGTCCATTAGGTGCAGAGGGTACCTGTCAGCTGTGGTGTGAATGTCTGCTTGAAACCAGAGCATGTAGACCCCATTTATACAGTACTTCATATCACTATCATGTTTGTAACCCGATTCAATTTTAGCCACATGCACTTGATACTCAAAGGCATCTCCAGTTAATCATATTGAAATCCGACTACTATGTGCTGAGTAATATGCAAGTAAGCTTATATGTAATATCCACTTGCCTGGTCCATTGAAAAATACAAGTTGCCTGTCACTGTTTATTTCCTTACACTAGCAGTAAATGCTTTCAAGAGGGTGGATGTTAAGAATAATTTCCTCCCATGTTACACCACATCATATTGCAGTGAGAGGGTATAAAATGATGAGGCTTGGTAAAGGTTAACCAAAATGAACCTGACCAAAGAATGCTTCTAAATTAAACTCAGAGAAGAAACTCGAGTGGTGAACTGAAGAACCGTGAATGGCTGTCTGACGAGCTTTTCCCATATATAGAACAGCAGGGTGTCTTGGTACTGGGACTAGTTTTGGTTTTTGAATGTGGCTTGGAGAGAGGAATGCACTGACACTGCTGTTATATGCTTAATGTGTCTCTGACCGCCTCCTGAACTGGTTTGAGTGACCAGATTTAAACCTGTTTTAAATGCGTCTGGGGTCTGTACAATCTGCTTTTTATGCGACAAGGCCCTATCCAAATATAACCCTGATATTCAATAGGCGTGAAATGACCAGGTGGAAATAATTTCCTAGTGTGTTAAACACGTTTCCTTTGAATGTAGCTGGCATCTTCTTTCAATTTGAAAAGTGAAGTTCCTCTAAACTCAGCAATGAACTATCAAGGTGTTTCATAGATGTATGTACATTTTGGACAGAACAGTGTAGAGTCTAGACAGAAAGGGAGGAGAGTGATAGATAAATGTCAGACATGAATATATGTGTGTATTATTAGAATGGGTGTAGAGTGTGAAGCTATTAATGTGTTAATGAAGGCCTTATAAGTAGCAAATCAGCCTCACAGCTGCACTTATAGAGAAGATTTCCCTGATTGTGTTTTAAATTCGCAGCCACAGTAAATAATGGGCTGTATGGTAATGTAGTGATGGAAAAGCGTTTTTCTTGTATGTGTATGTGTGTGTGTTTTGTGTGAAGGTACAGTACAGGCGTGTTTAAATGCAAATGCTAAGTACCATGACTTTCTAGCCCACAAAATCACTTATAAACAATAACAGGCATCAGACTGTCTCGCCACGGTTTGCTTGGCTGTCTGATCATTGTTCATATAAAAGCATCTCTCTGCTTCTGTCCCTCATTTGTCATCCACAATCTGTCTTTGTCTCTATTCGCATCCCTTTTACAAACCGCTTCTCCCCCTCACTCTTTCTGCAGAGAGAAAACACAAGCCGAATTACTGGCTCTGCCGCTTCAGTTAAACAGTGTGGTCGATCAGCATTTAAGTGGCTTTAGCCTTTTAGTCTGGAGTCTCTTTTTATTGTGGTAATGCATGGCCAGGCAAATCAAATGGCCCTGTAACTTTCCCTCCACTTCTCTGATTTATGCCGGTGGAGTATGACCTCAGTTCCGTTCACTGCATAGCTACGGGTGCCCTTTTTATGGGTTAATTTGACCAATACCGCAGTTTGGCAAATTAATTCCAAGTGAAATGTATTTTGTTTGTGTGAGTGTATGTGTGTAAACATAAAAATCTGATGTATATGCAAAGTAGTTTACTTGCTTTAGCTTGTTTCTAGTTAAAGCCTGTGAAGCATGGCAGGGTTTTTCTGCTTGGTTTAATACAATCTAAATGTACGGATTTAGAGTAAAAACAGTTTCTCATTAGTGTTGTTGTAAAACTTTTGAGTGTTGCCTCAAAAGAATGGATTTGTGAGTCAAGAATGTGTAGATAAATTACCAGCCTGTAACCTGTGTACTGGACTGAAACTGTCTGAACCCCCATCTCCCGCCAGATATTGAGATCTTATTTATACTTGACTATCCCCCTCTCTTGAGTGCAAATGTTCTTTATTTGATAAATGAAATAAGCTCTTTTGCTGTGAAATTCCCAACCATCTGTCTGTTTCTGCTTGACTGACTCTGCGATCCTGCCTTCATGCCACTGGAAAATATTGTTTAATGACTTCATCAAAGCTCCGATTAGCCTGTGTTCCCCAGCGATGCTGCTTTGCAGTGTTCTTAGCACTCATAAGCACTTTGGCATCTCAGTCTTGTTCTTATAACACACACACACACACACACATACACACACACACACACACACTCAGACACACTCAGCAAGATGAATGTACACTTGTGAAGTCACTGTGAACAGGCGATCATTAATCATGCATGTTTGAATCAGTTTGGATGTGTATATGACAGAAAGAGAAAGAGAGAGAGTAAGAGGAAGAAAGAGATAGAGAAAGAGAGAGAATATAAAGGAAGAGCAACAGGAGTAAGAGAATAAAAAAAATCAAAAGAGAAATAGATATAGGAGTAGACAAAAAAGAGATTAAAAGCAGGAAGAGGAAGAGAGAACAAAAAAGAGTGGAGAGAGAAAGAATGAGAGAGAGAGAGGCTGTCGTGTCTCCCTGTTTCTATGTTTCTGCAGAAAGTCATGTGCTGGCGGGGAGCTGCTTGTACTGACGCTAGTGCAGCAGTCGTGACATGTCTGATTAATCACAGAGAGACAGGAGAGAGAGGGAGGGAGCACATGAGAGAGAAAGGGGAAAAAGAAGAAGGGAAAGAAAGAAGCAGCTCCCTCTCCGCACAAACTTCGGTGTCTTAAAGCACCATCATCGTGGATGCTGATTACAAACAGGCAAACAAAGTGTAAGAACAATCAAACCAGCACTTGTCTCACCTTTTCTTACTCATCTTCTGGTCTGTGGAGAGGCTCTTAGAGGCCATGAGCGGAGCCTGATTAGTCTCTGTCTCACGTCAAACAGAATACTAACCTCAGACAGGGCTATACAATGTGAAATTTCAAGATGGAGTACCTAAAGGAAAACTTCAAAAAAGAAGCTTTAAATCTTTATGGTTTACTTTGTCTATAAACCAGAAGACACAACAGCATAACTGACAAAGCCTCAGTGAAGCTGCAAGTTGTCTGTCTGTCTATGTTTGTGTTTGCATTAATGCATTCAGCCCCTAGCTGCTGTTCCTTATCGTCAGTGTGTTATTTTATATTCACATGTGTATTCAGTATTTGACATGCAGAACACACATAGATCCCTCTCTCTCTCACACACACGCACACACACACACATAAACACATATCTGTTCTCATGTCTGGTTGAGTATCTCACATTGATCTGAACTGTTGTGTTTCAGTATTCTCAGTGCACTCTCTATTCAGTAGCAGCATAAGTCAAAAGCCTGCGTGCTCTGGAGAGGGTATTGTGCTAGTGTGCTAAGTAAGGTCAGCTCTAATCACAAAGAAAACACTGGTAAATGCTCTTACTCTGGGCTACATGTACGTAGGAGTAAATGTGCTGCACAAAATGTGCTTTGAGGCAGCCTCAGTATGTTTCCTAATGCATCTGAAATGAACATTTGATTTACTTATAAGTCTGCAGCTTAATAAACAATCAGCACAGGACCGTCTGTTAACTGCGGGCAGGGTTTAAAGACGTAGCAAAACAATGGTAGACAAAAAGAATGAAATTTCAGTGATTTCACCAAGACATCACACAGGGATGTAACTCAACTTCAGTTATGCGAAACCTGAAACGTGCATGCATTTGGTGGATTTTCCCTCATGTATATCTGACCTAGAAATTTTAAATAGCATTAGTCTGTCAGTCAAAAATTGTTTCAGCACGTGTGTTTGGCTCCACTCTCTGTTTAGTCCCAGTGCTTCCACTGCTAAAGGAAGTCTCCTAACAATACCCCTGCTCATTAACACCTGGTTTTGAAAAATGGAAATAATTCTAGGTCTACATCATACTAATTGTGCATCTCCACCACTACACATTTTGCAGTGCTCATGTCCTATACACTGACCCTTTAGACTTTGAGCTGTGCATGTTCTATCCTCTCAAATAATATATGTGATAAGTCGCTAGTGAGTAAATGCACACACAAAACCATGTCTCCTGTTGGGAAATATAATCTTCTCTGGTATTAGTTTCACAACATCATACTACTTTTTAATTTTAGTTCTGCTGCAACTGCAATTAACTGCAGTGTTGGCCCATATCATATGCAGGGTGAAGTGTTTAAAATACAATACAAATTAATATTGAGTTTTCCTTTTTTTAAAAAAAATCTGGTTTCTGTCTGGTTGGAATTTGCAATAATTTCAGGAGAAGAAAACAGAACAAAATGGCCCTGTCAAAATAATCTTTGTAAATTATGCAAATATGAAAGCATGGATCCATTAACTTCATTAATGCATATTTAAATACCATTGAGATCTGGGGAATTTGAAGGCCAGTTCCATTATCATGTTCTTCAAACCATGCAAATGCACACAATGTGTGCTTTGTCACTGGGCACATTATTATGCTGAAAGAGGCTGTCAGGAAATACCATTGCCAAGGGGCCTACAACAGTCTACAACAGTGTGTAGGTTGATAGCACGTGTCAGAATGACATTCACATAATTGCCTAAACCCAGTGTTTCCCTGCAGAATTTTACCCAGAGCATCACACTCACTCCACTGGGTTGTCTTCTTCCCATGCTGCTTTCTTGTGCCATCACTACCCACGTACCCAGCCATCCATGTGATGTAAAAGAGATCAGGCAGACGTATTCAATTGCTTGCAGGCTCTGTTTGGATACTTTTGTGGCTATTGTACACACGTAAGGCTTTGGACATGGATTATTATGGGCACTCTGACCAACTTACTATACATTTACTGGTGCATAGCTTGTGCTTTGGTGTAACACTATTCATAGATACTCACAAGTTCCTGACTAGAAGCACCCCGCAGCCATGCTGTACCAAAGATCCTGTTGTCTGGCTATAATAGTTTGGCCCTGGTCACTCAGATCTTTGTTCTTGCCCATTTCATGTGAATCCAACATGCCAACAATGAGAACAGACTGTTTAATATACATTTATCATTTAGTATATCCCAGGCCTCGATATTTGTCCCAGTCCTGATGTTTTGGCTCATTTTCATCAATACCACCACTTCTAGAATTATAGCAGTCTTTTGTAACTGATTTATTGAATGAAGTTTAGCAAATTTGACTGATTTCTTATCAAAGCGTTGGAGATACGTCAGCCAAAAAAGTGAATGTCGTTTTATGTAATTATTGGAAGAGGTTAAAGTGTGTAGAGGGATATTGAACAACCTGCCTGACAGCTCTAAGCACATCTGAAAACAGCTTAATTTTCCATTTGAGGCAAAATCATTAAGATTGATTCAATGAAGTGAAACCACTGAAAAACTTGGACTCTCCGTTGCTGCAGATATTGTAGATCAAATAGCTTTGTAAAGTGCTCATTACTGAAAGGCAACTTGGACCCAAGGCAAACTGAACAACAAATATCCTGAGGCTGTAATCTTTATCTCTGTAGGGGGCTGTTAGTAATGTGAATATTACAGAAAAGATTAAATCATTTTTTATTCGTTCCGTATTTCCCATCATCTTTAACTATCTTCTGATAGAACTATCTTTCTATCGTTTTAAAGATGTGATTTTAAAACTCTTTTGTTCTCTGAAGTCTCATAAGACTTTTTACTCTCCTAATCTCACCTTGCAGAGGGAGAGTAGGAGGAGAGACAGATGAACAGAGGAGAGCTGTAGAAGGACGTGGGGGTGTGATGAAGGAGGGATAGATAGGAAGAGGTGAGAATTAGTGTCATGGGAAGAGATGGATTGCAGTGGAGAGATGGGAATAAGCTTATTTGACAGAATGATTAGGCTGGAAGCGAGGGGAGTTTGAGAGTGTGTACAGTGGAGGATTAGATTTGTATGTAGCATTCGTCTTTGGTTATTTGTCTGTAGAAGGGAAATGGAGAAAAGAGTGGGAAAGCTGATGGTGGCTGTGATAAAGCGCTCCGAATCTATTAAGATGTAGAGGTGGTAGAGCAAAGGACAGGTAGAGGTCAGAAGTTAATCCTCCCACAGTGTCCCACATTAGCTTGTATGCCGTGAAACGCCTCTTCCTACATTTCAGTCTAATTGTTTCTCAAGTGTTCCTCGTCGATAGCAAAAAGAAATTCGGTCCAAAGTGTCGATCCTATACTGTCAGCTGATGTACATGTGTTTGCAGGTAGAGGCAAAAACAGTTCATGATTTAAATTTGATTTAACCCTAATAAATCTAGAGTTTATTGTTTTTGAAACAATAATTCTTCAGAATTACAAATTTTGATATATGGTGAGATGATGTTTACATTTAATTTACATTCTGTGCTGTTCAAATTGAAATTGCTTTCCATTTATTTTGATGTTTGACCTGTTGACACATTGCAAATGTAGTTAATTTTGCAACTACATAATTAATTATGTAATAATGACAACAACTTTGGAATTCCAAGTGTTCAACAGTTAAGTGAGAGATGATGAGTGGGACTGTACGAAGTAGAAGAGCATGCCAGGGTGGATCTGCACACTGCTAGCAGCGAAGCACGAAACAAACAATGCAACGTTTTTCCCCTAATTATTAAAGGCCTTGTCACAGTTTAAGAGCCTCTCTCTCGCCCATACATAAGAGCATCAAAATGTGTGATATCAAAAAAAGCTCTTCATATTTTCCACTCTCACCACATTTATTGAGCTTGCCTCTTGAAAGCACTTATGTTTGTAATGATAGCTTGTTATTAACTGATGGTTCTTTTGCACTTTCCTGTGCCTGTGTGTGTATGTGTGTATGTGTGTGAAGGCCAATAACAATCATTAAATTTTATGATGGGAACATTCTGATTATTAATTGCACAAAATAATTACAATGAACATTTTAATGATCTTTTTTTGTGATTTGATGAACTATTAAAGTACAAACTGGTCTAATTAGCTGTCTTGCTTTCAAGCTGTCGGTACCTACTAGCTGTAAACTGACAACAGACTCAGATTAGGCTCACATATTTAAACATTACTCACCGCTGCCCTAGTAATAACTGTTCCAGGCCTACGTGTATGAATGTGTGCGTGTGATATGAAAAGAATACCATAGTGAGTTGTATTATAGCATATTGAAATATACTTTGCAGTGTATTAAAAACTCAATGGGGATCCTTTAAAGTGAGCAGATAAAAGATCAGACTGTACTGATGCAACCTATTTGTTGGATCGTGTTAACACCTCGATTTATCAAAGCTCCCATGGAAACTCATCTGTAACACCTGAGATCAGCCAGAATATTTACAGCACAGAATAGGCAATTCTAGCAGTTTGTTAGAGGGCTCATTTGAATAGTGCTGCCTTCTACAGTATCACAATTGCAAAGGTCAATACAGTGATGACGATTTATTGTGCCGCCCTAGTGCATATAGTACCAAGACACGAGTAGAGGGCTCATTTTAATCCACAACGTGGAGAGCAAGAACAGTGAGAGGAAGAGAAATCTATCATTTAGAATGTCCTTCTGTGTGTTTTATTATTTGTGATGTGTAAAAAATACAATGATGGAGGAAAGAAAAAAGGAAATGACAAACAAAAGGCAGATAATTGATTTTAGAGCCTGAACTAGGAAGAAATGAATATGGAGAGCTAAGAGAGGCAGAGAAAAGGGAAAGAGACAAAGAAAAATGTAGCAGGTGATTTGGAAGAGAGGCTGTAGAAAAGAAAAGGCCGGATAACCAGTGTGGTTGTGGGATCCTTGGTCAGCAAGGCTGTAAATGCTGCCCTCTCAGTCTCCGTAAATGTTTCTCTGTAAATGTCTCTCTGATGTTTAGTGCTCTGTTTTCTCCTGGTGATTTCCTCCCTGTCAAAGCCTAGAAAAGCAGCCTGGAAGCTACTGCAAAGTCACTTCTGTCATTCCACCCATTTACTCCCTCTTTACTCTTCAGCACAAATCAATGCTGGCCAGTGGCCTTTGATATTGACGCCCTACACGAAATCCTATCAGCTCGTCTGGAGTTTTTTATAACCTTTCTGGGAAGTGATGCAGCTGTATTTGTTAGAACTGAACAGTGTGTGCCTTTAAGTGCATCAATTTTATCTCATCACATCAAATAATTTATTGAATTAAAACTAAGCAAGGATGTAGGGCAGGGCTGTTCAACTTCAGTAGCAAGTTGCCCAGATTTGAAAGTCACTGGGGCCTCAGGGGCCACAGAATTTCGTGTTGTCCAGGCGGTCGTTCCCGGGCAGGGGGTGACTGTTAAAGTCATTCGAGTAGATACATCACCGAGCTTAAACTACAGAGGTATTCCACTTGCTGTGTGTGTGACTGGATTCTCTTCATCTTTCGTGACTGCAAGCCTTTTATGGTCTGCTCTGCTTTGTTTTTAATACACCCATTTTCTGACAAATCCTGTCTCTTTCAGCTGCGATTGGATAATAATATGGCAACTTCTGTGCTCAGATTGACTAATTTTATACAACACAGCAGATAACCAATCTTGGTGAAAGTAGCGGGGGACTACCAGCCAATCATGATCCAAAACCCATCATTTTATCACACAAATCACACACGGATTTATTGGCAGTCTTGCAGGCCATAAAAAATTTCAAAAGGGCCAGATCCGGGCCATGGGCTTAGATGTACAAATCAGTATCTTTCATCACTCCAGATCTTACAAACTCTTCCACCTCGTTCCACATTTTTGCAGCATAAGTTTGTTCACTCTTAAGTTCTTAAATTAGCTTGGACTTAAGAATCTTCTTAAGTAGTGCAGAAGCTTCACCTTATATGAAAGGTTTTATGAACTTTAAAAAGATTAATCTCACCATTTTCAAAAACAGCATCTTTAAAAATATTCATTCAGAGGTTCTTAAGGGAACCTAAAGGGGTTCTTTTCTGTTTTATTGCTCTCAAGAACCCTTCTTGTCACCTTTATTTTGATGATTTTTCAAACATCTGTTTTGTTCCCTAAGTAGCGGAAAGTAACTCATTTCAATTAATGGTCCTTTCATTCTCTATGGTTGAAGTTTCAGTGATAAGCACTTAGATGTGTCTCCTCATCTCTCACACAGTACACGACTAAAAAGGACGTGCGTTTGAAAACCTTAACTCGGCTCTCTGATGTTGTTTTTTGTGATGGAAGCCAATCGACTTTTCTTTGTTCTTCACTTTCGTCCGCTTTTGCTTTCCCACGGTTCTGTCCTTCAGTGCTTATTGACACTGCTTCATCCTCTTCGTCCTGAATACTTGGAGCATGTCTCTGCAGTCATCAGATCCATTTGCTCAGTGCTACTAATGATAAGCAATATTGATCAGGCCTGGTGAAGTAGCTGCAGAGGAAAGTGGTGCAGAAATGCCAGAGCCAGTGTGTGCAGACATTGTCGAGGCAAAAGACGATACCCCACAGTCACTTATTGAAAACCACACCTGTCTGCCTCCTCAGATCTCTGTGTAAATATCAGCCAGCTTAGAAACTCCACTCAGTTGGAGTTGGTGTTGGTGTGGGTATGTGTGCGTGGGTTGGGGAAGGTGGTGTCTAGACCGATTACTTGGATTAAGCACAACTGTTGTTCAGTGCCTGCATCTTCAACTCAAAACAGTGGTTCCTAGTCTTTCTGGTTTTGATTTATTGTTTTGGAGGGGTAATCCATGGACATTTACTACAGGATGTTAGATCTTCTGGCATCATTTTTCTTCCCATCACTTTGAAATCTTTGTTATTGGCTGTTAAGGTCAATTATATTAGTAAACTAGCTGTTTTCAATCATTGTGACAATTATGTAAAAGCCACACTATATAAAATGGACTTAGATTAACAATGACAAACCTTGTATTGGCTTTCAGATATTCTAAAATATTCTGGATAAAAAATCTATTTTTTTTAATTAACAGTGACTATAATTACATTCATTTTTTTAATCACTAAATTTTACAACATTGTTTTAGGTTAGGTATAAGAAAGGCACATGCAAAGTGAAAATTATCATTTTTTAACAACATGCATTTAAATATATTTAAGTAGGTGTGAGCATCAGACACTACTGATGATCTGTAGAGAAACCAGTAGGAGATTTTAATCAATACTTTTTTTATTAAACCAAGAAATGAGGTTCAGTTCTGTTTATACCCGGGGCTTCGTTCAGTACTGGTTTGATTGGTCTTCTGTGAGTACTGTGATTATGTTGATGAAAGTGGTCATCATGCCTGAATGATGGTAACTTGTGATGTATTTATGCGTGCGGGTGTTTATCTAGATATGAGAAAGAAAAGAGAGCTCAAATGAACACAATATCTCTGATTTCAGCTGGCCACCGGAGAGGACAGCAAACAGCAGGTGTTCTATTTAATAAGCGACTGTTTTCCAGTATGGATCTGTTTGCAACAGCTGCATGCATACATGTGAGAAATATAAAGTCTAGGGGTGTATTATATTGTAGATATATTTGCAGCTGAAGGTATATGTGCACCTTAAATCTGTATATATGTTTTTATTTCAATTTATATTTTTGCAGCCAATAAAGGCACACTGTACATCTATTTTCGTGCATCCCCTGTCAAACCGACATTTCCTAATAATCTTGAGTCGTGTGTGCGGTTGCTATGCAGTCTCCCAGGGAGACGAGCAGCGAGCCGAGATCAGAGTTGAGGTCCTTATTGGAAGTGGCCATATGTGATTGAGCTGCACTGTCTGCAGGGGGTGTTAAACCCCAGCATGTGTGTGTGTGTGTGTGTGTGTGTGTTTGGGGGGATGTGGGAGACTTATTGGATTTTAGATGCAACAGGCTCACTCATGGATGCCAGAAAAATTAAATCTAGCTCCACACACCATAAACAGTCCATGACCTGCTGAGCTCACAGACTCAGATTCCTAGAACTCCACATCTTCTGTCAAGTTATTGAGTAGTCATCGGACATCACCTCATGCTGATCGAACTCCTCTTAACTGACTGACTGGATTCACTGACTAATATTCAGTTTGTCATTACTGATGTTGTGCTGTGCTATTCAAATAGAATTACATAAAGAACTGTACAGACAGGTTTGAGCATTAGACTTCTGCAGCAATGTCAAAAACATGGGGAAAAAATTAAGATTGCTTATGCCGCAATAAGGTGTCAAATTTCTATTCTAATATCTGCCTTTGCGAATTGAAATGTTTAGCAGTAAAAATAAAGTTAAAATAAAAGTACAAAATGTATCCCCCTTTTTTAATGAGAGAGATATAAGTGTGATTATTTATTATACATTACAGCCTGCTTTTGCAGTAACTGTTTCTTTTAAAGGTCAATGACAAATGGTCTTACATGACCACTGACATTACAGATGCAATAGGTTACAGGATGGTACTCGACATGAACTCCATCACAAGCCATAAGATATCATGTTAAGTCCCTAATCCCAGTCTTAACCATTCATAGGATTTATTTACATCATGTGATTGCATTACATTCTGCATTCAAATAAATGTCCTAAATCTGTAGCAGCTGTTGTTTTGGTATGGATTAATGTTCATGTACATCAACTCAATACATTCAGGAAATCTGGCTCAAAAGCAATCTGCTCTCTCTGATTCTGTGACGTGACAGTTTGACAGTAAGCTGTTACCCATCAGATTACATGAGTGTAGTTTGATTGTAGTTTTAATGCTTTAGATTTAACTGCCATGGTATGACGCCATATTCTGTTAACAGTCGTTTGATGTTTGTATCTCTGAATGGCAGTCACCTTGTTTTTTAGGCCTTGAGAGCATTTTTTAAGAAAAAGCACCTTTTGAAGTTACAGTGAGCCCTTCCACAAGATAAAAAAACAGAGGCATCCTTATTTGTTGCACCTGTTGAGCATTTCCTTTGATTTCTCTCGCCATCACAAAACGCCCAGTTCTGTTCTTTTGTGAATAAGCACACATGCACTCAGGTAAACATAATTATGCCTAAAAATGAAGATAATACACTCATGTCCCCGGAGGCACTTTTTACGCAAATAGAATAAATTTGTAGTGGTCTAATGAGTTATTTTGTTGTTTTCAGTGTGAATGGCACCGATATTTTGAACAAAGGTCTTAGTGGTGAGGGCTGACCACTGAGTAATAAATAAAGTATTCCTTCATTAATTGCACTATAATACACTATGATATGATAGACATTTACAAATCTCCCCCTCTAGTTCAATGCTAATAAACTAAATGTTAAGAGGTGAAATAGTTACTAAATGTTAAGAGGTTAAAATATTGTTAATCCAGTAAATCAGCGGTGATCTAATTAGTGTTCTCACATTCATATGTCATGCAACTTTGGTGTAAAGACGGATCACTGAGAGAGCCGAAGTACACATCTCTTCCCCAGGAGAGGCACATCACACTGGTCTTGGTTGCTTTGAGAATGTGTCTCATAACTGGAGAAGACAGTGTAGCTCCAGCTAAGCACCTGACAGTAGTGTGGGAGTTTTATTGCATGGTGCTAGTCTCTCTGTTGCCGCCCTGTCTACACCCCCATGCATTTCTCTCTCGCTCATTTGTTAGCTGCTGAGCTCTGATCACAGACCTTGTCCCAGCTTAGAGCAGACACCTGAGTCAGCAACAACTACCACTGCTCCTCTGGATGTGAGAGTGGAGAGAGGTAAACTATAAAATGCAGTGTTTTTCAATAGATGAGAGAGTCCACAAGTTCAGGCCAGTCCTGTCTTCACTTCCTGCTGGTGCTTCAGTTTGTCAAGGCTGTGTTAGTGCCTCAACAGCATTCACTCTTCAGTTAAACCCTTGAATTTCCTTCTACCTTCTCTCTCTCTCTCTCTCTCTCTCTCTCTCTCTCTCTCTCTCTTAGTGCCTCAACTGCATTCATTCTTCAGTTAAACCCTTGAATTTCCTTCTACCTTCTCTCT
>JBBIGB010242709.1:0-14089 GCA_037577075.1 Alestopetersius hilgendorfi
TTGGTTGTTTGACATGTCAGTCAAACGGCCTTATGGGCGGGCCTTGGCCAAAGAAAGTGGCTATGAATTCCAGACCTACGCGAGACTAGTCTACGCGAGACTAGCCTTATAGTGCAGATCTAAATAGGAATATATCTCTTAGCTAGTAAATACACAACATATTTTATCAAACTATTATTCAATTGCTAGTCATTCTACTTGACCTGGAGTGGTAAGTCTGTCTTAACCATGTCTATAATAATCAACCTCACTAAACGGTATTATAGCCATGGCATGCATCGTCGGTATATTATTGTCAGAACCACTGAATCACAAGTGTGGTAAAATGCTTAGGAACTAGGGCTGGGCGATTTGGCCTAAAATCAAAATCTCGATTAATTGAAAAATCTTTACTCGATTACGATTAATGAACGATTATTTTATTTTTAAATTTTTTTGCCCTCAAAGTTCACTGACAAGTTGCTCAGTTGTCTTAGTATTTAAGCTCTCCATGCTCGACATATCAGCGGAATAACGTAACATAACGGAGCGGGGTCACGTGATTCCACATGCGGTAGTGTTTTTAAAGGGAAAGTAATCGAAATAATCGACCTGGAAAATTGGATCGATTATAGGTTCTGAATGTCGATTTCAATTACTTTTCAATTAATCGTCCAACTCTAATAGTAATTGGTACTCTTTTATGCACAAAGATGAATCAGTAGTTGGAAGTTTAGTTTTACACTAATATGCATTTTGAATGAATGAATAAATGAATGAGTAAATAGATGGGTGGGTAGATGGGTGGATGGATGGATAGATGGACAGACGGACGGATGGATAGATGGACAGACGGACGGATGGATAGACAGACAGATAGATGGATGGATGGATGAATGGGTGAATGGATGGACAGACAGACAGACAGATACATAGATGGGCAGACAGATGGGCGGAAAGATAGATTAAAATGAAAAGTTGCAGCAAAAACCTTGACAAACATATTAGGCATACAAATTAGGATTTCTCACAGGAATGTAATCAGGAAAAGTAGTATTAAGTCATGTTTTCAGTAAATGTTGCTTTGCTTATTGTTTTGCAGGTGGCAGGGTTAATATCAGCTTTGATAGTGCTGATAGTGATTGTGGCAGTCGGGCCTCTACTCCAGCCTCTACAGAAGGTGTGTGAAAGGGAACGGGAGATACTGTGCATAAATGATTATGAATTTGCAGATTGGCTACCGTAGAATTTCCAAAGAACCCTGAAATTGTGAACATCAAAAATAAGAAATAAGGCTGTAGTTTTACTCATAACCCTTTTCACTTTTGGCTTTCAGTCAGTCCTGGCTGGCATCGTCATTGCAAACCTCAAAGGCATGTTCATGCAAGTCTGTGATGTGCCAATACTTTGGAGGCAGAACAGGACAGACTGTGTGAGTGACTCAAGCATGGAAAACACACAGCATAGTACAAGGTCAAAGGATATTAAGCACATGACCTAAAAGAACATAATCAAAAACATAATTAAATAATATATGGTGTAAATGATCATAACACATTCATGACATTGCATCAGAATACTTCTCTAATGGCTATATTTTACTTCTAATGCAGTGTAATGGTCTTTAGTTCCTAAAGTCACTCTTCATGATGTTTGACAGTGCCACCAGTCTCTGATTTTGAAAGGGCTCCTTACTGAAGCTGTTTGAACTACCACCCTACAGCCTCTTTAACATATTTACATCTAGCGCCTGCAGTAGACAAAGAAGATCCATAAAATTAAAATAATTCCAGGGAGAGGAGACTCATCCCCTTTATGCAGAACATAGAGAGCCCTCTTTACACCAGAGAGCACTTCCCCATTCCCTCTCTTATGATTACAGCACACTTGTGGGCATGGTTTGTTATTGCCAGGCTATTTTGTTCTGAAACATTTTCTATATTTAATGAAAAAGTATTTTTGTCTGCAGTTCTGTCTGACGTGACTGTTGACTCAGCTTGCTGTAGATGTCAGGAAGTGTTAAACATTGACATTTAAACAGCTCATTCCATTGTCTCATTGTTGTAGCTGGGAATGCTACAGTGTGTTAAATGGAATGCTACAGTGAGTGATAGGTGTTATTCTTTTTAACCCTCCCATCCAATAATATGACCAGTGTGGTTAATGGTTATGTCGCTGTATAATCCTGGCAGTTAATATTATTCTGCCACATCATGCTGTAAGCATGCATTTACAGCAGTATAAAACACATATTGCTCCTTACACTCTTACTATAGGCTACTGTACTGCTCTCATGGCAAGCATTTTGTGAGGCCAGTGGTTCTAAAAGAGCATTGTCAGCTTTATTTGCATTGAATAATGTGTATAGAGCCTTACCTTACAATGCAGGTGGTACTGTGGGAGTGTGGATAAGAGGCCTACTATGTGAAGTATTGGCTAGAAGTATGAGTATGAATTGTGAGAAAATAGAGCAAAATGAATACACAAAATCGAAACTGATAGCCGATTCAGAATGCCATGTAGTGCTGAAAACATATTTATCTCCTCACAGTTCATTTGGGTGTTTACATGCATTTCCTGCATCGTGCTGGGGTTGGACGTGGGTTTGCTGACTGGAGTAGTGTTTGAGCTGGGCACCGTGGTGGTCAGGTCACAGTTGTAAGTAACTATGTTGCCTTCTCCATATGTAAAGACGTGAAATATGCTTAAATACGGGGGTCCTCGAATTACAGTCTATATATACACTGTTTCGAGTTTACAACTCCCACTCCCACTCTGCTTGAACTGTCAGCGGTGTACTTACGGACTACGTGGGTGAACTAGTTTGGTTGCACACGGTGGAAGAATATGCAGCAACGCTAAGTGTGTTTCGACTAGCACCAAAATTCGGGTTACATCATGGTCGAATGAACAGATGTATGGCGTAACTGATGGACCCCATGTAGAGTTAATATCCTATTTGTCATTCTGATATTTATGTGTTATTGAAGTTTTTTAATTTGTGGTGACAAATACCTTTAACTAAAGTTTAAGAAGTGTGTAATTTCAGTGAGCGATATTTATTGTTAAATGAAAACACAATTGTTATTATTGGTCCAATTTTGAAGTTATTACAGATATTACACCTATAATCTGGTGTCCTTTGTTTAGTCAAAGCATATGTGTGTAGTCTCCAAAAGTGAGAATTTTCCTTTTTCTAGACCCCACAGTAGCTAATCTTTTGCTGTAACAACCGCTAACAGTTTTTGTACTGACCTGATCTATCAGTAAACCACATTACAGTTGTTAAATACATACACTTTTGGCTGTATTTAGGTCCAAGTATTCCAGTGTTATTATAATTGTCATTATTGGATCTATAAATATGCAGAAACTCTTCTTCTTACAACTCTTTGAACCTAAACGTGGGATCGCTGCAGTGTGGCCATGTGCTGTTTATAGCCTTGTAGATAATATCCTAATACAATCTGCTTTTGTAAATTTGTGACATCATATAAAGGTCAATGTGTAAAAATTTACAGGATATGATAGATATTAAATATTAGCTACCATAAAACCTCAGTCACCCTAAACGATCTTAAAGGTTAAGTGTAACTGTTGCAAAATTTATTAGAATACACTGTTAAGGATTCAGTCACAACCATCAAATGTTATTGATACTTTTATGAATGTATTAACTACCGTTTTTGTAATTTTAGTTATTTTGCCAAACAGATCCTGTAGTCATGGCTTGCCTGTGAAGTATATAGGGTGATTGTAGCTGAACATGTTTATTCATCCATTGCATTGCTTTAAAGCAGCATCCTACATTAGCCAATGAACAATGGATCTGAGATGAATGACTGAAGTAAAGTAGATATCCAGATGCAAGGTTGACTGTCCATGTCCTTGCCATTGTTGAAACAAAGAAATACACTGCACTGTCTTATTGGCAGAATAATTGGCAGAAGTCTAAGCCATTTCTGCTTTGGATAAACTGTAGCACCCCGCATTACTCTGACACTGACACCTGCTAATTGTATCTGTATTCAAAACAGTGCTTATTGCTTTGTACCTCATCTAGCCCTTGCTGTTCCACACTTGGAAATGTACCTGGCACTGATATCTACAGGAATATCAAAGATTACAAAATTGTAAGCAAATATTAACTGTAATAATTACTACATGCTTCTTTTCAAAGTTCAGTTATTATCAAACTGAAGGGTTGTTCTGCAGCAGTTAAAAACTGTTTACCTTTCAGATTAATGAGATTCCTGGAGTGAAGATTTTCAAATGTAACTCACCCATATATTTTGCTAACATCGATTACTTCAAAGAACAGTTGAGAGATACCGTAAGTTGAATTTTTAATGGCATGCTTGCCTTTTTTGCTAAATAATGAACAAAAACAACCATAAATAAAGCATTGAAGTTTATTTGATTAATTTAAACTTTGCATTTTAATGTCACTGTTTTTGTTTCATTTATTTATAATGATGCAAATGCAAAAAAAACAGGTGGGATTTGATGCTGTACGGGTGTTTAAGAAAAGGAACAAAGCACTTAAGAAGATTCACAAACTAATTAAAAAGGGGAAGCTGAAAATTACAGAGGTAAACCATCAGTCACACAGCAGAGATATGGACTGTACTGAGAGGAAATCCACTTTTTACAGTTACCACATAATTAAGTCATTACAATGTAAACAAAGCCAGAGTGATTTGATTGAACATCCCATTCTAGAGAGTCAGAATTGTTAAGGGGATGCTGATAGGAAATGGTTTGGAACAAGGCATTACATAAACCTGTTACAGAGGGGTAAATTTGAGACAAAATAGTGCCGAAAAGCAACCATTGTAATATTATCAGCATTAGATTCAAAAATTAAAATGACACATGTAGGTATGCTGGTCATTTTTAGCAGTAAATGGCTAGAACTGCTCTATAGACGTTGCAACCTCTGATTCTCTATAATATACCTTGAATGACTGTCTACACAAGCTATACTTTAAAAAAAAAACACCAGCACTAGGAGGATATAATGCACTGTGCCTTTGGAGATTAGAGGCAAGGTGTAATCTTGTATAATGTTACCTTTGATATAAGTCACTGATGTCTGCTGCAGAACGGCTTGGTGCCAGTGGCCCCTCTGGGTTTGGACAATGAGGCCTTTGAGAGTGAGAGGGACCCCGAGCAAGTGGAAGGTGGGACTCAGCAGGAAGTGGTGGGTGGGGCTCGACAGGACATGGAAGTGGAGGTGCAGGTGGACTGGACGTCTGCTTTGCCTGTCAATGTGACAGTCCCTAAAGTCAACATCCACAGCTTAGTAATGGATTTCTCTGCTGTCTCCTTCCTGGATGTGATGTCTGCAAAATCTATCAGATTGGTGCGTCTCAGTTCAGCTAGAGGCCAAATATACAAACCAAAACATGCTTGTGGATCACTAACTGATTCTTCTTAAGATACAGGTAGCTTTGATCCAAAACCAAATCTGCAGTACCATACACTAATACATCCAAGTTATAAACATGTCAGAGCAGATATCATATGCTGTCATGTGTTGTCATGACCGACTATGTACATCAAGTGTTGTTACCATTACCAGCAATTATATAACAGTTTATGTCACTTTCATTTTGATGTATCTGTATGGTATATTAATCAGGTACAAAGACTAATGGAGAAGCATTCATCATTGCCCCATTCTAGCATTTAAGGTGTACTTAAGCTGTTTGGAAATGCCAGTCAAGGCATACAATTGGCATTCATTTTTGTTCAGATAACAATGGTATTACTCATTAAGGACTTTGTGTATTAACTGATAGCTCTCTCATATCAGCCAGTGATTCGTCATTTCTTTGTCCTTCACAGGTCATAAAGGAATTTATACGCATTGGAGTCGGTGTCTATATTGCAGGCTGTGATGGTATGTTTTATGTCAAAGCACACACTATTTTACACTGTCCTATTAATGTATTTGTGCATTCTTAGCAGAAGATTTTGGAAGTATTTTGGAAATAGGCAAAAATGTCTCAAATCACTAGTTGGGTGTTTTTATCCCCTGCTACTCTGTTCTGGAAGTTCTCTAAATACCCAAATATCCACTGCTGTTACAGATGAAACTGTGAGAAGGTTGGAAGCCCTGTGTTTCTTTGACGATGTGGTGACTAGAGACATGCTTTTCCTCACTGTCCATGATGCCATCCTCTTCATCAAACTAGAAACTTCCAATGGGAACACAGCAGACCCCATGGTAGACAAGGCAAGTTGTAATTACATTAATGATTGTATCGCGTTACTCCAGAAGATATTGCAGCATATGATGATTCAAGATTCACATTAAGCATTTACGATTGATGCTTTTCCTATTGTTAAGACAATAGGAAAATTGTTAATTTTCCTATTTCCTATTGTTTCCTATTGTTATTGAGATATATGTGCTTAACAGTTTGGGCAACCTTGGTCAAATTACATGTTTTGTTTTGAAATGAAAAGAAGATGATACAGCATGGTACAAACCTATATACCTTTTGTATTTGTTATAACAGAGTTCTACAAGCTAGAATGCACAATTACTTTTACCTTTTGCCATGTGGTTAAGTTCGACCCTCATCTAAGTCAGGTGTAGAGAGTGCAATAAATCATTTGACACTTCAAACCTTTTAGGGTGTTGTGCTCACACTCAACAGCCATGGGGTTTTCTAAGCAGTTGATCTGATTTTTTATTATATGAGCTGATAATAAATCAGAAACACTATAAAATATATGAAAGTGCTTGCAGTTTTCTCTGTCTGAAATATATGAAATGGAAAAAAGGAGAACTGTTAAAATCTTTTTATCTGAAAGACTACAACTGCTCATAAACAGGCGGCTGGGTGGCCTAGTGGTTAAGGCATCCGCCCTGCGACCAGAAAGTCCTGGTTCGATCCCCAAGACCACTAGGCACTGCTGAGGTGAATGGGTTAAATGCAGAGAATTGAGCAATTTCCTCCAGGATAAATATAGTATTCAAAATAAAAATAAACTGGTTGTGTGAAAATCATATCGCTACAACTGCAGTGTTGTACAAATACCATTTCTGAGAGTCAGGCAAAAAATTTAACCAAAGGGGTGTTCTAAGAAAAATGAGCGTTTCTAAAACAGCACAGCTGTTAAACATGGGAGTGGATCTATTTTGCATTGGAGTTGTATGGTGACCAGAGGCACAGGAAATTGTGAAGAGATAGAAGGAATAAAGGATTCTTTTAAACATCAACAAATGCTGGAAGCTAAAGCCACCCAGTAAGTGAAAGAACCGAAGAAGAAAAGAGGATGGATGCTTACAAGGCAATGATCTAAAACATACATTTAAATCAACCTTAAACTACTAAAATAAATGAAAGATTAACATTTTAAAACGGCCTTCACCATCACCAGACTTCGGGGAAAATCTGAGTAGCTCTTAAACATGCTATGCCTGCAGGATGACCTGGGAATATTTCTGAATGAGACGTTTTCTGCATGGAAAAGTTGAATAATTAGTTAAGAAATTCCCTACTAAATTTTATTAGAGTTTTTTTTTCAATAAGTTTGTTCAGAAGAAACTTTCATGTACAAACCTGCATTGTTTAATAGCAGTTTAAAGAAAACAAAATAATTACAAATAATTAGATAACTATACTTTTAAACTGGCCAGTATTATTAGGGGTGGAGGTAGCTCAGTGGGTAGGATACTTGCCTCCGGACCAATGTGGGTGCATGTGGTGGGTTCGAATCCTGCTTTCAGCACCACCACTGGGTTCCTCAGCAAGACCCTTAACCCCAAGTTGCTTCAGGGAGACTGACCCCCATAGTTAATTAATGGAAGTCGCTTTGGATAAAAGCGTCTGGTAAATGTGAGTTAACGTAGTATTATAAACTGATTTTCTCACCGAGTTGTGTACCTGTGCCTAGATTTCACAGATGCAGGATGACAAAGAGCCCCTTCCTTTTACAGAAGATGAAGACCGGATAGAGACCTACGACAACCAACACTTGGTGAGTTTTTGGTAATACAACTGCTTGTATAATCAATAAGGTAAAGTATTAACCAAAGCATTTTCACCTTGTTTTCAGGCCATTCATGGACTCTCAAACTGAAGCTGAGTTGTTGGACTGGTACGACATATTCATTTTTCCTGACTTCAATTCAACAGATCTGGATAGTCCTCCACAATGCCTCAGAGGTTATAGGTTATGACTGGAGAGAGCTTCTTTAGTTTTGGATGGAGCATCATTACACTCTTTGAAGGTTAAACATAACAGAATTAAGATACAAAGCCAATAAAAACATGTTCATATACTAATACTATACATTGCACTAGTTTAACACTTAGCCACTGTCATTATTATCAATTTCTTATGTGCATTACAGATGTGTTTGAGCTGTAACACATGAAACAAAAGAGAAAAAGCACATTCATCTCTTGAAGGGGAAAAGGATCTGCACATAAATACTTTGTTTCCTTCCCTATCATAAGCTGTCATAACCTCCCAGATGGGAGAGAGGGGCTGAGGACCTTGAAAAACCCAGAGAGAAGTAAGCAGGGCATTTCCCTTTGTGTGGAAGACTTCTGCCCTGCATTCCTATATTCACAACACTGAAGATTTTAAATTCATTTAATGCATTAGATAATATGACAGTGGAAGCAAAAAAAATTTTGCACTTGGATGATCATTTTGAGACAGTATTGCACTCACAGTGAATAAGATTTGAAGTGTTTAATGATATTCTGAGAAACATAGAGTCAAATTTAGTAATAAAGAACTCATGTGAATTACGGTGTGTTTTGTCCGTGTCTTTACTAAAGTTTGGCAGTGGCTAGTTCCTTTTACTCAGTTACAGATACTTAATTAAAAGTTTGCTCAAGTTGCTCACTTCTGCTTTCCAGCCATTCATGAGTTACTAATTCTCCATTCTTTGTTTAATATCACTCCGTTTTGTTGGCTCAGCACCTCAACTGCTTGACTGTTGCTCACACCACTCATTTTTTGTCTCAAGCATTGTACTTTAGACTGAAATAATCCCTGAATAACTACTTTTTTACATATATAACAGTTATTTTGCTGATAGATGATGGATGTGCTAATAACTTCCTCTAGAGTTCTGAAATTGCTTTTTATACCTGCTACTTTTTCAAACTTTGATTCTTTTCTGATTCTACTTGCAGTCATTATAACTGAAATAACAATCTTTATTTGAGTGTGGGTTTAGGTCATACTTGTTACTTGTTAATTTAAACAAACTATCAGATCCAAGCATGCTATGACAGATTTTTCAAAATCAAACAGCCTATTGGCCTGTACATACTGTCACTGATGTTCATAGTATAAAATGTGTGGAACAAGAAGGTTTAAAACTGGGCTTGCTTTGTTTAAATTCCTAACATTGGTCATTCAGTCTTATCGTGTTTGCTACAAAGGATCATTGTGTGTTTAACTCCCATACTAGACTTACCTGTTTTATGCTGGTGTTTCAATGTCTGCCAGAAAAGCTTGACACCACTGTTTGGCAGTGTATGCAAGTGAGTAACCCGTTTTAATTCAGGTGCCCAGTCACCTGCATCTTTTTCAAAATAAAAGTAGCATATTTACTTAAAAAAACACAAACTTTGCACAATATTCATATTCATATATATATATATGAATATATATATATATTGCCCAAAATAAATACAGTCAGAAATGAGCACTATCATTTGTAGCCACAAATCAAGGAAATGTTAAGGCCTAGTTTCCAATGATAAACTTGGGAATATAAAGATTGACAGCAGTGTCCATGTAAATTCTTGTGTTAGTGACTCTGAAGGTCCCTTGGGTGTTTTTCTCTGGTCACTCTCAGTGCCCGTGGCCAAAAGCATTAATCACACAAGCAAACACATGTGTGTGTGCGCGCGCACACACACACAAACACACACATACACGTTGTTCAGCAAAAACCTTTACAGCCACTCAGTCCAACTTCACTACCTGACCCTGGTTAAGAGGTAAGTTATAATAAAGCATGCATATAATTCACATTTGCAGATTAACTTGGACCATTAGCTAGCTGTAAAGCTACATTAATTCATTCAAAGAAAAAGAAAGTGATCTTTTTAAAAAATTTTAGTGAATGTAAATTAGTAGTGCTCATCATTTAATGTAACGCAGCTTTTGTGAAACAGCCTATGCTGCATGCATTCATCTTTTATTAAGTTACAGTCAAATAGATTTGCATCACTAGCAAGTGAGCATGCTGTGTGCATTACACTCTCAGGGTGAGGGTGTGTCTGTATGAACAGGTCAGAGAGGACTGTGTCCTTGCTATTATTATTATTGCTCTAATTATTGATATCAGCTTTGAACATTACGTATCTGTGCGTCTGACTCTCTTCATGGTTGCTAAAGACCAATACTTTATCTGATCATCTACAGCTCTGGTTTAATGATAAACATTATAGTGCTGTATTTATAGTCTGTATTTTGACATTTTCAGCTGGAGTGAAGTGAATTAAAAGTGTTATGGATATTACTAGTACATTTATTTAAATGGTCTCCATGGGGTAATATTAGCACTGAATTGTCTATTAGCCTCACTGCAATGTTTACATGCTTGAGTTCTGGTTAAGCTTTGCTCAGGATGTGGTAAGAAGCAAAGTTGTGTGCTGTAACCTTTCCTTAAGGTTAACATCAGATGTGTTTTCTAAAGACTGATAAGAAACCTGTTTGCAGATCTTTAGTTAGGTCTACCTTGTGGATATAGCCTACTTATTTGACTTCCTGCATTCTTATTTATTTATTCACTCCTGCCTGAGTGTTCACTGTTCACTCCAGGAATATAACATGCAGGCCTGGAGCTGTTTCGGTTTAGAAAAAGTTTCAGGTACACAGCAAGTCTTTATGGAAAAGTCTTACTTATTAAGCACATATCATCCATTCAAGAATCCATCCATCATGACAACCATGTCACTGTATGATGGTTTAATATGATTTTCCACTGTTTACTATGCAATCGAAGGCTTTTAGTTGAAAAAAAAAATGATCGCAGATATATTCTCAGATCCAATCCAGTATGTTTACTTTAATTAAGGTAAGGTCTAGGCTTTTTCATGAAAAAATATATATGTTCTTGATTCTTCTGAAACAGTATGCAGCCTTACACATAAATATACACACAGCGTTTTACAGTCTCCTTTTACAGTTATGGCTAATCAAATATGAGCCTTTCATGCATTTTCACCTCTGAGATGAAAAAGCTGTCTGGTTTGATACTGTACTCTAAAAACAGTGGAGCATGATAGGAGACACATGCTAATCCTAATGTAGAGATGCTGTTACAATTGACAGTCATTAAAGATCTGATGTCATTAGGGTTTATGTAGAAAAAAAAACATGTTAATGGAAGAGAAAGAAACTAGGATTAAAAAAATATTTTATCCATGTAGGATGAAAGTGTGTGTAGTATGCTTCGGTACCTAGAGTACCTACATTTACAGCCTTTATAAATGCCAAACAGTCTGCCATATAATCATTATCAGTATAATCAATTCTTACATAAAGTTTATGCAGTTAAAATTTCATACCGCCAGCAGATAAGGCTGACTACTGGATAAATATTAATACACTGATCATAAAATTCAATTTCTAAGTTTTTTCTTAAAGTACATTTTGACTTTAAAGGATAAACAGTGTTACCATGTGTTTGTAGTTTCACTAGAATAATTTTTTTGGCAAATTATTACTTGCCACACCAGTTTGCATGATAAAATTGCAACAAATCAATGTTTTTAGTCAATTGCCAGGCAGCCTACAATGAGTCTGCATCTATTCTCAACATGTCTTAACCAGGTAGAAAGTGAAACATAATAAACAGGAGTTGGTTCCAGTGCATTCTAAGCTCTCCATACCTGCTACAGGATGCAAACGTAGTCATTCTAAGTGTGAGTGGTCTCTATGAAAGGCAGCAAGTGCCCACTATCAGGGGTTTTATCTGGAAGAACAATGGTCAAGGAGATGGGGACCATAAAGAAGGTATTGGGCCTGCTGTTAATAATTACAGACGTCAGAAGAGATTTATGGATGGGAATCGTCTGAAAGATCTCAGATAATCTCAGAATTTCCTCTCAGAATGAAGTCGTGAAGAAGCGGAGAGAGCAGAATTAATGGAAAAGCAAAATAATATTATAGAACTACGATACAAATATACTCAAGGTAGGACCATTTCAATTCTATATATAGTATGATTATTTTTAACATATTTTTTACTAGTTCAGCTGTAAATTAATGTATTGTTTTCATTTAGAAAAAAATCTATTGTATGCATAATATCTAATTTGTTTGTATATTTGTGTTCACTTGTTTATATGGTCAGCAGAACACACTCTTGCTGTGACAGCCTGGACAAATTAAATTTGCGACATATATAATGTAGTTAAACGGCACCAGAACAGGGCTGTACCTTTTGTTGTACTGCCAGTTGATTGAATTGTCTTTTTTATAAAACAGTGTTCAAAAAGTCTAGGATTAAAGGGTAAATCGATTAAGATTGATGATAGACATTTCTCTGAGGTCCTATTCTTCTAAAAGAGGTCTCTTCTACACAGAAGACAGGCCTCTTCTACACAGATCTGGAAGCATGATCACGAAGTAAACCACAGGGCAAACGTAGATTTAGAAGCATCAGGCACTACAGGTCTGATCAAACAGGCAAAATCTAAACTCTTAGCATAACTAGTTCTGGGCCCACATTCCCAAAAGCATCTTAATTATAAAACCATCATAACTAGATAGAGAGAGTGTTCAGATTGATGCTCGCCCACCATTTAAGATGAATTTTTAATGCCAAAAAAACCCTTTTTAGTCCAGTCCACACTTACAGGGGCCATTTTTGCTTCCTCATTTAACCATTTCTGTAAATGAGACAAGTTTTTTGCCAGTTTCAGTTTTTTCCAAGAATTTGTTTATATAAAATGTATATACACTGTATGTATATAATATATACATGGTGGTCATCACAATGACACAAAAAAGTACAGAGGTTCCAAAAGCAGGTTTGGTCCCATATTTTTCCAGTAATTAAGGTTCTCTCCTGACACAGAAAGCCAAGACCTGACAATGAGGGCATCAGTAAATGAGTATGTGGTGACCAGGCCACTCTACTCAGAGAACACTTTTGCAGAAGACTATGAGAAAGTGCATCGGAAACACAAGACTACACTGGACCATGTTAAGCAATTCTTCACGTAAGCAACTGTTCGTTCTCAGATAATGACAGCTGAGAGAAATGCAAAACGTGGAGGAATTGTTTCAGACAATGCAATATTTTTCAGATGTGTTAATATCTAAGCAGTGAGCACTAGCATGCACTGGAATAAATAAGTTGCTCGATTAATTGATTGATTAATTAAGCAATTAATGAATTAACTGTGAATTCCAAATATTTATTTGTCATTCAGAGAAGTTTGATGTGAAATTGTACTTTATAGAAACTAGAGAAATTTGTGGATTTTTTGCAGTGGTGGTTCTAGGAAACAGGGCTTGTGATGCCCACAACACAAATTTATCCATTTTATTTGTAATAAAATCAACCCCTTGTGTGTATTTTAAGCTTGTAATACATGTAATACTAATAATGGTTAAAAAGTAGGATATTTAATAAAAACATTTTTTGCCCTTTTATATCTAAAGAATATTGTCTTCTGCCTTAAAGCACCTTACATGCATCTCTCTGTCAAAAATGCATTTTAAAAAATATGTGTATGTTCAAAACTATCATGAAACAGTATCTTCAGCATTAATCAGCATGTTCCAAACCATTTTAGAGGCAAAATCTCATTTCCAGAAAGACCCCACCATGTTTCTCTTTGTTTCTCCAGACCATTTTACATCAAACCACTGAACAAGCCATTCTTAGTCACTCAATTGTGCTATAATTTTGAAAAATGAATGGAATGGATTTTTAAGTAGCTTGGCTTATTTACAGTTCTGCGATTTAATCTCCATTAAAAAATTAATAACAACGAAAACGTGATAATGTTTTGACGAGAACCTTATGATATTGTGTGTGTTTGTTTGTGTGTGTGTGTGTGTGTGTGTGTGTGTGTGTGTGTGTGTGTGTTTGTGTGTGTGTGTGTGT
>JBBIGB010243549.1:2500-10880 GCA_037577075.1 Alestopetersius hilgendorfi
TCTGAGCCTTTCTCTCATTATTACACTGTGTTTCTGACAGGGCGACCAATCACAGCTCCAGGTGAGTTACTGGGTTCTGATGAATAGATGTCTTTATGAAATCCAACTAAAGTCTCATTTTAGCTGTTCAATGTGTATTCCATTTAAATTAAAAAGGGTAAATATAAAGGATAGGTCATTGCAGTAACACCATGTCTCAACTCTGTTACAGTACTAGAAAAGTTCCCGTAGTTAGAAAATGGAAGTCGCTTTGGATAAAAGCATATGCTAATTGCTGTAAATGCAGGGACTGCCATAAGCGGTACGCAAGCAAGAGTTGGCAAATGTGGTACCTAATCTGAGAAACTTCACACTGGATCTCTCAGTACCACCACTCTGGAAAGGAAAACCTCAAAAAGAAAAATAATGATGGTTCCTGCCAATCAAGATTCAGGCAGATCTCATCGCTTCTGTAACAGCATGCCCCGCCCCCTCGACTTCATGGCCTGCCTCCTTGACTTCACAGCCCGCCCCCATGCAAGATCTGTTCGCCAGTCCAGAGAGTTCTGTCTGCCATTTAAACGATCTCGCCTTTCAGCTCCAAGGATTTGAGAGAGATGCTTTTTTGCACTCGACAGCCACGAAAACGAAAAAGTACAGAAACAGGCTGAACTCGGAAACTCGCCAGCCTGCCCTCCTCATTTCCACCAGTTGGTGGTGAGAAAGCAGACACACACATCAATTTAGAATGTTGATTTAAAAATTTTGGTGTCAAATAATCCAAAAATAAGTTAATGGGGGGTTGTTGATGTTAACGGGGAGTGTTGGCGTTAACGGGGAGTGTTGACGTTAATGAGGGTTGTTGACGTTAATGGGGGTGTTGAGGTTAACGAGGGTTGTTGAGGTTAACGGGGGTTGTTGACATTAATGGGGGTGTTTAGGTTAACGAGGGTGTGTTGATCATTACAGCAATAGCAATAATCTGCTGTTTCTGATCTTGGCTGGTTTGGATTGTGCATTCTTTTACAGCAGGATTTTGTTAGAAAAGAGAAAACTGGGTTCTTTGGGCTCTTTTAATGTCTAATACATCATCACTCCACTACAGATCACTCTACTACAGATCACTCCTGATCTTTGGTGTTTTGTATCCTCAGGTGGAGCTTTCCCACAGGATTTCTCCATCCTCATGACCATAAGGCCGAAGGCTGGAGTCCAGGCCTTCCTGCTGTCCGTGTATAATGAGCAGGGCATCCAGCAGCTCGGGGTGGAGGTCGGCCGCACTCCAGTCTTCCAGTATGAAGATCAGCACGGAAAACCGCCGCCCGAGGACTATCCTCTCTTCCGCACCGTCAGTCTGTCCGACGGCAAGTGAGTAAACCTTCAGCATTTAAGCCTTTTGGAAATACTTTTAAGTCCAGAAAAGTGATGGTTTGGGTTCTTTAATATATTGAATGGAATCGGAATTGCAGTCTGTAGCAGTAAATTTTATCCGTATCCTGTAGCTCTAGAATGAAGCACCTCAGTCATGTAGTTACAGTGTGAAACTGAATAGCACTGAACCGGCCTGGCGGATAGGGGTGTGAGGGAAGACTGGGTGAATTTGATTTTGGGCAGAATCATTTTGGTCTGAAATGATCTCCAGCTGTTTAGTTCTGTTTACCCTGAAGACTGAGGTGCTGGCTTGAGTCGGTGTGGACAATGAAGACCAGCATCACAAATCCACCCCAAACCCCTCAATCCAAACACACACACACACACACACACACACACACACACACACACACACTCAGACCTATTTAGGCATTTCATATTTTCACATTTGTTTGTGATGCGATTCTCATCTGAATCTACTGATTTGTTCTGCAGATTCTTCTTCTTCTCTTGTTTATGGTGTTTGGCATAACCAGCAGTGTCGCCGACTCTAGAACCGCTCTGAGCCATTTATTTACACTGGTACTTTTAGAAAGACTTGATACACACTTATTGGGATCGGAACCAGTGTCTATCTTTTTTGTTTAACGCTGCAGTTAATCACTAAAATTGCTAAACGTCTCCTGTTTTCACACCTAATGAGATTAAAGGCAAGGTCAGTATTTTTGGCCATTATACCTCCAGGCCTGGGTGGGACCCCGAGCTGATCTCAGTTCGGATGTTTGCGATGGACTCTAAACTCTCTCCCGGCGTTTTTGTAGTGCGTCCAAAGCTGCAGTTTGCTCTGGATTTTGGGGACGTTTGAAAGCCGACGTTGGAGCCAGTCGTGTGGTTATTGGCTCTTGTCCTTAAGATCATTTCCACCCTGCAATACCCCGACAGTTTCACAACCTGCGTTTTGGGGAAATCTGATTCGCTCCTGTGGTTCCGAGATTGGAAAATGTGTGTTAAAGACAGACGGCACTATAAGGTTGTGCTGTAAAAACATCTTTGTAAAAATGATGACCTTCTGTAGTTAACCCTAACAACATAATGACACATGACATCATAAACAAACATTTTTTTTTTTTGTTCCTTAAAGAACCCCTCAAGGGAGTGGTTCCAGCTAGGGAACCACCCTTGAAAGGGAGCCAGTAGTAGTTATTGTGTGGCGTTTCTGCAGAAAACCCATTTAAGCACCAACAAAATTTGGGCTGAACATGAAAACCTATATTCATAATTTGCAGTGTGATGTTTTTAATTAGAACTGGTTCATTCTCCGGTCTGTACGTCCACATTCTGCATCTGGAGCTTTTTTAGGTCTGTAACAGGGTTGAAACATGGTTGTACTATAATGTCCTCTTGTTCCAGATGCAAGTATCCAACCCATTAGGCTACCACCACCCGTTTTATACCTGTTTACACCTGGCTTATATTTTTATAAAATGAAAATTGTATCTGATTTGGTCATGATCTGAAGAACAGATCTGAAGTCCAGTCTCTGTGAATATTGTTATGGAGAGATAGATATAGAGAAATGTCCTCATTTCAAGCTACATTCTTTCAACAAGAGTGATGTTTTATTACAGACTCTGTTGGCCGCCTTGAGCGTTCTCTGCTAGAATGTTCTTTTGTTTTCTGGTCTTTTTTGTTTACATCTCATTTGTGTGGTTTACCATGTGTCCTCCCCCGTGTGTTTCAGGCTGCTGTTTGGTTATTTGTGTTGATGTCCTGCTGTTGCCTGGTGTTTGTCTTTGGATTAGGAGTTCGTGTTTTTGTGCTGTGTGTCTATTCAGCACTGCGTCTCGTTTTTTCTTTTGAACCCTATTGGCGATTACATCCGCCTCCTCGTTTACGTCTCTGTGTCACAGGTTGGTGGTTGTAGTGCATCTCAACAAAGTTCATCATATTTCTTCACTATGTCTAATTTGACGGTCGCGTAGAGACAGAGACAAATAGGTGGGCAGCAGTGGCCTACTGCCCCTGTGATATGGGGTTGAATCCCAGCACAGCTAGTGTCATCACTGAGGCACCCTTGAGTGCACACTGATCCCCGGGCATGTCTAAAAAGTGTCAGACCCCTGCTTCATTTGGTGAATGAGTTAAGTGGGATAAATGAGTTAAGTGTGTTAAATGGGTTAACTGCAGAGTAAGAAATTCACACTGTGTGCTGTGGTGTGTTCATGGGTGAGTATAAAAAAAGAAAGAGGAAAAGAAGAAAAAGAAGAATTGTGAATATATTAACAGACAAAACAGGAAACAGGGATTAACAGAGACAAACGGGGTAAAAACACAGAATCCGAAGACAAACACAGAGCAAGGAACCAAGTCAAACAGGGACATTAAATCAAACAACCAACCACTACAGACTGAAACACAGGAATTTATGTATAGACTAGAGAAACGAGACCACATGAGTGGGGACGGGGACAGGAACAGGCTGCAGGTGTGGGGCAGGACTGGGGCGGGGCTTTGACCACAACAACGACAACAAACTCACACGGAAGACAAATCAGCTACAAAAAACAGGGAGGATGTAAACATCAACAAGAAAACAGCCAAATGAGGGTTTCAGAAAGTCAAGAGACAGGAAAAGAGAGGAACAACAATAACAAGGAACTGTTAGTGTTGAGCAAGATCTGAGCTTTAGAATCAGTCCGTCTGATCAAAAGAAGCGGGTTAGTCTTTAATCATGTGCACTAAAGTCTGAGAAAACAACTGTTAACGCAGCTTTGCAGGGAAAATGAAGCCAACAGGCTATGCTTCTTTTTAAAACAAGTTCTACAAGTTCTGAAGATTGCTCCTTATTCACAGCTTCTTATTCCACTTCTCCCTTCCACCTTAAATACTGAAGGTGGAGTTTTTTAAGGTGGAGGAACCCGAGTGTTTCTGGGACACTGCCATGGAAAAACTGAAGCCGGAATTCTTCGGTTTTCTCTGTCTGGGAGAAAGTGCAGGATTTGTGCTGATCTTTACAGCAACAACACAACACTTCATGAGTGACTCGCCTCTGCCTGTAGACACAGTGCTCGGCTTCTCCGTGCTCTAACACTAGCAGGCAACATGGAGGATCTTCTACTAATCTAGTGGGTGGGGTTTCGACAGATGAGGCGGGGTTCTATGCAAATTGACCCAGTAACGACCTCACACTGAGCCCTCCGTCCAAACGGCTGGTTCTGAAAGGGCCTGAAACTGTGGAGAATTAAGTCGGTGAATCTCTTTATGTGAGAGTGATTCTGTGTAAAGAACTTCATGAACATGAAAGTGAGTTTTGCATAATATGTCCCCTTTAATACCGACGTTTAAAGCATTTTGAAATGCCAGTTATGGGGCGGTGAGTCTCATGAAATGAAAAATAACAGCAATGTGTTCCTCGGCCTGCAGGTGGCACCGCGTGGCGATCAGCGTGGAGAAGAAGTCAGTCACCATGATTGTGGACTGTAAGAAAAAATTCTCCAGACCCCTGAACAGAAGCGACAAACCAGTGATCAACACGGACGGCATCACAGTGTTCGGCACCAGGATCCTGGACGAGGAGGTGTTTGAGGTACGAAGGTTCTTCTGTTTATCAGCCAGTGCTCTGTGGGCCTGGACGTGTGAGATAAGTGACACCTGAGGGTTTAAACTGAAAGGTGTTGGTTGCTCTAAATGAAAATGTGTAAAATAAAGTTTTTTTTTCCCAGATGAGAGAATCTGTAACGGTGTTATAGTAAGTAAAGAATACAGTAAACCCCCAGTTTTATGCGGATCGGGACTCGCAGCTCCAGTCACACGCGTTTTTTTTCTTGAGAACGAAACTGATCGTTTTACTCGGAAATATTCAAAACAACGTGGAACCTGCAAATATTCTCCGCTTTTTTTTGCTTTTTTCGTGCCAATATGGTTTTTTTTAAAAACTCATTTTAGTTCTTCTGGCTCCCCGTGAATGCCTGTAGGGCTCTCTCTTACTCTGTGTTTCTCTCGCTCTCTCTCTGTCTGTCTACCTCGCGTTCGTGACTTTTCCGGAGCACATGTCTCTCCCTCTCTCTCTCTCTCTCTCTCTCTCTCTCTCTCTCTCTCCCTCTCCCTCTGTCTCTGTATCTCTCTCTCTTGCTCTCTCGTTCTGGAGCGCACGGATCATCTCTCTCTCTCTCTCTCTCTCTCTCTCTGTCTCTCTCATTCGTGACCTCGGGTTTATCTTTAATTTTTGGTTAAGAGTTATGTATTAAACTGTTTAAAATGAAATTAAAGTGTTCTGGGAGCACATCTGGGGGCCTATTTAGGATTTACACTATAAAAAAATTGACCGAAACACAACAACGTGGTTTTTCACTATACGCGGGTGTTCGTGTAACATAACCCCCTGTGAATAACGAGGGCTTACTGTATTGAGTGTATTGTTAGTAAATGTTAAGTGAGTAACTTGTGGAAAACCAGTGTATTGAGTGTATCTGTGTATAGTGTGTATTTCTGAGGGCTGCTGTGGTTTATGGTTCAGCATGTGCTGGTGAGTCCTAGTCCGTGTGGAAATGTGAGGGAGTTTCTCTCTCTGTGAGATCAGGATGAGAAACAAGCCAGACACGCCTTCGATCTGTAGACAGGAGGAGATAATCACTTACTCATTAGTGTCTGTGCCAAACTCTTCATTCTTTTAAGGGTTTTGTACTTTTGTGAAGTGGGTGTGAGTGGGAGTGTGTGTGTGATCAGAGGCCGAGTTGATTTATGAGCGTGTCCTGTGGTCATTGTTATGGGTTGAGAGCATGGCTTAATTGGCCATAAATCCATAATGAACTAGCTCTCAGGTTCTAATTCCAACAGCCCGCATGAAGCCTTAGATGATGAATCACTGCCACATGTGGTCGTGTCCAGGAGACAGATGCTGCTCAAAATAATTTTCTTTAAAACCCAGATTTTAAGGAATGATGAGTGTAAAACGCGCCTGCGATGTCGAGCTCTGCCTTTGTTAGGACACGGTTTGCACTAACCAAACTTTCGCATGTCTGAATTGCATAAACTGGAATTTATGATCAGAATACCAGAGGAATTTCCACCTGCTGCTGTTCTGTCTGAAACGAGCCCATAAACGAGGAATAGATGGAGACCATAAACCTGAAAAAACGCTGACCTTCTGTCTCACAGGCCACCTAAACAAAAGAGTGTTTTTATGAAAATAGAGGCGGGTCATTTTTTTGATGTGCCGAGCAAAAGGAAGTGTTTTTTGGAAGCACAGATGGAAATCACAGATTTTTTTTTTTTTTTTTTTTTTTTTTGCTGATCTGATGCGAAGTGTAAAGCAAAAGACTTTTTGTGTCCAAAACCATTTTACTGCTTTGCAGACTGAAAAAAAACAGACTTGCCGCACAAGGCGCAAGAAGCTCGTCCCGATTCAGGGGTTATTCAGGGGTGTGTTTCGAGCATAACTTGCAGTAAACCAATCAGAACGACTCGTTACCTCCCCTTTAAAAGGCGGGGGCAGAGTTGAACTCAAGTTATTTTTTAAATGAATTCTTTACGTATTTTTTTTGTCATTTCATTAAATGGCAGGTTAACCTCTATAATAAAATGTATATGAATAAAATAACCAAAAAAGGACAGAGTGCACACCTGTGTTTGTAATGAGTCATGTTTCTACAATGTGGGGCTCGAATATTGTTTGGTTGGCTTTTGTTAAAATGTTGCTTCACTTCTTTAAACAGGACAGATGTGCCTAAACACCCCTCATCTAACCCCCCTCCCCACACACACTCTTACGAGCGAGAAACACAATCATTTATTTTGAAAACATGGAATTGAGGAATGTATGAAACCAGCAAAGCCACTTTTTCGCTGAGAGCTGAGTGGTGAAGCTGCACGCGAGATTAAGAGGCAGCGACTCGGTAGCGTCGCTTTGATGCAACTGCAGGAATGTTGCTTAATAAGAACAACCTGTAAACGTTTGCCTCCAGGTCAGAGATGTCTTGGAACACAGAAGCCACTAGAAAATATGATCCCACTTCCTATCTGAGCCCAAACTAACCTCCTCCACCGAGACACCACCCCGAGAGCAGTTACCCGGATTAAATCAGTCAAACCAGATCTGAGCAGAAAATTAGGACTGCAGTGTTTAGGATTTAAATATGGTGCCAGTGATTCACTGCAGAAAGTTCTTAAACATCTTATATATTGAACCATCTACACTGAAACACGCTGAGGGTCACACTGATAGAGACACTGTGAGACGCGCTGGGAGACACGCGGAGAGACACTGAGAAACACACAGAGAGACACTGAGAGACATGGAGGCACTGCAAGAGCCGCTGGAAGATGCTGAGAGACACCACCTGCTTCCAATTACAGTCACAACACAGCTGATTGGCTCAAATGTGTTAACGAGGACAGACATTCCAATAATTCACTTCAACCATAAACACAGTAATTAGAAAGATTTATTGTAAATGTGTTTGAGTGAGGTTCTGAGTGAGGACAGTTGCAGTTCGAGCTCTGTGATCGTACAGTGCTGCTCTGATAAAGGTGTTTTACTGTCATTCCAGAGCGTGCCATACAAGAAAGGAACTTTAGTCCTAGCTCAATAGGCACTAATAAAATCACAATAACCGCCATTAAAGTAAAACACAGTGAGTGTGAGTCTCTGCCTTAGTGACCTGATATTAAACAGTCTAATTCACTACAGCAGGGCAGTCAGAAGCGGGAGTTGTTCAGTGATTTTCCAGTGAAAAACAGAAGTCTTCAGGTGCAGAAACGATCCGATTGCATCATCGCCCTGATCTGGAATAACAGAGGTGCCAGTTTCACAGCATCCGGGCTGAAAACCTGCACTGGCTCTTCTAAAGATGGTTTGGTTTATTGAATGTTTGTTTATTCTTGTTTATTCCTAATTATGGTGATGAGCCCTAGTGGACACTCTTTGTTCTCTGATTGTGTTTTCAGTTTGTAAATCCAGAAAATGATCATGCAGGGATCGTTTGTGTTGAACTGAAGTCACGCTTTGCTTCTTAAGGCTGATGACATTTTG
>JBBIGB010243968.1:0-14074 GCA_037577075.1 Alestopetersius hilgendorfi
AGAAGAACAATAGTGTGCTTTCTCTGCAAGCATACTAATAAACGGACTTGACTGGACTTGAGTGGGTGATTTATGGGACTTGTGCGCGCACGAACCCAGACGCCGCCCCTTGAGTCTGGGGTGTGAAAATCTGCCCAATCCTGTAGAAGTTTCAAGCCTTTGCACGCTGTAAAATCTCCAAAAATGCACTTCTCTTTCATTTCACTCGCGCGATTTATTTATAACAGTGACAGCATGAGGATCGGAGCTGCGCTCTCGGCGCTCGCGGCGCTGCTCTGCTCCACCCGCGCTCCACCCGCGGACAGCAGCGACCCGCGCGACGGCACTTTCTGTTTTCACACTAAAACAGCACTCGGACGAATTCAGTGCAGTTTCATTCGAAAGTCCGCGTCTCTTCTCTTGTACTGGAGCGTTTGGAGCGTGGATCACCGAGTGGAAGTGTGTTCGGTCAGCGCCGAGACGGCAGTGATTCAAGATTATATGAAATCATGTCACGAGGAGCGAACGCGCTACTCAAACCTGACGCAGCTCAATATAAGTCACCTTATGGGACCCGGGAGTCTGTGCACACTTCAGCCGAGGGCTGTTAACGACAGGCTATTGCATAGGAGGGCATTGAACCTGGTCAATCAGGCAGGAGCCACTCGCCAGAAGCGCTCCTGGGTTTTACCCGGCACTCTCTGGTGCGGCCGCGGGAGCAGCGCTGGGAAGTACGAGCAGCTGGGTGAGTGACTACACCCGCGCCCTGTCCACAGCGAGGCAGCCGCTCACTGAGCTCCATGTAATGTTAAGCACCCACATCATTATGGCTGCATATTCACAGAATGGAAAAAGTATACATCAACGGGGACTTTAGTGACATTTCATTCAAGAGCAAACTGGTCACAGAGTTAGAAGCAGGATGTTAGATGTTGCCCAAAATGTCTTGGCATACTTGATTTTATACACTCGTGGCAATGGGTTGAAAGCCTGCATTCAATAATAAAGAGGCGTGTCCCAAAACATTTGTTCATATGATGTACTTCATCATTAGACCCTAAGTATTGGGCAGAAATAAAGGAGTATTTTCTCCTGAGCCTTAAAGTGTGTGATTAACCGAGGCACGCTTGGTGTCTGAAGTCTCTTTCTCTTTCTTCTGGAATTAAAGTTAAACAAAATTAGGACTTTAATACGGTTATTAGTTGCCAATATCAGAAACCAAATTAACATCTGTTGAGGCACTGCTATTTTTATTAAGTTGGCCAGTTTGAGGTATGATAACTGTTTGCTGAGGTGCGACAGTGTGTTTTCATGGTGAACTTAGAACAAAAATCAGACCCATTCAACACCGCGACCACAGCTTGTGTGCTCAACATGCATCACACACTGTGATAAAAAGTGTTAAAAACTGTGATGAGTGTTAAAAGACATTTGTAAGCTCAGGCATTTTTTGGAGCCCAATAAAGATCTGAAAGGGTCAGAAAACTCTTGTATGCATGTGTAAGTTTACAAAATTAGTAGTGTTACTGTCATTTACTTCTCCATAAATCAGCTTCCTCATACATTAATTATATTAATGTCATTGATAGGGAAGGGGAGTAGGGGCTAGGTGGGCATTTTCATTACTACAGTTGACTGTTCTTCTTAATTCAAGATAGAGAAAAAAACATTTACGCCATATGGCAGACATCCTTATCCATCATTAGTTACAGTGACAGTGCCCCTGGAGCAAAAGAGGGTCAAGTGCCTTGCTCAGGGACACAGTGGCAGAAAGTGGGGGTTTGAGCCTGCATATTTGTAGATTCACAGGCAAGTATTTTCCCACTAAGCTACTCCCACCCTAGGCTAGACTACCACCTCTAACACAGAGCAAAACACACAGCAGACTCATGAAGAGTTCAAGACACTAAAGCTCAGGTCAGCTATTAAAAAACACGTGTCATTGTTTGTTGTGGTTTAATTAAAAATAATCAGCGCTTTCATCCGTCCTTACCCATAAATGGCTTGTTAAGAGCCGGCGAGTTCACGCCCACCCTGTGACGCAGTGGGAAAGGGCCAACCTTTGAATCAGAAGATTGACGAGCTTTATGCAAACTTAGGTTTGGGTGTCTCCAACCACTGGTTTTATAGCAACCGTGCAATCACACGTCACATTTATCGTAGAAATGCATCTTTTACCTCAGATGCCCCTGTCACGTTCTACACATGTCCTTTGTGACTTGGGCTGAGCTTGTCTAGCAAGTCGATACACTTGAGAAAGCCTTTCAAGAGCTAGTTGCTGTTCGTCCGGTGCCGCTGGCAGCACCCTGCTCCTGTTTAATCTCCAGAACCCAAGTTTTCTATGCCTGATAAGTTGAATGATGGGGACGGAATCCCTGACAGGCGCGGTGGGCTCTGTTCTATCAGCAGTATAATTTCCATCTGTCCGGTGTCAAAGAATACCGAGGCGGATTCCGTGTCCTGGCAGCACAAGGCAGACGGACCCTGGACGTATCCTACGCCTGTCATACCATTGAGGATGATAGTTTCACTGCTTTTATGGAAGCGGAAGGGTAGCACACACCGGGCACCCCCTTCCAGCAGACACCCCGTCCAGACGACTGTTTGTGCCAGCTGACCTTCGGCCAGAGGTTCTTCAACGGGCTGGGCTACTCTGCTCTCTCTGGCCATCCTGGGGTTAGAAGAACCCTTACGTTCATGCAGAGGCAGAATATGTCAAGACCTACGTCCAGGCATGCACTCCCACAAACTCCAGACGTCATCAGCCACATCAGTCAGTGCCAGCAGCTCTGCAACCAGGGGGCCAACCGGCGTTACACCTCCCAGCATTGCCACCGTCTTTCCACAAAGAACCTTCATTTGCACAATGATTCCAAAAAGCTCACCCACTGCTTTATTGGACCATACAAGATAACTCAGCGGATAAACCCTGTCACCTTCCGGCTGCTGGGTGGGGTACTGTCACACACACGGGTCACGCAGTGTGCGAGAGGGAGTGAAAATCAGCACATCACATAATATATGTCATCGAGTCTTCAGCCATCAACCTTTACCCAGGACCATGAGCCTCTGTGCGTGTGTGTGAATGAGAGTGCTGGGAATGTTCTCTCAGATCAAAGTACGTGGACCACCTACTCTCTCGTCACTCCGCGGTTGGGTTTTTCCTCCACGTTACACGGGTGAATCGGTTGTGTTTCTTTTATACTGTGCTGTACACAATAGGACTTGACAATCACGCCGGCTATCCATATTTCCGTACACACTCCAACTTAGTTAGCAAACTTTTAGCATCTTTTTACAGAAATCCTAGCTATTAACCACTGATAGGTTTAAGGGCCACTAATAACACTGTGACCGTGGCTTTGCTGTGGTTAGAAACAGACTATATTCGAAAAATGCATTGATTTTAAATGAAGAAACCTTTGATTTGTCTTTAACTGTTTGTTGATAAAACACATTAAAATGATCAGGTGTGACCAAATGAGTGTATGCCTTTCAGAGGGTTAACTTACAATTAAATTAATTAATAGGGGGATTCTAGGCTAAATTAAGCAAACTATTACATTTTCATATTTTGGCATTTGTTCGCTAATTAGGGTTTATCTCATCTTGCTAAGAAAATGGTCAAAATGTCCATAAACTGACTCTCCAGCCGGAAACTAAAGAAGCAGAATTCTGAAACTGAACATGTCATGTCAGATATTATACTGAGAATTGTAGAAATGTGTTCTTTGGTCAAATGACCACTTTAAGGAGTCTTTCATCAGATCTACAGCCTGTGATGAACACTTTAGTATCAAATTCCCTCCATTCTATAATATAATTCTAACAAATAATAACAGTAGCTATGTTTTCACAGCTTCTAGGATAAGACTATGGAAGGACTGAGATTGAAGCATCTTATTCGCATGTTCATGTGTTGACTTGTATGACTCCCATGCTTGTTTTTCCTTGTTTCTGACAGCCAATCAAACTGGCTATTCATTTTCCCATAGCTCTATATGCGTAGTGACTATATTTTCGTTGTTGTCTTTTTACAGGTGTACATCAGTTCAAGTTGCGCCTTTTGCGATACTCAAAACTCCCATATCATATGATCTAAAAAATTCCAGTCCAGGAACCGGTGGCGTATCCAGTCCACCGGGTTATCAGAGGCAAATTTCAGCTAATGCCAAGGGAAAAATAAAAGCTAAACAAAGAAAAAAGCAATCAAAACCTCAACAGAGTAATAATACTGTAGCCCCTGCACGAGGGAAGGCCTTTGTGCATGAAAATGTGCAGCAGCTATATGGTAAAAACAGAAAACTATCACCACAGACTACCATTCTTCCACCGCTTCGGAAGATCACAACCCGCCCCAGCTCACCCACCGGCCCTAGTTTAACACTTCTGCATCAGAAACATAAAAACAAAAATAAACTCAGGATGTTATCGAATAATACATTTGACCTTATTGATTACATCAGTCCTCCCCCAGGAACAGCAAGAGCTACTCCAATACACACAACACTGTCTTGGGCAAAAGGACTCAGTGCTCAGGAAACACTGTTTACTCCAATAAAGGAAATTCCCACAAACAAAAAAAAGACAACCACAGATCTCCGTCAAAATATCACAGTAAATGTGATGCACAATCACAGACCTCTGACATCAAAGCAGAACTGTGATTCCAAAGTCCCTTCAGAGGACATTAACTTCCAGTCTACACAACAGAAGGGAAAGAACTGGGGTGTGAGCGAAGCATCAAAACTGAAATCTTTTCGTGCTACTCCACCTCCAAACGCGTTAAAAGCGTATTTGGCCAGCATATTCCCAAGGATCAACCAATTCTTTGTAAATGGAGCAACACAACCCACAAAGAAGACCAGTTTTCCAAGTAAAACAAATGAATGCTACAAAGCGTCAAGATATTCAAAGCAAAAAATCAAAGGCAGACACTCAAAAAATAAACTCACTAACATCAACAAGACCAGGAACCGAACTGGAATAACGCCTACGCCACCTGCAGAGCCTGGAGGCACACTTGGACAAGACAGCACTGTATCCCCGAAGATATCTTTGGGGACTGTTAGCTTTAACAGTCCTGCAATTACAAAACAAAAAGCTATATCTGCTGCAACAGAAAAGTCTACGGCTTCAAATATATCTTCTTTAGCAAATAATGCCATTGAGACTGAGACCACAATATCTGTAACTCCAGGGCAGAGATCTATATCTACTCTGGAACGAACAACATCTTCAACTGAGACGAGCAAGCCACTCAGTTCCTCTCTTCGGAATGAAACCAAATCTACTCGTAGAGAAATATCAGGTAATATCGTCATTCCTTTCTCTTTTTCTACGGTATATTCTTTTTATCATCTGTTTTTATTACATTAATACAATCACATTATTGCATTTCTGTTCCTTACTCATAACTACATAGTTGTTACCAGACATTCAACTGTTGATATTAACATTAATATTTGCATAATAAATCATTCAAAATAATGTAATAAATAGCGATTAAATGCTAGTGAAGATGGGTTATCAAAATTTCATTTGCCAAATTAATTTCCCAAATTCTCCCAAACTAGTGCTACATTACTTTAAAAACGAACGTGATGTCATTTTAACAGCGCATTAAGCAGACCATGTAATGTAACATTTTTTCAATAAAAGTAATACTTCTGCTCTGCAGAAAATTCACAGCAGTTGTCAGTACTTTTATCTCCAAGACTTACAACTCTTATTACCTGAAGCTAAATTCCACAGTACCCATATAACCTAGCATTCCAGAGATGCCACTGAAGCGTCAGGGCAGCTAGAGGGCACAGTTCATGGAGTCATAAATTTCATGTATGTTCTTAAAAATGTTCCAGTTTCCATTAAGAGTGTCCTCTGAAATATGTGCTCAGCTTCTGATTAACTGGTGTTGTTCCCTAGTGCCATCATCAGTATGTGAGGCAGTAAAATACTTGGATGACTGCAAGTACAAGATCCGACCAACGGAAATGATAAACGGGCATTACAACAAGGAGTCAACTACAATCTACCACTGCGACTGTTTATACAAGTAAACAAATGCCAGTTGTTCTCTTAAACATAAAATGCTGATTTGTTTGTTTAGCTGTACTATTGTCAACCGACGACATTCGCGGGTTTGTGTTCCAAGAGCACCTGAAACAATGCAATCTTGTGATGCCTGAAAATTTTTATAGTGCAAACGCTAAATATACTCCCAAAACACTTTAATTTCATTTTAAACTCAGCTTAATACATATAGGGACTGTACAGTGTACACTGAACTGCTGTGATAGCTCCATGCAGGAAAGTGTTATGATGCGGGAATGCTGAGAGCAGCAGTCAATCAGCAACAAGGACAAATAAATAACGCTCTCCGATTGGCTACTTTAAAACGTCCCGCCTCTGAGTACAGGGGTATTTCACCATCTCAAGACATGCTTTTTTGTGTTCTCTCAACAGTAGTAAAAATGTATACAGTTATATTTTATACAGAAATGTAGCTGAATTTACTTTAACATTTATGTTAAATTTTCTTTGGGGGGGGGGGGGTTATTGTTTCTTGGATTTTTTTCCACTTGTCCTTTATCACATTGTTTTCCTCCCCATCCAGGTTGACTGCTCATTTAAAACAACTTCAGAAAGACAGAAAGAATAGCCTGGAATCTCTCCTTGGAAAATTTGTCTCTCTCTCCTGTATTGAAATACCAAACCTTAAAGAATGCAAGAAAGTAATGAGGTTTGTAATTATAAATAATGCACTAACATTGCCTTTGTTCAGTAAGCAAGATCATTTTATTTCAGTCTTTTTCTAAAGTGAGTAATGTTTGTTTGTCTGCTTTGTTTTGTTATTTTTTGCATAGCTGTCCTGTCCTCTTGAAGACCACAGAGCAGGATTCATCACTGACAAAAAAGGACAAAGATCAAGTAACAGCAAAAAACACAAAACAGCTTCCCCACAACAGAGCTCCTGGCCGACTTTATAAACAGTGTCTTCGGATTTTAATTCCCAGAAACCCAAACCATGTAAGGAAAGGTCTTTCATTCCCATAATAAAGAGAATGAAATGCATTCTTCTGAATTGTTTTTTTTAAATAAATGTATATCATATATATTAGCATATATATAGCACCCAAAAGATAATGTTTGTGCCTCATATGACCAACAATGTTTAGCATATTATGAAGTACAATAATTTTATTTGATACATGCAATTAAAAGTAAATATGTATGCCAATTGTGGTGTTTTGGAAAGCTAAACAATGAGGTTATTTTCCTTTTATGCAATACCCTTCCATTGCACAAGGAAGTGTTTTGGAATTGTTTGGTATTGGAAAATTTGACCTCTTGAATGCAGCCAAATACAGGAAGAGTAACCCAGAAGCATGGGGCAACAAAAAGTGCAACCTGAACATGAGGTTTCTGAAATTCTGTAAAAAAAAATTGGGACACACCTCGTAATTACTGAATTCAGGTGCCCCCTTACTTCCATTGAAGGGCAATCTTAATGCTTCAGCATACCAAGACATGCTTCCACCTTTGTAGACGTACTTTGGGCAAGAACCTTTTCTATTCCAGCTTGATTGTGACTGTCCCAGTGCTAGAAAAGCTCCACAAAGACACGGCTGACGTGGCTTAGTTAGGTGTGGCGGAACTTGACTGGCCACACACAGTTCTGAAAACTTTAGGATGAACTGGAATCGAGATTGCGTCCAACATCTGTGTCTGCACTCCTAAATGTTCTACAGAATGAATGGACACAAATTCCCACAGAAACTCCCAAATCTTGTGGAAAGCCTTACAAGAAGAAGTTGGAAGTTATTTCTGCAAGAGGACCAACTCCATAGTAAAGTCTATGTATTTGAATGCAATGCCATTAAAGTCCCTGTTGGTGTAATAGTCAGGCGTCCCAACACTTTTGTCCATATAGTGTATGCTCCTGTATCGAACAATACATGAATCATCCACGTGGCGGCGGTACCGTCATATACTACAGTTTCCCGTTCCAGAGGCAGGTCCTGGCTTATATAAGTATCATATAACATTCTAAACGCCTAAGACAGTGAATGTTACATAATAATAAGACAGTCGTAGAGGGCCATGACCAAGATCTGCACCACTACATCTTTTCATAAGCTGCCAGCATGGTTTAGTGATGTTCTCCTGACCAGTCCTCATTGGCACGATTTGTTGTTTATACAGACCGCGGTGTACATTGGGAGAGTGGGCTTAGGAAAACATGGCGTCTCACTGACAGCTGTGCAGGTTTCATGATCTAGTTGTCTACCAAAGAGCTGAGCGACATTCACGGCGTTCAGCTGCGGAGCCACATCTGCCCGGCTTGCCCGAACATAGAGTTTGATTGAAAGAAAGGGTTGTAATGTCCTAACTGTGGAAGAGCAGTGCGTTAGGGGTCTGTGTCACGCCCACCTTTCCGAGAATCCGAGCTCAGAGCGGCGAGCCGGTCTGCAGTGCCAGCCACAGCCGCCGAGTTCGAGCGAGCGACCGTTACCTGCAGCCTCTCCAGCTAAGGAGGTCGCTAATCAGCTAAAGGGACTTCGTTCAGCCACTAACGGACACACTCCGGCCACGGTTTGCTGACTGGTGATACAATAATGTAGGAAACCGCGTGGATGTTCTGTTTTAATCCGCTCCAACTTCAGGGCTTTCTTCGGGGGAGAGAGAGAGAGAGATGGGATCAGGGGCCGTGGATTCGTCCCAGTGGCTGTCAGTGAAGGAAGAGACTATTTTTCTTCACGATGGGCTCATTCGGGTCACGGACCTCGCCGAATTGCCCAGCGAAATCGGCGTCTCCGAGCAGTGCGACGGCGAGCTGGAGGTAAAGGTTAAACTCGGGCTTTTCAGGCGGACTGAGCATTCTGCCGGGGCTGGGCATGGTTTAGGCCAGCTGGTGGGTACGGTCCGTGTTCATTCCTTAGTACACCTATTTCTAACTACTTACACAATTCACATGTCAGGTGATGTAAGGGTTGCCTCGTAAACACAATGATAGGATGGCGCTGCTCAGCTGCAGCAGAGCCCGTTCCTCAGCGCCGCCCTGGGGTCGCTCCGGCCAGCCCTGTCAGGCAGCTAGCTGCAGCTAGCTTGCTAACTGGTTAGCTAGCTAAGTATGTTACGTAGCTTATTAAGCGAGTAAGCCTTTTAATTTACTTATAATTTCCTTTAAGCTGTTTACATGCTACGATACATTGACGTATCTAAATCACTTGTTGTTGGGGTTGGCATTGTAATAGTTAGAATGACGTTGGTGTTTTCTGTAGGGCGGTGAGTAACACAGTCATGTACACGGAGAAGCTCCGTGCTAAAGAAAAAGAGAACAGCTGAAAACTTGTCAGTGAATCGCTCCACGTCGTGCGAATGCTGTTCGTACGCGCGATGTTGCTCGATGTAAAAAGGCTAGGCAGTTATTAGTGTCTCATAAATTGCCACGAAAGTTCTGCCAAAGATAACCGCGATCAGGGCCGGGCGCGGGCTGCAGAAGCGCCGTCTCTAGTTTCACATTATGGTTCCACATTGTGCCCATACTCTGTATGGACAAAAGTATTGGGACGCCTGACCAGTACACCAACAGGGACTTTAACGACATTGCACTCAAACACATCCATTTTAATACGGAGTTGCTCCCCCTGCAGCTACAACACGTTCCACTTTTCTTTGAAGGTTTCCAAAAGATTTTGGAGTTTATATGGGAATTTGTTTCCATTCATTCCATAGAGCATTTATAAGGTCAGGCACTGATGTTGGACAAGAAGGCCCGTCTCGCAATCTCCACTCTAGTTCATCCTAAATGTGTTGCATGGGGTTGATTTCAGGGCTGTGTGCGGCCACTCGAGTCCCTCCATACTTAACTCATCCAGCCATGTCTTTATGGGGCTTGCTTTATGCACTGGGGCACAGTTCAGTTATGCTGGAATAGAAAAGGGCTTTCCCCAAACAGTGTCCATAAAATTGTAAGCATGGCGTTGTCCAGAATTTCTTGGTACTCTAAAGCATTCAGATTGCCCTTCATTCACCAAAATCACCTAAATGTGCTGGACCACGACCCTCCAGGACTGGAGTTTGACACCCCTGCCCTAGATGGTCAAGCAGAGTATGAGTTAATACAGTACTGTTTCTTTATTGTTGGGTCCGGTGTTTTCCTCTGGAGTTTGAGCACAGCTGAGTCTGCAGTGATTTGCAACATGAGCCTCCTGAGTTCTACGGTAACTCGATCTGAGCCTGTCCATATTGGGCTGAAGAAAAAAAGTCATGAAATTGCAACTGAAAGTACACAGAAAAGGCAACAGAAAGGACAGAGAATTTTGTTTTTACACAGTTAAGTATGACAGTTGATCTGTTATTCCCCCTCTTTATTGCCAAGCTGATAAAGTTGCATCAGTGGAATAGGTATATTTTAACAGAGCAGTCAAACAAACTTAAGTCTTAGAAATTCTGCTAATGAAGATGAGTATGTTAAATTTCAGCAGTGGACATTTCCATACAAGCCCAGTGTTTGAATGCATTATTCTTGCCAACAGAAAGTGACTGTTGTAGTTGGCTCAAAACAAAATAATTTTTCTACCACTTATTATCTGTAGGTTTGCAGCTGTCATTCCGAGAAGTGCTCTCTGTTTTAGGTTTTAGCCTTTCCTAAAAACCCCACCAAGCAGCTTTTGTGAAAGCATAGAATTAAGCCTGCTGTTTTTACATACTAAGCTCACAAAATCACTGGCTCATCTGAGAACCTAGATAGACTTAAAAAAAAATAAAAGCCTGGGGAAAGCTTTTTATAGTATAAAATCTGACACAAAACAAAGATGAACTCGCACAAACACAAAACCAGGATAAAGTGAGGGTGAATGGACAACTAAACAAGGTCCAAGGCTAACTTAAATACACAAACCTAAATACAAAAGAGCTGTTCTTATTATTCTTTGGGTTTCAACTTAAAAGTCCTCAAGTCCATAAACTTAAACAACAGCGGCCTCTGGTGGCCGCTGACTGGGAATGTCACAACAATAAAAAATAGTTTCAAAAATGTTGAAAAAGAATATCCACAGCTTATTCATGATGATATTTCTTGCTTATTGTTCTTGGGTAATGTCTCCGTCTTAAGGCCTTGGTACAAAAAGGTCATTTTGTATTGTCTCAGAATGAATTTAGTTTGTGCTAGTGCACTTCTCTCTGCAATCAATATGAAAAGCAGCAGCATGATGGTTCATAAGAGACTGATGAACTTTATGTAATCGATAGCAAACTTCTGATGTTTTGCTTCCCCAGCACAGTGGTATCAGTTTTGGCATTAGTTTGATATACTGTGCAAACAGTTGGCATACATACATACGTAGAGGGCAATGGAATCTGAACCTTTTCTAAAGTAGCATGAATTCTTTATAATGCTTTTAATTTCTAAAAACACTTACATGCTACGTGTGAGTTTTTGGTGCTTTTTCAGCATACAGTGTCAGTGTATGCTGCACATGTGAAAAACGACATGTGGCATGTGATTTATTTTTTGTTCCATGTTTTTTATTGTTTACAAAACAAAACAGAAAAACAGAACAATACCCACCCATCCCTCCCTTCACTGGGTTTTATTTAAAATAATACCCAATATATATTTAGTACATCAAACAGGGTTCCAGACAAAATAAAAACCTTAGGAGCCATTGTCTCCTAAACATAAAATATTTGGCAACCAAATAAATTTTTAGGAGCCATAATCTGTCAATTTGATATTAATAAAAAATTTTATTGCACATTTTGTCTCCAGTCTTACCGCATGTAAGGAGAGTTAAAATGAAACATAAAATCACGACATGGACTAAATTTTTGCCAAAGAAAAATACTTTCTCGTGTAGTTAATGTTTTTTTTCCCTATATTTTAGAATGCGCTCTACAACAGGTTGCCATGCTATGCAAATCATTTCAAATGAAACTTAATCTGTCAACACTGCACTCAGTAGAGATGTGTCGGTCATGAATGAGTTGGTTCTTTGACTAAATTTGGGAAAACAAAGAGCTGTTTGGGCATAGACCTAGTATTACTAGACTGACCACAGATATGGAGTATTACTAGTGTCACATCTTCTTTTCCCACGTGAGGGTAGGCACGGAGGCAGACAACCATCTTTCTGTGCTTTCTTTTATTTTCAAAAAAGACAGCACAAAAGGCACGAGGGCCCGAATTCATAACAAAAGGAAAATCTAGGACTGTAACCCATCCAAAACAAGTATCAGTAGTGCAGTGTTTGACCCACACCGTGAACAGAAACACAAACCCTTAAATACATATAACTCAAAACCCAAGCACCAGTAAACAAACACAATCACTTACTCTCAGCTAAACCCATCTGGAACTGATAATAAACATATCCATACCCTCCATAATAAAAGTCTCAAACTAAATCCCCAAAAATGGCAAAATGTTTTATTATCAAATCAAATGTTTGGTTTGAATCATTCTGAATAAAGTGTGTTTTGTTATTTATTTTTTGTTTTGTTACTTATTTTTTTACCTTTGTAAAATTGAAATAGGGACTCATAATTGTAATCGAAAAAATTCAAACGATACCCTACTGATATAGAATATATATATATATATTCTAGTGCCATAGAATATTACTAGACTGATCATAGACAGATTATTTCTAGACTAACTATGCACATAGAATATTACTAGACTAGATGAGCAGCTGCATTGTACGTCATCATCGCTGCCATATTGTGAAAAGCACTGCTGTGGAGTGAAGTAGTGGATAAAGCTGCCTCACACAAGTTCTGCATAGGGCTGTGCACTCCAAACCAGATCCTGGGGGTTTACATATTGTGGGTAAGGCTGAAAAATTGCTTTGAATGTATTTGGCCATTTTAAAAGCGAATTTTATAAACCATACATTAGTTAAGCAGGGATAAGCTATCAAAGCTATACATTCAAGTATTATATCAAAAGCTATGTGTTCAAGTCAGCCCCTGTCAGAGTCGAGGGCATAAGCCCAAGACTCTGATTTACCTTGGAAAGACCAGGCTGGCAGACAGATGTCCATGCTGTGGTTTCAGTTTTATTTACAGAGACAAAAGCTCAGAAAACCAAAAGAAACCTGTCACTGGGGCCGAAACAAAACAGACCAAAGTCAACATAAGGCGATGGACACACAAGGAATGTTAAACAGAACGGGGAATATATACATACACAATCAGGGGCTAAACACAATGCAGGTGGGACTAAGGGGAACACATGACGGGACACAACACAGGGACAGAATGTCAAAATAAGAGTTCAATTCTGAAAAACAAAAGCAAACACAAAAATAGTGGCCCTAACGGCCACTAGCCGTGACAGTCCCCAAACAACGGTTTGAGGCACTATCTATTAAGATCATTGTAGCTCTTTAATTAAATTTTCTCAAATCCTGGAGGTTTCCTAAAGAAATTCACCTCAGTTTATAAATCTCAACCTAAGCTAAGCTAGCAAAGCTATGCCTCCCCTTGTTCAAGATAGCCTCTAAACACCGTTTTGGCTAAACGTAAGCACTATAATGCAGGACTTTATAATGGCCGAATATATACACTCTTATAGAGTGGCAACACATGAAAGAAGCTGTGTGAGGCAGTTCTGTTCCAAGGATTTTAGATCCAGTCCTGTATATATTTAATACTGAGCCACTATAGTGATAACACAGTAACCACATAGTGTGTGTGTGAGAGAGAAAGGAATGAATGAAATGTTTTCAGAAATTATTTCTTAAGCCGGTGTGAAAAACTAGTTGCAAAATAAAAAGTCTAGTTTCATTGCAACCATTTTAGTCACCATCTGGAGTCCTGTAATATTTGTATAATAGTTACATACAAATACAAGGTTCCGTCCTTCAAAGAGCACCAAAGAGAATGTTCTCCAATATAAATAATAATAGTTATGGGCCTGCCCCATTGAAATCAATGTGGCAGAGCCTATATTACTATTCACTTGGATTTGGTGAATCTACATTAATGCGGCCAGAACCGTGGCTCGCACCCAGGCAACCTATATATGAAAACGTTCGGCTCATCAGCGCGATGTGTGCTATTACTTTTATAAGCGTTTCGTGTTACC
>JBBIGB010244285.1:0-14068 GCA_037577075.1 Alestopetersius hilgendorfi
CCACCCATCAGACTCTATAACTCCTCCCCCTGTCACTCACCCACCCATCAGACTCTATAACTCCTCCCCCTGTCACTTACCCACCCATCAGACTCTATAACCCTCCCCCTGTCACACACCCATCCATCTGACTCTATAACTCCTCCCCCGTCACAATAATCTGTGCTATAAAATGGTGTTAATCAGAGGTACAATTTCCTATTTTATATACTATTATTATTACAGGCAATATCATTAGTATCATGTGCAGTACTTGTTTCTATCATGTGCAATAGCCTACAGACAACATAATAGAGTACAAACTCCTGCTGTTGTCCATAAGAGATGGATATAAATCCAATAGACAAGCAAAATTACTGCTGTACAGAGTTTTTTCTTTTTATTTTGACTTTACTTTTATATTTTATATTGCACCTTACTCTGTCTCTGTGTGACTCATAGCATAAACAGTTTTCTCTGGTATCAATTAAGATTTCTGACTATGAAAGTTTAGGCACGTCTGGTCAAATTACGCAGTAATAATGACAGTTTCTGTATGAAATGAAGTTCATATGTGGCCCGTGCAGACATTTAGACAGTCAGCACTTAGTTCTTAGTACTTTTCCACTTTTTATTGCAAGGCACGTCTAGATCAGAAATATTTATAGGTCATCTTGAATGCACAGCATGTTTCAGATCTAATCACAGATTGTCAATAATGCTCAGGTCTGAGCTTGTCAGAGTGTTTTCAAAACTGTAATCTCTTATTTCTTGAAGTATTTCAAGGGTGATTCAAGGGTTCAGTGGTTCTACCACTATGAAACATAATGTACTTAAAATGTGCTTGACCCCTTAATTTTACCTTAAAATAAGATTTAAAGGATGAGTGTGAAACCCCCTTAATCTTAAATAGAAGACATTCATTCAGGAGGTTCTATTATTTAAGGTGTAAATTTGAAAAAGTAATTTCAGTAGTTTTACAGCTTAATCAGCCTTAATCTGCCCACGTTTCCCCTTAATTTTCCTTAATTTCCTATATGGGAAATTAAGATCAAAATAAAGGTAATTTTAAGGGGTGAAATTAAGGGGTTTGGTTTCGTAGTGTACACTGACAGTGCATGACTTTGGTTGACAGGTAGTTGATTAGTTTCTTCCCTCTTATCTCACAACACTGCTGCTCAACAAGCCAGACTGGAACTACACTACCAACCCATTGTGTTTGCACACACTGAGATTTTCTACATTTGCATGTTACTCACTCAATATTTACTAAAATACACTCAGTATTCTTTGATGACAACTAAATTTATTGTATGTTCACCATTGAGTACCTCCATTAGTAGTATTCATCACTGCTGATGTATAAAAAGAATGGTTAGATATTTAGCTATCAAGTGACAGCCAATGGGCTGAAACAGTTAATGAGTGCATTTAAAGTTAAAGGACTGTCTAAATTTTGAACAAGCATCACCACACAACCAGATAATAGGATGTCAGACATGCACTATTACAGATTCTTTCATCTTATAAAGGAAACTTGGAATTATTTTACACATTTACAGTCATAGTTGTTCACTCAACTTTGTGTTAATTAGTGGAAGACAGTTATTTATCCATTCATACTATTTAAATTCAAGCATTGCATATAGTGGTGATGGCCTGGTGGGTAAAACATGTGCCTGTGAACCCGATGACCACAACATCGCAGGTTCAAACCCACTTTCTACCACTGTGTCCTTGAGCAAGACGCTTAACCCTCAGTGTCTCCAAGGGGACTGTCTCTGTAACTAATGATTAATAAGTGGTAAAAAACATGTGGTTTAAAAATTTAACTGGTAGTGTATTAACAGACCTCTTAGAGATTTTTCTTCTTTTTTATTTAAACATTACAAAACAACCAAACAAATAAACAAACAAACAAATAAAAAAATTAGGAGTTTACATTTTTAAAGTAATCTAGACGTCTCATGTGGACGTTTTGACTTTCAGCACCAACCTTAACCCACAGTGACAGAAAGTGGCTGGAAGTGAAACTGGACAAAAAGGTCAAAGACTTCAGTGGCCGATTTGATCCACTAGGGCTCAAGACCAACAGAGGAACCCCATTAAGAAAAATAGAAATACTTTGATCTGCTCACAAGGTCACTTTTAGGATTGTTGTGGCTGCAGAACGTTGCAGTGAGTACGAGGGTTTATGCCCTGCAGAAGCAGAACTTCTGTTGTGTGTGCTAAGTGACCCAAATCTGCATGTGTGTCAGGGGGCCTCTGGTGATGTAAGAGGAAGGTCAAGCGGAGGTGAACATGTTGGAGAAAAGCTGGAAAATAAGCAGTCGCTCGGGAGCGCGCCAAGAGGCTAAAGAAAGATTGCCATGACATCAAGCCGGGGGGGTAACAATCATTACATGAATAGTCTGTAGGACACATCAGTCTCAGATGATCTCTTGACAGGGTCAATATTCTACATTTCTCAACATCCCCCTTCCACACCCACTCATTAACTGTTTTATCCCATTGTCTGTTACTTCACAGCTCTTTAAATATCTAATAGTTGTGCGCTAATCCATATTATAATTATTAATTATCAAAATGATGGTCATTAGTGATGAATAAAATATGATATTTTCTGGTTAATACAGGTATTTAAATGGTGAACATTTTCTTAATTGATTTAATATCAAATAATATTGAGTGTATTTTTAGTAAATATTAAGTGAGAAACATGCAAATGTAGGCCATCTTAGTGTGTGCAAAACTTTTGACTGGTAGTGTACATGTAAATGAGCTCTTTTTTGATTGACTGCCCTGCATGATGCCTTATATTGTGAAACACTTCATAACCTCAGCAGGAGTGGACAGGGATTACAAAATGTATGCAAAGGCAGTAGTTTTTGTGACGTCACAAAAACAATATCGAATACTTTCCAAATGTTACCTGTTACAACCCGAAGAGTGAACAGTAACTATGTTTACAGTTGATACACCAAATCTTATCAAATCAAGCTCTTATTTCTAACAGTGATTTTTCTTTTTCCATTTTTCTGACTCTTTAAAATAAAGTGGGGCCAGCTTTTCTTTATTTCATTCATCTTGTTTCATTCATCTCATCTTCATGCAGAAAACAGATCACACATACAGACAAACAAACACACACGCAACTTGTTTTTAGATCGCCTGCTTCGATGTTCAATGCCTTGGGGAAACACAGACGACTCCACAATCGACCTGCCATCGACACTACACTACACACACACACACACACACACACACACACACACACACACACACACCAACGTGCCCCTCCCTCTCCCCTCAAACAGCAGAGTCGTTGTTTTGTAATCGGTGGGAATAAAACCAGTTTAAGGCTGCCACCTCCCTTCAGTCTCTTCGATCCATACGTTCAGTTTGTTGTTGTTGAACTCATAAACTCATAAACGCGGAGTCGATTTCGGTTCCTGCATCATAACGCTTCAGGCGCGCGAGGCGAATGGATTTGGGCTCACTGGCTCCCACGTGCTGCGTTCGAAAAGACACAAAGTTGCCGCGTCGCCCCTCTCTGAGCCCGTAACACACTTCACTTCAGATCGATCCTGAAACTCCAAGTTCAGGCGTGCGTGCGTGCGTGCGCTTCGGTTACGCACGAACCCGGGTCTCCCGTTACGCGCGCACTTGCTCCGCACGAGGTCTTAAATGATGAAGGATGAGTCCGTGGCCACCGCTGCTCCTCGAGGGCGCGCCTGACGGCTGGCTCTGTCGCGTGGCATCCCGTTAACAGACCTATATAAAGCGGCGCAACGGTCCCCAGTCAATCTGAGCTCGCGCAGCGCGCAGACTCACACAGGTCAATGGGAGTGAGGGCGTGTGCCCTAACGCATTCCAAATAGATCCATTCACAAACAGAGGATCGCACGTGCGTGATGGACCACCGAGAACCAATAAAAGCGTCTTTGCTCACCATGCACCGACCGCCGTTCTGAGGAGAGCGCGTGCGTGAGCGTGCGCCTGTATTTTGGGAAAGCGCACTGTAAGCGAGCATGGATGCGCGCGGCGCGCCGGTGAACGGCGTCACCTACGCGGAGGTGGGCGACGTGCTCGAGACGGAGGACCCCTTCGCGCGACCCCTGTCGGACATCGCGCCGTGGAACTTCAAAGTGATCGCCGCGTGGATGTTCCTGGTCACGACGCTTTCGCTTACGGAGAACTTTCTGGTGATGCTCGTGACCTACAGGTACAAGCAGCTCCGCCAGCCCCTCAACTACATCATCGTCAACCTGGCGCTCGCGGACTTCCTCGTCTCGCTGGTCGGAGGGACCATCAGCGTGCTCACCAACTACCACGGCTACTTCTTCCTGGGCACGTGGGCGTGCGTGCTGGAGGGCTTCGCCGTCACTTTCTTCGGTAAGTCAACTTCTCAGACTGCTTTGGAGATCCTGGAATGGGTGATGTGCTTCAAACCAGCCTGCTGATCCAGGCATCTCTTTCAAAGTCTGCTGATCCAGGGATCTCTTGGGTTTCTTTAAGCTCTTAGAGAAACATTATAAATGATTGTAAATGATTGTGGAACTTTCATTGCACAGCTCAGCTCTGCAATCACCCCGTTTGCTTGAGCCGCATACTTTCTCTGTTATTTTTCTGAAGAATTAGGACAATCTAGAAGTAACGGTCCAAATTAAAGGCTCTTAAGACATGTACAGTGGAACAGGGGTGCTTTTCTTAGCTCCTTCGATGGAGAGCAAAAGAACAAATTCATGCAGTCATTACATAAAATTACATTAGCTATGGAGGCTTCTATAAGAAGGGATTTTGTACACGTCCGCCCTGCAGTTACATTAGCCGGTGACACTTAAATTTGCACTTATCCAACATACTTTCAGTCAAAATAGCAGCTCAGCCCAGGTTTGCCCCTTGCACCCTCAGGGAGAGAGATTTGCTCTCTAAACGTGTCTCCTGAGAGAACACGTGTGCTTTTGGACAGAGTGGAAGAAACATATACATCACAGAAATATCAAATGCAGATCAATACCTCTCTCTCTCTCTCTCTCTTCGCTAAGAAAAAACAGCACTCCAGATGTGGAATAAGTCTCCCGCTTAAGCTCACTTGATTGATTCAAGGTGATACCGCAGGACCTCCCAGGCTTTTTCTTTCATATTTCATAAGAAGTCTTTGACTTTTACTTTTTGCTTCTTGTGATTATATTGTCACACTTTCAGTGGTGCATTGAGACTTTGGGCTTAGTTTGGTTTTGCTGTAATATTTGAGACCCCTGCAATACAGGGGGAAAATACTACTAACCTGACCATTCTTAGAACTCCTCCCTGTTTCCCACAAAATAATTACCAGCATCACTGGCTCTTATGGCACAATCAATGATCATTAGGAATCGCATTAACGTGCCTGCGGGCGGATCACCCAGTGAACCGCAAGTGATCAAATTATCAAAACTGGTGTGGCGCCCTGGTCTGAGTGTGTTTTTACACCCTGTTTTATTTTAAATCTTCATCCTGAACGAAATAAGTATCTATGACATTTCCATGACAAGGCAAGAACATTCTATATGGAAAGCAGCTTTGACCCATGGTTTAATCAAGCCTGTTCATCATGACAGTGTCACACAGAGTAAGTGGCTGCTTTATTTAAATGAACTAGAAAAAAAAAAAAAAAACAGTGACAGCAATGGAAAATCAGGTGATGAGATGGATGCACCTCTAATAACTTCATGCATTATTTTGACGATGAAACCGACAGCATTTTTATTAAACTCCAACCACGTCAGTGTCACCTTAAGAGCATATAAGTGCCAGTCTGGATTAGAGACCCCACAGTGCAGGCGATACTGTGATTAATAGATGCATTTACAACTTATACAGACTTGCTTAAAATTAATTCAGCATATTTAAGAGATAAACCGATACAACCGTGCAAATAATCTAAACTGTATGAACCTCCTATTTTCTACACTCAGATACCAAAATGTTTTTCAGAAGTATTTCATCCACTGACACATATCCAATAGTTTAATCAGAACTCTGTCTCCAGTCCACCCTGAGGAGTGATCTGACCTTCTCTCTGGACTGTTTTTTGCATTTTGAACCAACATAGTTAAGTAGCAGCTTTGTTCTCCAGCCTTTTGTATCTTGTTAGGTTTTAATAAAACAAAACCACACAGATTCTGTTTTGAAGATATTTATATAGAGATATTTCAAATTTTGTTTGTCACATTTTGTAAATGGTCTGATAAAGGAAATACTGATTTTAGATCTTAAATTTTATAGCGAGAGGCTTTTTGTGAAACTAGGCATCTTTGCTTTATGTGACAAATATAAATTCTCAAACCTGGGTGAAGTTTTAGGCCTGAGCTCTATTTTATTCTGCATGTGTGCACAGTCAGCATTTTTTTTCATATAAGGAACACTGCTGAAGTTAGTATTCTGTTGCAAAGCACAGAATACCCTTTCAGACATGCATTACAAGAAAAAAAAATGATTATTGCAATTGTCATTTTACTGGGCTTCCTGTAGAAACAGTACGACTCCATAACCTGTACAAGATGCAGCAGTAAAGATCGTACCCAGAACAGTCAGTCCACTTTGGAAAGAACTGAATGGGTCACCCATATCTTTAAGGATCAATTTCAGTTCTTTCACTTGATTTTAAATGTCTGAACATCTGCAGACCTCACTGGGTGTCAGTCTTTTTATGCTTCAGCATGTTATCTTTGATCTGCAAGCAGTGGCTTTCAACAAAAACCCTCCAATTGCAGGAAAAAGTGAAGGACTTTTCCTGTTATTATGTTTCATTCTCAGTACACACTTGTTAGAAAAGTGTGTATTCACTGAAATGATCTGACTTCTGCAGCAGACAGCATGGGGTTTCAGTCACGCTATCATTACTAACTCTGAAATTCTTTTAAAAACTTTTCAGTTCTAGTGTTAAACAAATGATTAATACAAATGGTCTGTTTGTTTTAAACTTTGCATTAAACTAGAAAATAATTAAAAACTGAGAGATTTTCATCTCGTTTTTTGGCCCCTGATAAATATTATTGCCCTTGGAACAAATATTTTATCTCTGTTGTCTTTTTCTTGTTTCTTTTCCTGATCTGTTTCATGCCGACTGTATACACTGTATATACTGTGGCAAAAGGACCGTTTATATGGCTGTAATTGTATTAAATTAACTTGCATTGAAACTTTTTCTTTAGGCTGATGTTTTTGGAGATACAGGGTTGCGTTCTAACAGCAATGACATCATAGTCAATATAAACACTTTCTCTCACACAGGTATTGTGGCTCTGTGGTCTCTGGCCATCCTTGCTTTCGAGCGCTTCTTTGTGATTTGCCGGCCCCTGGGAAACATCCGTCTCCGGGGCAAACACGCGGCACTGGGCCTGCTGTTCGTCTGGACCTTCTCTTTCATCTGGACCATCCCGCCTGTGCTGGGCTGGAGCAGCTACACAGTCAGCAAGATTGGCACCACCTGTGAACCCAACTGGTAAGATCCTTCCTGCAGCCATACTATATATTAACTGAGATGGAGAGGCAGAACAAACACAATCTGAGGCTAATCTGGTTTCTTTGCCGTCTCCTGACTATATCCATTGCCTGTTTCCTTTTTTTACTCCACTCTGTGTCTCTCTCAATCTCTCTCTAACACAAACACATTTCACTAGGGAGTATTTGTATGGAGGTACGGCCAGTGCTCCCTCCACACATGTATCAGTGTGATGCAGTGTGTGTGCTCTGCTGAACAGCGACAATCCTCGAACTGCAAAGTCTATACTGTCAGAAACCTTTTGATCTCAAGTAGTTTATACTCACATGCACTATGACCGGGGTTTCTAGCTAAACGAATGAAGCACAAGTGTTTGTATTGGATGAAAAGACTGTTAGGGCCTACTGTAAAGGATTTCGTGTCTCTCAGCACTGACCTAAACCTTACATAAGGTACTCATACTGCTGTCCTCTTAACAGATTAAATAAATTGTTAACTTAATTATTCGTGTTTATTCAATTGACTCAATTTTTAAAGGCAAGCAGGTTTACTTACTTTTAAATTTAAAACCCAGTCATTTTACACTGTGAGTTCTGAGACTCACACCGCACTTTTGTTAACATCACTGACATTCTACTTCAGAGTGAGTGATGGCACTGAGGGTACTGGCTGCTACGAGCTCAACATATCTTGTTAAAGGGAGAACCCCTGCTGACAAATGATATTCACATAAATGCCCAGCTCTGTCTGCGACGTGATGGTAACAGATTAATATTTCCTGGATAACATCCAGTAGCCAGGATTTACAGAGCTGGGCTTCTGACATCTGTTTGAAAGCCTCTGTCCGAGATGCCAGGGCCGTATTGAACCGGGCGTCCATGTGGAATTTCTCTCCATCTCTTGTTGTTCTCCATGGCCCTTGCCCTCGATTGCCTCACCTATGCCACTGAATTGAGTTCAGGCCTGACATCTACTTTTAAACTGTCAAAGAGACATATACCATGTTTGTTAAGAGACGTTACCCCCTTTGTTTGGTTAAGAATTCTATTGAATGTCATGCAGGATAAAAGCCCTGCTTGTATGCTGCATGGTTGCATGACAATTTTTACAAGTTGACTAGTCATTCAAAAACTGAAACTGATCATGTCTTCCTAATGTCACTGGACACACTGAGAAAACCAACAGCTGTTTATTAATCTTAATGCTAGCCGTGTGAGTGCTCTATACATGCAGAAGCCTTTCAAATCAAGTTGTAAATACACTGGTATTATTGAATTATTCCAGTGTATTTTTTAGACCTTTGCTAAATCTAATACAGGTTTATGGACAAGTTGTGCAAAATGTCCTTCCATCAGTCATTTTGCATGTCAGTCAAACGACCCTTTCTGATAAAACTGGTAGTTTGTACAAGGCTGTATTTCAGGGCAATCACACCTAGCAGCAGAACTGGCTTCATCTCATGTAGCAGTTCCACACTAACAAAGAGCTTTGGGATTGTATTTAGCTGAAACACGGATTTCTGGATTCTCCTCCTGACTGTTCACTGTAGTTTTTCATTAAATTACAGTCTCAACTCAAAGGTTTACATTATGTGGAAACTTGACATTCACGTTTAAAAAGGGAAGAGCAAAAACACAGAAAATCCTGAAGTCTCTGAGGACTGGTCTGAGAGTCATTCATTTAGTAAAGTATAGGGTTTCTTCTTCCATCGCTCTAAAGAACTCTTTCCCATTTCTTTGCTCCCCACCCCAAAAAAAACACCAAACAAACAAACAAACCAAAGGCGCACACATATGTTGAAGTGTAATCTTCAATGCAATAAACTGAAGAATTATTTTTGAAATACCAATCAGAAAAACAGAACTATGCAAGTAGTGAAATAGACTTTATGAACAGTGACTACTTTTACAATTATGTTTCTTTTCATCTGTTTTTGATCCATAGTGTAACATTGCTGCTGCTACTGCAATAGAGGAACAAGGACCATACAGTATCAGTGCATTTTGCCTATTGCAAGGCTGCTAATATAATTCATCATTAGGATTATGATGACTCTTGAAGTGTGTGGTCTTTTAAACATTACTTGTCTGTTCTCTTGTGAGTGTTGTTTACCTGCTCTTTACGGAGATTGATTTCGTCCCTCAACAGGTACTCTGGGAACCCTCATGATCACACCTTCATCATCACTTTCTTTGTCACCTGTTTTATTATGCCTCTGGGTGTCATCATTGTCTGCTACGGGAAGCTCCTGAGGAAGCTGAGGAAGGTTGGTCTGGTGTGTTGGGAGAATTCTGAACATGTGCTGTCTACTGGAGAAATCTGCCCTGTCAGTTACAGTAACTGGGCTTAACACATGCTGATACATAATCTTACAAAATATTAAAGTGAGTTATATAACAGTGATATATTACACTTCATCTGAGCCAAAAGGCTGATAGGTGATAACAGTGATGCGCTACAATTTACCATATTCTTGATAGCAATGTTTACAGATCCTAATAGAGGAGCTGTATAGCAGGTTTACAGTCTCCTTTTACTGCCGTAGTAAGATCAGTGTGGTAAATGTTACTGTGCCATAAAATACAGTCTGTTTCTCATGCCATGCAAATGAGACACTCAGAGGAGTATTTCTGTGCAGGTATCCAACACCCATGGCAGGCTGGGGAACGCCAGGAAGCCTGAGCGGCAAGTGTCTCGAATGGTGGTGGTGATGATCGTGGCCTTCATGGTGGCCTGGACCCCTTACGCAATTTTCTCCGTCATCGTCACTGCACATCCCACCATCCATCTAGACCCCATACTCGCTGCTGTTCCTGCGTTCTTTGCCAAAACTGCTGCAGTCTACAACCCTGTCATCTACGTCTTTATGAACAAGCAGGTAAGGTGGAAGCTGGACTTTCCCAAATGGTCTCAAACTAAGCATTACAGCTGTTGAGTGCAGAATCCCATCAGCTGGAATTTGGAATTAACGTGCTTGAGTGTAGAGTAATTACATGTTGCTACTCTATTAAAATGGAATAATGTAACTACGTGAATAATTTACATAGTGTAAGTGTATTTAGTGAATTTCGTTCACATTGGAGGTTCCAGAGGTCTGAATATGTGCATCCATTCTATCCTAGAACTCTAAATGTAAAGGATATATGCAGAATGATCAAGTTCAAATCAACTTTCATTAAGTTAAAATCTTTATGGAAAATACCCTATGAAAAAGTTGTGGGTTCGAATCCAAGGACGCTGCTTCACTTGGTGAATGTGTTAAATGCAGAGGAAGAATTTTGTGCTGTTCACATTGTGTGCTGTGGTTTGTTCACGTATGACAGAATGGTCACCTTACACTTAAATGTGGTACTTAAAACAATTTAAATGTTTCTTGGTTTGTTTCGGTAAGCCTATAGTGACAAATATCCAATTATCCAAACATATAATAATTGACAGGTATATGAACACTGTAGGTGTTAGTTCCACCCTGTAGGTGTTTATAATATAAAAGAAGACCATGTGATTTAGTGCTACATGGTCTTCTTTTGTAACCGGATCCTAAATTTGACCAGACAGATTAGTCAGCAAGCAAATATGACCCCGTGATCAATAATGTACCATATCACTCAACAAAATAAACACCAAAAAAAAAGTTATATATGAAAATACAGTTTTGATTCAAGTATAACTAACCAGTTAGTATTTGCGATTCAATTCAATTTTATTTATACAGCGCTTTTTACAAGTCCAGGCCCGAGCCCCTAGTGAGTAAGCCAGAGGCGACAGAGGCGAGGAAAAACTCCCTCAGCAAGAGGAAGAAACATCAGGAGGAACCAAGACTCAAATGGGGAACGAGAATAGAGAATAAATACAGGAGAGAGCCTCCGTGAATGAGGTTATAGGCAGATAGGCCCTCTATGGCTAACAGAGTTGGTTTGATTAAGTGTCCAGAGAGGTAAATATTGTTGGAAGAGGAACAGGGAGTCTGTAGTCCATAAACATCAGGATCAGGAGGAACAAGATTCCCAGCCACGGGGGGGATGTGGATTTTGCATGTTCTCCTCCTGTCTTGTCTGTTTAGTTTTCAGCTGGGAGCTCAGGTTTCCTCCCACAGTCCAAAGACATGCATGTCAGGTGAATTGGAGATACTAAACTGCCCCCAGGTGTGAGTAAGTGTGTGTGTGAATGCGTTTGCCTGTGTATCTGCCCTGCAATGGACAGGCAACCTGTACCAACTGTTTCTCTGCCTTTCATCCTATGACCTCTGGGATGGGCGCCAGCACCGCCTGCAACTCTGATTAGGATAAGCGGCTCAGAAAATGAATGGTTGGATACCTAGTGTTGGCTTTGCCAAACCAATCAACAAGCGTGACCTAAATATGAGGATTCTTATGCATATTATTATCATTACAACAATAAGATATCTCATATTTAAAATTACATCTCATCCAATGCATTTGTAATGTTACAGTTTTCCAGTTAAAAACAAAACAGCACTGGTTCCCTAGCAGTACCACCACAGCCCACTGGGGGGCCATGACTTAAAAAATTATGGTGCAGTTTTAAAAAAGGAATATGGAAATCCATAATCAAAATACTGCATGAACTAAACTGGAATTTTACACACATATACACAAAAAACCCCAAACAAGGGTTCTGACAGTCATCACACTCAAACCATTTCATGCTTCTCCTTTGTAATAAATGAGGATCATATTAGATAGTAAATAGCAGCAGACTACTGAAGCCTGAGCAGTCTGGTTGGGCTGAGGCTGGTTTCTAGCCGCTGTTTGACAGCAGGCCGGGAGACATCATGCATGTTAGTGTGAGATCATATTCTGAAGGAAGCCAAGCCGACAGGTTTTTATTTATTTTTTATTTTGCGACTGTTCTTGTTAGATCTTAGCCTGCTCTTTAATAAAACATGGGTTATGAATAAAGCAGAGGTGTACAATAGTGCGGGCAGGATGTTTTAAAAAATACATCAACTCACCAAACCAGATAACACCTATTTCTTTCTGCTGCTCTCTTTGTGAAATTCATTTTTATTAAAATTACATATTTTGCATTGGCACTGCTCAGTGTGGGTTAATGTATCCAAATCTTCCTAGCCCCTTTTCCCATGTCACAAAGTTAGAGGACTAAACAATAAACAGTTTTGTCTGATAAGACAAGATGTAAGTTGATAATCAGTCAAATATCTCTACTTTCAAAGCTCAGAGAGACTTTAAGAGCTACATACGTTTTCTAGTAACTCCACCCTCTGAATTGGTTCAATTTTGGCTTCTCTGGTGTAAATAAGCTTCTCTGAATTCTGAATGATGTTAACACCTTCACATTAAACTGTATTTGTATTCAGAGTATTCATGACATCTTTCAACTTTCTAACAAGCCGTCCTCAGAGTCGGTATCTTTACTTTCAAAGCTCAGACAGACTCTAAGAGCTACACACTTTTTCTTTCAGCTTTCTAACAAGCCGTCCTCAGAGTCTCCCAGTCAGTCTGCATATGGATCCAAACACAAAAGGGTAGAGCAGAAATGTGGACTATCTGGAGGAGCCCCTGAGGACTGGTGTGAGAATCACTGTCATAGAAGAAATACTTTTGGTTCCATAAAAGCCTTTAAGTAGATGGTTCAATATGCAAGCAATTATTTCAGACAAACCTGTGTGACAAACCTTTTTTTTAGGATTAAAGACATTCCACATAATGTAAAGGTTATATACCAAAGCCAAACAACATTAAGAAACCTTTACCTGTAAGATACTTTTGGTTCCATAAAAGCCTTTAAGTAGATGGTTCAATATGCAAGCAATTATTTCAGACAAGTGTGACAAACCTTTTTTTTAAGATTAAAGACATTCCACATAATGTAAAGGTTATATACCAAAGCCAATCAACATTAAGAAACATTTACCTGTAAGACTTATGCTGTCATTTGATTTTCAAAGTCTTGAAATTATATTTCTTATTGGTACAAAACAGTCAACTTTTACTTAAAGAATGCATGAAGGATTCTCCAGCATAAAGTAGACAAAAGACAGTCTTGTCCTGGAGGGCCAGACACCAGTTTTATATGCTGTTTTCTTCCTTTAACACCTAAACCTGGGGGCTGCCTGATGAGCTGGTGTGGACTGGTGACTAGTGTGGCTTTCGTCAACGAAATTTATGACTAAATATCGTCGTCAACGAACATTTATCACGTGACAAAAACGAGACGAGACACAACGTAAATGCTGGTCATGTGACGATAACTATAACGAAATATATAATGTAATATTGTTGACAAATAAGAACGAGAAATGTGGTTTACAAAAAAAAAACGATGCTAAAATGTCTCTTTATTTTCGTTTACTAAAAGAGAGACGTTTTTTCCTGAACGACAGGGAGGGGAGAAAAAAAACTATTGGGACGCTCAACCTTAGACTTGAACAGCGTTACGTCCCAATACTTTTGTCATTTCAGACGCTCTGTGAATTATATCTATCTAGAGTGGACAAAAGTATTGGGGCATAGAGCCAATATAGAGCCAGAGAGAGAGAGAAATGACACACACACACACACACACACACACACACACACACACACACACACACACACACACACACACACACACACA
>JBBIGB010244606.1:0-14067 GCA_037577075.1 Alestopetersius hilgendorfi
CACACACACACACACACACACACACACACACACACACACACACACACACACACACACACACACACACACACAGTGCCCTTCCCCCTTCCATCAGTGTGCAGGGGGGTTAATTATTTGTTTTAGGACTGGAGAGGCCGCTGGCAGGCAGAGTGTGCGAGTGTGTGTCGCTGCATGTGATGAATTGGAGCTGCTTTCTCACTCAGCTGCTCATCAGGCCACCCGTCCCCCAAACACACACAAACACACCCACACACACTCACTCTGCCCCTCTCTCTCTCTCTCTCTCTCTCTCTCCCTCTCCCTCTCACTCATTACAATGATAGGGCAAAGACAGGCACACACACAAACACACCCACACATTTTATAAGAATGTATGTAGATGTATGTATGTGAATGTAGATATTAACATTCAAATATTCAAAATGGAACACTGCCCTCATTCTCTGGGAAGCTGTGAAAACGGGATACAGTTTTTCTCATAGAGGAAATCAGCTTAAAGCCAGAATTCCCAATATGAGCATGTCACCGAGCAAGACAAAATTAAAATTTCAGAGGTCTGTGGCTACACTGCGCTCATTTACATTGTTATGTTCCACTCATAGCCGCGGCTAACAGGGTTAATGGCCCACTTCCACTGCAGTGCAAAAACAAGCCTTGGTTTAAAAGATGTGTGGGTGAACATACATTTTAGAACACCACAAACTTTTTTTTTATGCATCACAGCTGGCGGCCTGGGTTCTAATCCCAGGACTGCCAGTGGCACCATAGAGGTACAGTGGTACAGTGTGTGGAGACAGTGCCTTGCTCAAATGTACCTCTATGGTGCCAGTGGCAAGGTACTGTATCCACACACTACTCCCTGGACTCCAATGTTGGCTTCCCACTGCTTCACGTGGTGAATGGGTGAAATATAGAGGACACATTTCACACTGTGTGTTGTGCTGTGGCATGTCAAATGGTCCACTTTCACAAACATGGTTGCGACAAAAATCCCCCTGCAAAACACCAGCTAAATACTTTTTAGCTCGCTAATCAGCTAAGTGCTAGCATGATGGCCTGCCAGCAAAGAGAATGGTACACAACACAATATCTACAGGGTTTCATCACAGTTGACTACACAAGCTAGCAGAATTGCTGTCTACAAGAGAAGCCTGGCGTAAGAATGATGAGCTGTGGAAAGACTGAATGCCATCATGATTAAGGTCAAGAGGCAAAGACATCTTCCTGAAATATGCAAAATGTTGCTCAGAAAAAGAGAGGAGCTACGTGATTTGATGCGAAGGTAATTTATTCTGACAGTGTTAACACTGATGTTACATAGCTGTGCATCAATAAAAGAAGACAGCTTACATGGGTGTTATGATATATGGAACTCCACATTGCCCTCCACTTCTGGAACCAAGAACACCTCACACGCACACAGGGTGAAGTGATCTGTGAGTGGCTCACTTCATTCCAGACTGATAGTGTCCTTGACCAGGCACTAAAGACAAGTGCACACATGTGTGCGCATGTACACACACACACACACACACACACGCACACCCAATATCCTGAATATCCAGTCTAGTTCATCATCAATGTCCAGTCCTTGACAGAGGATTCTGAAGGCCAAATGCAGAAGCACATCTCAGACGGCCCTCCCCTCCTATTATCACACTTGTCTCAGCATTCTAGAGGTTACACTGGTAGAGAGAACCATGTGGCTAAAGCCCTAGTGGAACTGGATTTGTCTGGAGTGGAGAAATTCCAAAAAAGTACACCCCAGAATCACGATCTCAGTGCAGTACAAATCAGCCCTGTATGCTATTTTTACAGACTTATTCATGCCATGTCTACAGCCGTGTTCTTCCATAACTCCATTCAACTTTTCTGGCCTAGATTTTCCAAATCAAAATGTAATGTACATAAAAAAGTATAGGCACTTAATCAAACTTGGTAATGACGATGTATTTTTAACTGGTATTCAACATTATATATGATCAAAAGTAAGGCTATAAGTTTGATTTGAAAAAAACTTATTAGGCAGAAAAATATTTTGGATTTTGCCTGCTTTAAAAACCTTTTAATGGCATCTATAAAAAACTGTGGGCTATGTATAGGTCAACTGGCGAAGTAGATGGCCCCAAAGTTCCCTCATCCATAACAGCTGGGTCATTCTGTTGCCCTCACCTAGAGCTTACAGCTCACGTCAGATTTTCTCCATGCACACACCTTCAGATCTCTTCCAAATACTTCTTTAGTTCGAGCTAAATTTGATATTATTATGGTTCTTTGTAAACCTAACCAATTGTTTTTCGCAGCTGCCCACATGATTAGAAACCTCCAAAAGCCTTAGGGAATGTAAATATTCATGTAAATTTTCAAAAATGTGTTCATTTTCTTTGATTCGGTGTGGTATTGATTTAGTTCCGTCAGATCTAGAAGATATTTGGGTCTGCATAAAAGAATGAGTGCCACAGATCTCGTTAAATATAACGATGAGCTTCTAATGTTTTGACTGCATATTTTCCCATGAAAGATATATTTTAATATCCTTTTTTGGGAGGGGGGGTGGGTTAATATTTATAGCAAATATATAAAGTGTAACCTTCTGATCTATTCCTGGCATCAGCGAGAAGCATTAGAAAAGAAAAAGCAAGTCTGAGTGGATTCGGGTGGAAAATTACAAAAAAGATTGCAACTTAGCCAGGGGTTTATAATGGTGATCATAATCCATTTAAATCAATAAGCTGTAGAAAAAGTCTAGGAGAAGAAACCATGTGTCACGAGACAGACTAATGGAAAAGTCAGTCTTTAACTATCTGTGAGAATTTGGGGAAATTACACATTCTGTATCTACAACCTCCTACAAATCTCCTCTTTCATATCCCATTCTTTTCATTACACTCTTAAAATCCCTACTAAACCTCAAATCAACCCATTTTAACTCACTGAAGTCACTGTTACGGTCAATGATGATAAAAATATTCTTTTTTTTTAAAGCAGTAAAATAATGTGTTTATCACTGGTTTGTATCAAAACAAATGAGGAAAAAAGTCCCAGAGGCTGAATTAAACCTACCCATGGGATGCAAATTGAATCCGAACATAATTCACTGTGCAACAATTGGAGAAAGCACATTAAATGATCTAATACAAACTGAATATAGCAAAACTGTTACAGTTGGCACATGCTCTTATACAGACAAACATGTCGCTCACACTAGAAAAGCTAGACTTACGTAAAGATCAACCAGAAGACATGGAAGATTTTTTTTTCTGTGTTGTTTAAGTCTTTCACATGAACATATAGTTGTTCGCCTAAGTACTCCACTTGAGGACAGAGTTTGTTCGAAGACAGTGAGGCTCTCAGCAGCTCCGACAAAGGAAGTACGTTCAACCACTTAGATGCTAAAACTGCATGTCTTCGACCTTTGAGAAGCGGTGGGTCAGGTCAGGCTCTGCTTGATTTTTCGGAAGGGTGAGCTGTGACCTATTGCTGATAGGTAAAGGTGGAATTAGACTTTTTGGGTCTTTAAGCAAGTGTTCACAGAGTAAAGCCACAGTAGTGGAATAGTGTATGAGAATCGTGGTGTTTTGAAGACCAGATGAGCTGCAGCAGCTGTAGAGGCTGGGAGCCCTTCAGGCGAGAGACAGCCAAAAGTGCGTTGCAGGAAACCAGTCTTGAGATGACAAGTGACTGGATGTGACTGGATGAGTATCTGAGTGTCTTCAGTGATGGAGAAAGGGCAAATTCTTATGATGTTAGAAAGAAGGTACCTGTATGTTTGGGAGATATTACTAATATGAGAGATCTTCATTTAAGATGACACAAAGATGACAGTGATGACAGCTTTTCAAAACGTGATGCCAAGATCAGGTCTTAGGGATGCACCTGAGATGTACAGGAGCTCTGTTTTGCTGGGATTTAGCTTCAGGTGATGCGCCGTCATCCAAGAAGAAATGTCATTCAGACATGCAGAGATCCGGGTCAAGATCTGAGAGTCATTGTGAGGAAAGGATGAGTGTTGTCGGCATAACAGTGCTAGCCGAAACCATGTAAAGATATGATTAGAGGTTGGCATAGGTTAATTTTTTTAATCTAGATTAGTCTCACTGTAATCTAGGAATTAATCTAGATTAATCTAGATTAAAATGGCTCATTTGAATTCTGCTGAAGGTCTGAAGCGCCCTCCCAAAATGATCCCAAGCCACCCTAAATATATAGTCATTATTACTATTATAGTCATTACTATTTTAAAATTATATATCCAAATATTTCATACATCATATCACTGAGCGCAGATACGCACTTTACAAATAGAAACAAGAGTATGAATTGAAATTAAAAATAATAAGTCTAGCTATCATTATCTAATTAAAATGATGTACTGGCTCTTGAACCTGCTGTAGGTAGCAGGCGGCATCAGGACCCAGGCGAAGCTACACGGCGCTTGTTAGCGAGTAGCAACCGGAGCCCGTTTAGTAATATTTCTCTGGTAGAGACGTTTGTACTCAGTTCACACAGAACAATATTATGAGTGTCCATAACTGTTCACTGCTTAACTTTACTTGATTCCTTAAGTGAAAGAAAAGGTTTGGTGAAAAGTTTTCAGCCCTCTATCCACGCGAATTCCTTCCTACAACCCTGGGGGCTAAGCCCCACTTGCCTTTCCGTCCTAGTGACGTCCCTGTTTCACAGTAGGCGTACACTACAGTGAAAGTCATCATCGCTTGTGTAGTATAGACCCAGCTCCTAACCCAAATTTGTGAATAGATTAACGCTCGATAAGAGTCTCACGTTAACGCAGCCCGTTAACGCTGATAACAGCCCACCACTAGATATAATATCAAACGAGAGAGTATATATGGAAAAGAGAAGAGGGCCAAGCACTGAGCCCAGAGGTACACCACTGGTAAGTCATTAATCCTTTGATAATGCCCCACAAGATGGGACGCAAACCCATTACCGTGCAGAACTGCTGAGTTCAGTAAGTAAAATTCGGAGGATCTGATGGTATGAAAAGCTGCATAAAGATCTAAAAGACAGTAATAACTTGTAACTGTTACTATTTCCCACCTCGTTGTGATCCTGAAGAAAAGTGTCTGAGTGGTGTAATGTTAGCAGTTTAAAGTTCAAATAAGGTTATAAGGAAAAACAGCATCTTTTTACTGCATTTGAATCTATTAGCGGCTTCCCACAGCGCGTTTTTACCGAGAGATGCCTCAAGATTCACTCAATAATGCCTCAATAAAAACAAAAACAAAAACACAACAAACAATAACTCTTCCAGTATTGAGATGAGATCAGGTTCATCATAATGAGCACCGGGGCATGGGAAAGAAAAGCAGAGAAAACAAAACACGCACAAACCCGAGGTAACCATAAAGCTAATCGTGCGGCTCTAATATGATTCCTGCAGAGGCGGAGCAGTTGGGGGGAGGAAGGGTGCCAAGAATAAATAAATAAAGACTGAAAACAAAACAGAGGGATGTGACAAGCTGAATGATAATACTGAGACTGGGGACAAGTGGATGCTTTGGTGTCAAAGCCATCTGGAGAGCAGTGTGTGTCCAACTACCTCAAAATGTATTAACTAATAAAATAAAACCATCAATAAATCTACCATGAAATATGTTTTTTCTGAATATATATATATATATATATGCATGCATATGCCCCGGCACCAACATCCACCCACCCCCCGGGACCCTGGTGCGCACAGCCTAATGCCCAAGATGTTTGTCTAGCATTTCTTGTGATGGGTAGGTACAAAAATGTAAAAGGCACAGAAACAAGATCGAATAAGCTCCATTTTTGCTGGTTATTCCATTTTTGCATATTCCATTTTTGCTGGTTTTGGACTATGCTTTAATTGTGTGCTTCAACAAAATATGCCATTTTACATGCATCTGTACCCAGTCACGCTGTACAATAAGGAATTAAAACCAGAGCATCAATGGTTTCTGAACCAATACTGGTGCATCTTACCAGACCTGAAAAAATGTGACACATATCATGTTTGATTGTATTAACCCATAAAAGTAGTAATGAGGTCCGACACGGCGGTCAGGTTGAATTATTACTTCTGAATCATAAACTCCATTCCAGTGTGAACCAAAAGCATTGGATGGAACTTGATTAACCTAGAAATCAGATTGAATGTTCCACAGCCAAATTTGTGAACATTAGATGAAATAAAGAAACATGGGTGACTGTGATTATGCACAAACCAAAGCATACGCATCTTGTTATCCATATTTTCTTGGAATGTGTAGCATATCAGTCCTGATGTCCTGTTTGGGGCCAGGAAATTATAAAGACAACCTTTTGGTACTTGTGATGGTGCTTGCTAGAGTATATATGGAAAACTGGTTGTTAGGTTGTATCCAAACCTAATAACAATAGAAGGCTACAGGGGCTCTGGTGGCCTAGTGGTTAGGGCGTTCGCCTTGTGATCAGGAAGTCATAGGTTCGATTCCCAAGGCTGCAAGTGGCACCACTGAGGTACCCTTGAGCAAGGTGTGGAACACTGCTCCATCAGAATCAATCTCACTGTGTACAGTGATGTTTTCATGACTGAATGATCACTTTCACTACAGTAACCATAACATTTATCAGTTTCAATCATGTGATATTCTACTTGTGGCAGCCATATGAATGACCTTTTTCTTAACATCAATTTAAGAATGATGGTGGCGCTCTGAACAATTAAGGACTGGATAATATTTATGAAATGAATATAACTGACTTTGATTCCCAAGTAATTCCTAGTAGTACCTTTGCATGATTTCGGGCAGCTGGTGCCCTATTCGCCCTGCAATCAGGAGGTTGTGGGTTTGATTCCCAAGACCGCTAGGCACCTCTGAGATACCCTGAACAAGGTTTTGTACCTACACACTGCTCCCCAGATGCTGTGTTCCTGGCTGCCCCCTGCTTCACTTGTGAATGGGTTAAATGCAGAGGTTGAATTTTATGCCCTTCAGACTGTGTGCTGTGGTGTGTTCACGCATGACAGAATGGTCACTTTTTACATATTCATAAACATCAATTTGGAGTTAGTACCCCCCTCTTTTTGGAGGTTTTTACACAAGATTTTGAAGTGTTTCTCAGAGAATTTGTGCCCATTCATTCTGTAGTGCATTTATGAGGTTGAACACTGATGATGGAGGAGAAGGCCTGGCTCACAATCTCTGTTCCCGTTTATCCCGAAGGTGTCGGATGGGGTCGACTCTGGGCGGGCCAGTCAAATTCTTCCACATCAAACTCGCCCAACTCATCTTTATGGAGCTTGCTTAGTGCACTGGGAATAAAAAAAGGTTCTTTACCAAACATTGGTTCCACAAAGCTGAAGCACAGCGTCATCTAAAATGTCTTGATATGCTGAAGCATTAAGACTGTTCTTCACTGGTAGTAAGGGGTCTAGCGCAAACTCAGGGGTCCCAATAATTTTGTCCATATAGGTGTAGCTTACTATACATTCTGTATTGCACACTTGGTAAAATATGGCCCTTTCTGCACTGTACATACAAAAGCATATTCTAAATTCTGTACTGTTCATTTAGTACTTAAAATTGCCTATATGTTGAATCCAAAGCTCTATCCTCTAATACACTAATGCCTGAATCTACAGGGTTTTTTTCTAAGCCCAGGCACTGCTCTTGATCTAATGGCCACTGAGTAGAATCCTGATAAGCTAAACGTGGTTGTAATTAAGACATGCACAGGTCTCCAAGTCTCCAGGTTTCAACTCACATGCTAATGCAAGTCTTGGGGGATGTCTATATTAGCAATGCTCTTTACTTTAGCTACATGCTTTCCTGCTTAACCATATCAAACATATCCTTCACCTGTGTTTAAATTTCTGTTAACTTATTAATACCTGCCCCTAGAGTAGTTGGGCTTGTGAGCTACTGTGTTTTCTAAGACTATTTGAAACAAACTTTTCTTGTTGGATGTATTGCAATGTTTTCTAACTTAGAATAGAATTAATCTAGAAAATAAATGTATTGATTTGCTCCCTTAGAGTGACAAAAGATCAGGTATATTTGTGTTCATTTTTGCTTACTCAACATGGTAATTTGAAAAACACAATAAAAATAATAATAAATAAAAGGGATGTACTGATACCAGCATATGATCATAATTACAAACAGGGTAATATGGTGCACTGGTGTAAGGTTAATTTAGGTTAAATTAGTATTGTTTTATGTCATATAAAGCTTAGATAAAGAAGCCAATGAAGCACTAATAATAACTGCTGTGGCAGTAGATGCTTATTGGCTTCTACATGATGTCTTTTCTCCACAGATGAGCAAACATTTTACTTCCTAAGAATAGTACATTGAGAACAAAGCAGTTTCTTTTCATTATTTTTAGCTGCATATCCCTTTTTTGCAATTAGATCCTTGACAATGCACCCATATTAAGCCCCTGGTATTTCCTAATAGACATTGTAAGGTTGTTGAATTTAATAGTTGACTTGTCGTCAATATCAGCTTGGCAGATGCAGTTTGCAGTTTTTGTTTCATTTCAGATAGTGTTAAATTCAAATGGCCTGTACACAAAGTTACACACCGATGTAAAGTACATGCTAAAATCTCCACATATTTCAGAAACATTTTTAATGGCTATTTGCACTTCTGTGTAGCGCTGCTGTGCATCCCATTGAAAACAAACAATTGTGCATCATTTTAAATGCCAGTGGCAAGCATGCCTTTCCCACTGAGCAAAGAGAATTGCCCCATCAAAAGGAATAACTTTAGAACAAAAAAGGATCATGCCTTTCTGTTTTTTAAAAAAAATGACTGGTACAAATGCTTTTCCTGTGCACACATTATTTAAGGTGCCCTATGATTGGTTGCTTTGCAATTATTTCAATAGAACACTCAAGTCAAAACAGGCAGTTCTTAGGTGGCTGTGGCTTCACACAACTTTCAGATAAACTGGTTGCATCCTGAGTAGCATTTTTACAACAGTGAATAACTTTGGGTTTTATGTTTAGCTTAAAAAGCCTGAATGTTCTGCTCCTAGGTATACACTGCAGTTTTTTCTAATGCTCTGTTTATGGCTCTGGCCTCAAGTGTAGCTCACAGCACAAAGAAGTGGATTAATTAGTTGACTAGTATGTACTAGAGTAACTGTTGCACTTCCAGTCCTGTTGTTCCTGATTTACTGTTCAATTCGTTCCTAATGCAGCATGACAAGTGCCTGAATGGTGATTTCAGGCACAACCGCTAGGATCCATCTCCTAGTACTGAGGGAATATATAAAGGAAAAACATCTTAATTGTAATAATTATCATTCTCTACAACTTAAATTCTGTGACAAAAGATTTTGATGAGGTTATTCTGAGCAGGCTTTTTATCTACAAACTCTCACTTCAGTGCGTATCCTCTTGAATCCACAGTGATTGTGTGCATATTGTCAATTGACACCTTCTCTACCAACAATAGGCCTCTATCAGTCAATTTCAGAAGCTTACACAGACAACACTGGTGTAGTGTGTAAGGATTTTTTTTTCTTGCTTTCTTTCAAATGCAATTTAAATCCCTCTACATGCTGTCTGACGCACAATATCTAGCAACTAGCCCAAAGTGTGTACGCTAGCTTTCCTTCATCTACCTGCTAGCCTCTCACAACAGCTTCTTCAATCGTCTTCATCCCTCACATCCCCTCTTGCACGCCTCAACCAAAGACTTTTCCCTGTGAACAAGGACTGCCATCTCTAAAGCCTCATCCAAATGATTGAGCGGAAGTCCCATGGGTCCACCAAAGCCGTCTGTACTTATGTTCAAAGCCTGCCGTTCTGCTAGCTCCTGTGGTCAACAGCTATTAGTGTGCACAGAAAGCTAACAGTCACTAGTGCTTAGCGAAACCCGTGTTTTACCCTTGTCATCTCTTAGGCTAATTAAAATGAACAAACATGGGTAACAACGGAGCTAATTAAGGAGCTGTGCTACACTAGCACTCTAGCACTCAGATGAAGCTTTGAAATTCTCAAGAAAGACCCGATTCCCATCGCTCTGTTAGGACTCACTGGGCTTCATCTTGCCCATTTTAACACGCTCGAGGATCAGCTTTCAGAGTGCTTTTTTCTGAGCCATAATGCAACCCTGGCAGGACAAAAAAAGATAAAAATTCAAACGATCAGAGTAAAGGAGGGCAGCACTATAGCCAAATGTGTGTTGAAGCTGTTTAAGGCTTACTAAGAACAGGCCTACCTACAGTAGTAAGACATTTTCATTTCAATATGGTTAACATCATAGCATTAGTTATTTAATGTGTATATAGTTTATTTGTGCAACAGTTTATGTAATGTGAAAACTTCCTATGTGCAAAATTCCTACTTACCAGACTAATAAAGGGTTATAATATAGATCATATTATTACTGATTTAATATTACAAATAAGGGCATAAACATCAGATGAAGGGGGGAAAAATCTTAAAAAATTGAGCTCCAGGTCCTGGACACTCCTTAAACATGACCATCCTGATCTCCCATCATGAACAGTTCTTGGAGGACAGTATGGTATGTAATACAAAAAGCTGAGAAAAATTAATAAGCCATACACCGGTAGTAAATCAATACCATTGAGAAGTATATGAAGTACGGTCACAAGCAATGTCCACTCGTGTGATAAAACTAATACAATTTTTGCTAATCTAAGCAGTGTCGAATGAAGAAGCAAGGCAACACCCCTTAAGCACCTTGTCGCTTGAGGCTTGCAAGTAACACATTGTTTGAAATTATGACATCGCATGCTGATATAATGTTAGCTAGTTATAATAGCAGACTCCCAACGTCTTTTGTTCATGCAGAGAAAAAAAAAATGTGGCTCTATGCAGAAAGAAGTGTGAGGGGCTCGCCTCCCAACTTCCCAGGCTGCTGGAGCCTCCTGCTCCTTCACGGCTGGGGGGTCAATGCTTTTCCTCATTTTCCAACCCAGTGCATCCTGAGACTGGAGAGGTTTCAGCCCGATCTTTCCACAGCAGGACCACCCAAATCTTTCCAACATGGCATAGATTTATCACTAGTTATTGGCACCAAGATGCATTGTAATAATGTCAGTTACCTCTGAATCTAGTGATAAGTACATAAATAAAAGGAAGTATCAACACCTATACCTGGTGCACTTAATAGATGTGTTATTTTAACTTTATATTAACTTTAATTATAGCAGCAATCCATTATTCCATGTTGTGATGCTACAATTCATGCCATTAAGGTTAGTCTTGTAAATAGTCACAAATCCTGTTGTCTCAGCTGATCTGAATAAATCAAGGAAGGCTCCAGTTAGTCAGTATAGTCAAATGCCATGATCCCCAGAAGCACTCAGACCCAAACTGACCCGTCTACTTATGACCCTGGAACTCCTGATAAAATGGTCTCTGAGTTTTATTTTGAGATACTTTGTAAGCATTGGCGCCGAAACATTACAAATTCTTCTGCACCCTTGCCTGTATGTACATTGTCTAAAACTGCACCTTAGCCTAATGTTAGCCATATATTTTTTCCGTGTTAGGTCATATTTTTGATTGCTGTGACTGCACATGAACAAAAACAGCTAGTAAATAAAAGTTGTAATTGCAAAATTAATTAAAAAAATATAAAATACATTCACTGGGAAAAAAACTGTCATTAATTTAGATTCATTAATAAGAGCGCTCGTAATTAATTTGATTATTTTTTTAATCGCTGGACACCCTTAGTTTATACTGAACTGCCACTCCTAAGACTTGTGAAGTCCCAGTCATGAGTCAGTCCTGTGCGGATTCCATTATGTATTTCAGCTTCATTCAGGTGGATAAGGTGGATGTTAAAGGGTGGCCAGTACTTTACAACTCCGATGGCTGTGAGGGCACAGAAATCAATACAGCTGATCAAATGAAATAAAAAAAAATACCCTGTTCAAGTCAGGACCTACTGAAACTGGCAGAGAGTTTTCCTGGAGTTTACACATGCAGCAGCTGTGAGGTGTGAGCATCCACAGCAAACAGAAGCAAAGAGTAAACCACTCCATTTACCCAAAAGATGCTGACTTCCATTGGCGGCAGGGGTAACTTCTCCGACTGAGAGGGGCGATAAAGTCGGCTTGTATATCTGTGACTTCAGGGGGCAAAGAAGCATGTCGTCTTTGAAAGGGGAGAGAAAGAGAGAGAGACATGTTCAGCTTTTTTATTCGTTTCCTTCAAATGAAGAATCTCAGATCTCAGTGTATCACTATTTTTCAGAAAAAGGCGGGAATGGAGTTCAGCATCAGACATGGAAGGTGCTGAATCAGAATGGTGTGTAAGTTCAGGGACAGTGGTGGCGGTCCATCCCTGAGGTGAGGAGATGCAGAATAATGGTGGGAAACCAAAGAAAAGGACACGGTGGCATTGATGCATAGAATATGGCATACATCAAAATCCAACATCACAGTCCACAAAATACCACACTCCAACCCAGCATCACCATACCAGAACTGACTCTTTACACAATAGCTTCCTCGCAGAAACGCATGCTCTAGAATTGAAGGTCTTATCTGAAAAGTCCAATTACCTGCTTTAAAAAAGACGAATGCTTATGATACACGTATTCAAACTACGCTTTCTTAGAAAAGTGAAACAGCTCTTACCTTTTTGTTGTGGCAGCAGGTGGATATTCTCCATCAGTTCATTTTAGATGAACATTTTTTTTTCTGCATTGCATCTTCGCAGCTTAGCTAATGTTGTTCTGCAGCAGGGTGCATTCACTGTTCCTAATTCTGCAAACTTACTAGGGCTATGGTCGGAACCTTTTAACTAATACTTGTGCAATCTGTTGCAACATAACAGATACATGTGTGTATTAGTGAGATTCTGCTGCTTCACACGTCCAGTTTGTTCCCTGTCAGTGATGCACACACAAACTAATTGAGTGCTGGTTCCCAAAATGCAATGTTTTGCACTGCATGATTAGACAAGGTTTTAGATTTATCTTCATCATCTACTCAGTCTAATAAGAAACTCCAATGCCAACCCATACATGGAAAAATTCAGAATATATATTTCAAAGAATATATTTGTTTTGTTTGCTTGCAAAAGAGCATGGAGACAGGTCAGAATAAGTAGGGGTTTTAGCCATTCAAGATTTGACTGAAAGGCCAAGTAGCAGCTTGAGACATTTATAAAGCCAAGAAACCATTGACATTAAAAGAGCAACAACATCCAGTATGTTGTCAAACCATTCGGTATTCTTCATTCTGTTCAATACACACAAGTGAACTGCTGTATTCCTGATGCGCCTCCCAAAACTTGCTTGCAGACTACACACGTACATTTAGATCCACAGACCATCCGTGGAGCCTATCTGCATTTCCCTGGAGCTCATCAATGCCCTGTATGCAAATATGAGCTGTGAAGGAGTGAGGAATTGGAAAAACAAACATTCTCTCAGCTCCAACGAGACAATGGCGAGCGCTGGTGAGACACAGCAGCAAATCTGAAGAGGCGCCGTCATCTTTAAAATCCTCTGGGTGGGAACATTTTAGGCATCAGTGGTCAATACCATGACAAAAAGCAAACTCTGCAAGCATTGCTTGTTGGCTACTCAAGTGGAACCACTTCTAACATGATGTCTCATTTATATCAGCCTCATCCAGCCATATAACCTTGCAGGTGGACCAAGAAGCATCTCTTCCTAAGCAAAAAAAATATATTGCTACTGCCTTCCAACAGCAACCTGCACAAAATTCAGAAAAAACAACGACGAAAGCAGTGGGAATATTCATGGTCCAAGATTAACAGACATATTTGATGGATATTGAGTTTAACATTTTTTTCCTATCAGATGATGAAATCAGTGTCCCCTCTTGCACATATTTCAGCAGTATTTCCTGACTTTGTGAAATATAACGCAGAAAAACTGACAGGTGTGCACCCTATGCATTTATAATACAGAACGCAAAGCAAGTAGTTTGTCAAAACTAAGAAGTAATTTTTCTCACCTTAATTACACACAGCAGAGACATTAACCAGGCCTGGACAGCATTAACCAGGCCTGGGCAGCATTAACCAGGCATGGACAGCATTAACCAGGCCTGGACAGCATTAACCCAGAA
>JBBIGB010245336.1:0-14055 GCA_037577075.1 Alestopetersius hilgendorfi
GACAATGAATCACTTCCAATTAAGAATTTACTTATTTTTTCCTCCTTAAAAACTATCGGTTAATTAATCGGTTATCGCCAAGTATGGACCAACCTAGCTATCGGTATCAGTAAAATTCAATATCGGTCGACCTCTAGTTATCGGAGTCACTTCTCTGTGGAAATTAGTAAGGCTGTTTGAGTTTACAGTGCATTGAAGTGTCTTTAACCTCTTTAGATTTCTACTTCTTGAATGGGGTAAGAATATCAGACTCATAAGCTCTAGTGAATACATTTTACTACATATTCTTTGTTAGACTTTATTTGATGGCCAATATGACCATATTCCATTATTCCTTCCATTTAGAGCACCTGCTGGACATATGTAATAAATAGCTGTGGAGCAGCCTAAATTTGAAGACAACCAAAACACAAATGCTATGATCCAAATTGTATGTGTGTGTACACTACCGTACAAAAGTCTTAAACACCTGAGAAAACTATATTTAAAACTTGCAATGTATGCTTGTTCCAGCTTATATTAGAGTGTATGCAAATCAAACTTCAGGTACTTTTTACAAATAAAACAAATCTTAATTATATTTATTTATTTATTGTTTGTTTGCATTTACTCTAATGTTAACTTGTGTTTTTGCTTTTAGAAAGTACTTTACTGCTCAGATAAATGGCTTTCATCAGTCACAGGAGCCCAAGACTTGTACACAGTAATATAAATATTTGATGAAAGGTAGTTAGCACGAATGAACTCTTTACAACTGTTCGCAATAAGATAAAGAAGAAAGAATACATTGAATGACTTTGCATTCCAAACCTGTCAACTTATAGCTGAAAATAGGCTAAATGAACAAGCAGTTAGACCTAAAATTAAATAACAGATTGGCTAGTCTGAATTCCGAAACTGCATTTGTCAAATTCCTCCTCATTTGTGGCTTGACTTCATTGAACTGAAGGGCTGTGCAAAGTTAAGGCACCCAACCTCATGCTTTTTGTCAACATTGTCAGGTGACTCTCAGGGAAAAGGGAGTATTCTGGCTTATCCAGAGCAACTTACAGTCATTAGTTACAGGAACAGTCTTACAGTCATTAGTTACAGGAACAGTCTTACAGTCATTAGTTACAGGAACAGTCTTACAGTCATTAGTTACAGGGACAGTCCCCCTGGAGACACTGAGGGTTAAGTGTCTCAAGGGCACAATGATAGAGGGGAGCTACCCACCAGGCTACTACCACCTACTCTCAGAGCTGTTTTTATCCTGCTGTGGAGTGAGAATCCATGCTCTGCAGGCACAGCGGACACTGGAATTGTGAGTTTAAAGCATTGTGTGTTTTTTGGCCGTTGCATCTTTCATTGCTTTAGGAGTTTGACATTTTTCTATAGTCTTGCTGGCCTCGACTGCAGTACTTTGCTGGGTTTTTTTTTTAACTGGCTGAGGGATGTCACGTTTTGGAATCATTGGATTGTGGAGTCGAGCCAAAGCACAGGACTGTTGCTAAGGAGTGTGTGCCGCGTTCTATAGGCTTTTGATCTGGTGCAACAGTCACATTACCAAACAGTCAGAAAATCTCTCATTGTCATAACAGTGCAAGCAAAGTCAAAGGTTTTGTATAATATAAGTTTCAGTAATATTTAAGAATATTCAATATTTTTAAATTGTTTTTGTTTAGGTCACACAGTATAAGGCTACTCATTATTATGTGCGTTTCGTTATTTGCCATATTCCCCACAATAATTTGACATTTCCAACAAAAACAAACTGCTGAGCGTGACACAAGCCTTAACAAAATGTTGTATTTAGGATCATCTCTCTGTATAAACATATTGATTTTATTTGTATTAGTTTGCTTGGCTCACACCTCCAAGGTTGGGGGTTCAAATTCGTGAGTTTGCATGTTCTCTTATGGCGGTGTGGGTTTCCTCCGGGTTTCAGTCCAACAGTCCAAAGACATGCCCATCAGGTGAATTGGGGATTCTAATTAACTGTAGGTGTGAGTGTGTGAGCGAATGGTGTGTGTGTGTGTGTGTGTGTGTGTGTGTGTGTGTGTGTGTGTGTGTGTCTTGTGGCGGGCTGATGACCCATCCAGGTTGTGTCCCTGAATTGCGTCCGTACACCCCGGGAAAGGGTCCGGGTACCCATGACCCTAGTGAGAATTAAGCGGTTACGGAAAATTAATGAATAGTTAACAAATGCAGCAAAATGAAAAATATGCAGATTGTTTGTCACAGTAATGTGATATCATGAATTAAAAAACTATGCCATTAACTATCACTTTGAAAAATTGACCAAATATCCACTCATAATTTATTAACCGTTATAGGCACAGCACAATGTGAAATTTTTTCTCTGCATTGAACCCATTCACTAAGTTAAGCAGTGGGCTGCCACCAACGAGGGGTGCCCATGGAGCTCAACCACTGTGACACTAGCTGTTGGGATTCAAACCCACAACCTTCTGATTGTAGGGCCAACGCCCTAACCACTAGGCCATCCATCTGCCCGAGAAGGAGCTAACCATACCGGCAATCAAACCCGGGTGAAAACCAGAAATCCTAACCGCTAGACCATATTTTTCAGTACTGATACTGATATCAGTATCAGTAGATGTACATTATTTGTGTCAGCCACCTATAAAACCTGCAGAGTCGTATGAGAGCTGTCATGATGCATTAGTGCCCCCCAGTGTTTTCATGTACCCGACTGTATTAGAACATTCTTTGAGTTGTTTTATAATTTTATTTTAACAATAATGATGAAAGCTGGGCTAATTTCAGGTAGCAAGTAGCTCAGTAGACATTGCAGAAAACCTGTTATTTCCCATTTCTCAACAGGGATGATGTAAGCTGGTTTATATATAACCGAATGAGAAGCAGCTGTACCCTGTGTTTATGGAGGCAGCTGTTCAGCAGATGTGGCTAGTAGCTACCTCATAAAAAAATATGGAGAGAGGGAGAAATAGAGAGAGGAGAGGCTTTGTAATGCAAGAGGAAGGGAGGGAGGGAGCAATCAACAAACCGCCACGCTCGGGAGTAGCCGTGATTGGACGAGTTCCCATCCCAGCGAGGCCTGCTGTAGAACCTTCCTCAGCCAGGCCAGCGTGGCATGTTTGGCCGTCCTTGGTTCCCCCCTGGTTCCTTCTGCTTGAAACTGTCTTCTTGTCGGAATTCTTTCATTTGATCTCAGTTGCTATGGTGGTTTAAGTGCCTCTCCTTTTTAACCACCTTCACTCGGTCAACATGAGGAATTTAATTTGAAGAGGGGCGAAGGATTTATTTATTTATTTATTTATTTATTTATTTATTTATTTATTTTATTTTATATTTCTTTATTTTTTTTTACACCTCTCCCCAAAGATACACAAATACAAGAATAAAATTACACAATATACACAGTATACATAAGTAAATCAGAAGCAAAAAAACAAACAAAAAAAAAACAACACAATGGTAGAAGTTACATTTAGTAAATAATACAGATGATTTAAAACATGGTTACAGCAGGGTTAGAAAGGGCTGCCATATTTTAACAAATAGCTCTGTTTTACCTTTCAAGCTATGTGACAATTGTTCCAGAAGAAGAATCTCTCTTAACAGTTGGGTGAACAAATTGAATGTTGGAGGATTTTGCTTATTCCAATTGAGCAAAATACACTTCTTTGCCGTGTATGAAATTAGTCCGATTCTTTTAGTAGAGATAGAGTCCATCTTGCCATCCAAGTCTGTGCCAAAAAGGTATGTGATAGGTGCCATGTCATAGGTCATACCCACTATCCTTTCTGAGAAAGTGTGTATCTTATTCCAAAATTGTTTTAAACTAGCACATTCCCAAAATACATGGATCAACGATCCCCTGTATACCTTACATCTGAGACAGGGCGAAGGATTTATTAAGTTGAAGTTATAGGTTTATTGTCATAAAGATAACACGGGAACATCATTACCTGTAATGAAACTTTTGGACTTTTTTACTGTGCCATCAGGTTAGAAAACAGCACAAGTAGAATAACATCTAGTGGTAAAGTAGTAAAAGAATTCCTGTAGTAAAATAAATACAATGTATGTTAATTAAAGATCTAGAATTAGAAAGATCTAGAACTCCTCTCTTCACTTTCTTTGCTCGCTATTTTGGCTTCTATTATTTCTCTCTGTCTGTCTCTCTCTCTCTCTCTCTCTCTCTCTCTCTCTCTCTCTGTCTGTCTCTCTGTCTGTCACTCTCTCTCTCTGTCTGTCTCTCTCTCTGTCTCTTACTGTCTCTCTCTCTCTCTGTCTTTCTTCCTCCCTCCCTTTCTCTCTCTCTCTCTTTCTCTATCTCTGTTATTCTATTTCTCTCTCTCTGTCTCTGTCTCTCTCTCCCCTCATCTTTTGTGCAGTAGTCTTGCTCCACCCAGAGTTGGCTCAAAACAGCAGGAAGTAGAGATTCTTTCAGCAGGAGACCTGCACCCTCGTTTGCAGAGAGATTATCAATCCCTTTTTCTCTAATTTAATGGAGCTTTTATCGTTGTCATTACGGCAATTATCCCAATGAATAGCCGAATCTGTTAGTCCAGCGATTGCCTGTGATGCTTTGAGCGTTATATATCTAATGCAGTTTTCAAACAACTGCTGGAAAACAGAGGCAGTCACAGAAGTCGTTTTGTTCAGATTGCAGCAGTTGTGTGTGGTTTGTTTTATGGGAAAGGCTCTAGAATCATGATGTCTGCTTTTAGCTTTGTTATAAAAAAATGTAATAGGCTGCTGATTATTTCTTTCTTTCTTTCTTTATTTATGTTCAAAATAAGCAGCGCTGCACTGCACGGAAATGAAAATATGGAAATATATTACGGTTATATTACAACATGCTGTGACTGACATTGCATTCAGCAGAGAATATTTATTTATTTTAATAATGCATCATTTTGACAAAATGGTTTGCTCGTTTGTCACACGATGCACACATCTGTGCAAACATCATCCCGTATGCAGAAGGATCAGTAGTGAAAACAGAAGTTGATCTGACGTGCTGGAAGTGTAGGTGCTTCCCCGGTGAGATTTGGCCCATTTTAATGCAGAGTGTGATCCTACAGTACTAATAAACAATGGTGCAGTTATTTAGTTTATTATTGCCTTGGTTATCGTAGTGATAGTAATCTTGGTGTATGTGTGGATGTGTGTTTCTATGTACGTGTATGTGTGTGTGTAAGAAAGTGCATTGTTTAGAATCGCTTACTTAAGCACTTGTAGGGAAGTAATTTCATCTTGGCATTTACTCATAATGAGAAAGAGAGAGAGAGAGAGAGAAAGAGGGAGAGAGAGAGAGAGAATTCATTTTCAGACATACAGGAGTACAACAATAGATCTCGCCTGCAGTGAAAGCTTGGTTTCTTATCTCTTAGATCCTAAGAGGATGCTGTAGTGGCGTTACTTTACTTCGGGCCATTTTGCAGAACTCTGCAGTGTATTGAAAATTGGTGCTAAAATTACTACACCCTTGACATAGGTCAGATTTCTTGAATGACTTTTTTTAAAGGAGCTGGTGTTGCATTATTACTCGGTTTAAATCAGACACACACTGTGTAGTTTTAGCCTGTCTGAGTTAGTAAGGCATGAGAATGAGATAATTAAAATTGGATTATTAAGTCGTGGCCATAATTGCAACTTAAGTTTTGGGATCAAAGTTATTAAGACTTACTTAACTAGTCCATTATGTGCGACATTTCTGGTGCAATTTTACTGTGTATTATATGTGTATATTTATATAACATTTTTTTATAGTCTTTATATTATATTCTATTGTTTTTATATGTTTTGCTGTCTCTACTTTTTTTATTTAGTTCGATCCACTGCAAATAGAAAATTTCCCACCTGTGGGATTAATAAAAGGTTATCTTATCTTATCTGATAACCATGTCTTTCTGTGCCAAGGCCATGTTTTAGGATCCCATTTGTAAGTAATGCCAGTGCGTTATTATTTTATTATTGCCTGGGCATGCCACCAGCAGGGTCCTGTACTGCCTAAATGCACCTTTTCGCCAAGTTGCTTCTTTAGTTTGAGTTTCAGTGAATTGCTAAGGTGTTCTCTAGCATGCAGAGAAACATGAGTGTGTAAATGAGTGTGTAAAGTGTGTATGCACGCGTGTGTGCTCGCACTTACCAGCTTCCTGTTGGCAACAACAGGAAGATCAGCGTGGTTTCACTGGAGATCTGCAGAATGCATCAGAACATGTTTACTGCCAGGCTCAAACGTTTTAACTTCCCCTGTGGTCTGTGACACACTTGTATAACCGCAAGCCAACTTAAATCAGAACATCGAAAGCATCAGGGAGGGGCCACACTCTATCACATTTTCCACTATAGGACAAAGGTTGAGGTGTTAGAGTTTAAATTGACTGAAAAGTTGATACTACAGTTTTATTTATTTAGGTGCTCAGAGTTTTTCGGCTGCCGAAACCCTGTTTTTAACCTGATGTGAGTTAGGTGCACTCTAGAGGGAGAAGGAAATAGGAAAGACTGGAGTAGAAGGCGAAGAAGCTCTTGAAGTTCGCTCTGTGACCTGTGCTTCGGTCCACACACCCCCGTTTCCTCTTCAGTAGTGTGGAAAGACAGCGAGTGCAATGCAGAAAAAAAAACGTCCTTGAATTATGATGCTGTCGGCCCGTAAGACCAACTGCTTCAGTGACCTGTAAATATCTGAAACTTTACTGCTGTTGCTTCGACATTTTTCACGCGGCTGGGAAAAACACATTTTTTTAATCTATTTTTTTCTATTTTTTTATCTAAAAACTGACAACCTGATTTATAAAAACGACTAATTAAATGTACATCCTTGATGAAAAAGAGGATATCAGCAAGACGTCACAGAACTGTGTTTTATGGAGGCTGAAGATTCTCTGTAAGGAAAGTAACAAGCTTTTGAGTCACTTCTGTGAGAGGACACCCACACCAGCAGAATCTCATTAATTCATGTATGCTTGTAGTTGCTTGAACAGACAGCAGGCCAACAGACCACTCTAGTAAGAAAATGACAGCGTGTACCAAAAAAATGGACGCGCATGAATTACAGTACAGTCTATGCAGGGGTAACATCAGTATTTACATTCTAGCACAGTATTTACATTCTTACATTCTTGGAGTTCAGTGTAAATGGTAAAATACGAATACGGGTTTACCTCTATTAAGGGTAATGTATTAATGAAATTAAAGTGTTTTGGGAGCATATTTGGAAGCATATTTATGTTTTACACTGTAAAAATAAGAAGCATTTTCTTTTTTCCAGATCATAATTTTGGGGATTTCCACAATCCATGGGTGCTCCTGGAACGTAATCCCTGCGAACGTCAGGTTTTTACTGTGTACTATATAGACAAAAACACAAAAAATAGCTCAAAATACCACAAACGTTCTAAATAAAAGTAATGCAAAAAAATAATTGTTGACGTTAAGTAAATAATGCAAAAATAATGCGTTAATGTAACCAGCCCTAGTTTTTATATAAAATATTGTGGTTTTAGCAACTTGAACATTGACACATTATGACATTAGAGTGACCTGGATAGCAGATACTAATTGTTGCACATTTTGACGTGAATGATGACTGTCCCAAACAATAAAAAAACACAGGCAGTCCCATCTAACTGGTCAAACTGAGCCACATGTGATTTGAATCGGACTGGTGAAAGTCAGATTTTACGTGGCTTTCTGTCATTCAGAGTGCAGAAAATGTGTCCTTTTCTAATCAAATATGCTGCAAAATCAGATTTGAGCTGCCTGTGTGAATAAGGCCTTTGTGCTTGTGCCCATGTGAATGCAAATGGGATGTTATTTGAAATATAGTAGCTCAGGAGATTGGCGGCACTCTAAATGTGCAATAAGTGGAAACATTGATAAGCTCTAGATCATTTGAGATTAAAGGCAAATAGATCCATTCATTTAGCTGTGTAATTACAGTCTCCTCTAAACCCAACCACTGTCGAGAGCAGAATTCATTCCATGTGTTGAGAAAGGCACATGGAATCTGACTGATCATAAGCGATTACAGGATTAAAGCCTCAACAGGGCTACACCTCATATCACCTGGTCTCTGGAATACTGAGGGCAGCAATATGCAAATGAGCCTCTAATCAATCAACACTTGTAACAGTGACCAATCACAGCTCCAGCTGAGTTATTGGGTGTTTTAATTAATCATGTACTCCACCAAAAGTAACATTATTTCGGACAATCTTTAATCATTGGCTGAGATAAGGGCCCATATTCTTTATTTTTCTTCTATTTATTTGTTCTCCACATGATGTTTTGGGATGGGATTATGTAACAAATATAAAATCCATTATTTACTATAATTCATTCTCATACGACAATTTTCTAACCTCTGTTATCCCTTAAGATGAAACAGGCTATTATTGTTACTGTGTCTTTAAGAATAATGTATGTAAATTACCTGATTGGTTGTCCTGTATTGTAGCTCTTTCAAAAAGCAGCACTGAAACACTCCTTCGAATGCCAGCATGAATGGGTGGGACTAACGTGCTGCAGACTGAATAAGGAGATATATGTAAATGTGCTGGGTATTGTGACATCACAAAAACGTATTTGAAAATTAAATTTTTTCTTTGCTGCTCAGCTTCCATATATGGACTTTATAGATGGGAGAGAACATCAAAGCCTTTTTATTCGTCAAAGTGGTGTCATGGGTCCTTTAGTGAATTGAAAGGTGTTGAAATTACAGGAGGTAGCAGTTTAATCACAGTTCTGTTATTTTGTCTGTAATGTGCCGCTCCAAGCCTGAAGATCTGGAGTTAATGAGGTCAATCGAGTGTGGCTGTTTAGGAGGATGCATTAAAAAACAACTTCTGTTGAGTGGGAAAGTTTGGCAATAGATGAATTAAGCATTCCTCAAACTTACGCTCCCTAAGCTAGCAAAGCGGATAGGCTGGCAAGAGACTGATGTTTCTTATACATGGCAAATGCATGAATATAAGGACACCACAAAGAACCCAGTTGTGTTTTGCATACTGTGTCCGCCGGTTTGAGCAGGAGGATATGAAAGCAGACAGAGTGTGTGTTCTTGTCCGGCTGTTGGCGTTTTCTCACGCAGGTACTGGTGTATGAGTCAGTCCTCCACCCACCCGGAGAGCAAGCAGAAAGAACATTTAGCTACTAAGAGCCTCTCTCAGTCTGTCCTTCCCTCCCATACATTATCTCATGACATCGGTTTATTATATATTTGGCTGGTAGAGGATCAGTATATTGGCACTCTCTTTTGCTCCACTGCGTTTGGAACTGTGGTGGATTAGAGATTTGCTGGCTTTTTGAAGCGGAACCCCTCGAGATTTGCAGTAGTGGGAAAATGTTTTAACTGCAGCCTTCAAGGTGTAACAGAGGACACCATCAGAGAGGCTCTGTTATCTCTAGAGCTTTCAAGTGAGATAATCAATCTCAAGTTCCACTGGTTTCAAGAGAGACAGCCTTAAGCACTTGCTGCTTTGCAGGAGGTTTGTTGTAGGGCTGATGGATAATAATCAGATTATCTTTTGATGATTTCGTTTGTTGTTGAGTTGTCTAGCCATTATGTTCATTACGTAATGGACACAAGACCTCTCTTTGAACCTGCACCTACACATTAGACTTATTTTTTTGTCTTGGAAGTAACAGCGGTGACTGTGTAATGAAGGAACACATAACGAATTATTGATGCCCTCAATAAATGAAAAGATATTCAAAGTGCAAATGAAGTCATTTTGAATGTAGAAGTGATTTATTTTATGCTGCAGCAAAACATAGAAGTCTCTATAATTTCTCTTGACAGTATGACTAGCATTAAAGACCTTCATAGAGCCTTTTTTGCAAATGTATCCCCTTTTAAAAGTGGCACAAAATTATATTTTCATCTGTTTTGGAGATCCCTGGTGGAATATATGTGTGAGGGAAATATGTATGATGTACAAAACTGGAAGCAAGTTGTCATTCTTGCAAGTGACCAAATAAACATTTATATGCTTAAATGCCATTTTTATGGTGGAACATGGTTCTTTTGGTATTACAAAAGCTGCAGTTATTTCTGCTGCCTTTGTGAAGAGGTGTGAAATGTTCTCATACCTTCTCTTTTATCCCTCATTGCTCGCTAGCAGCTCAACACAGAATCACAACATTTTATACACCGAGAGCCAGCAGCGAGGAAGGTAAGGTAATACATTTGAAAGTAATACATTTGCTTGTTTTAATTCATCCAAGTCAGTATTTAGAGTCCACATTTTTGCTTCAACTTAACTTGCAACACATTGAGCGGGGACCAGTGGGAGATCAGTAAAGTCACTTTCATCAACCCGTTGCAGTGTGTTTTTCAAGTCAGTTATTCATACAAACCATACAGGCATGTATAGCCATTCATCATTTTTTCCTTCCTGTTTTCCTTTTTGCTCTAAATCTAGGTGTGTCAGAAATTCCCATTTGACATTTCTCTGGCTTTACCGTACCATCCTCTGAGGGTTCTTAGTCATTTATCATTAAGGATTATCACCTATAAGCTGTTACATGCCGACATAATAATTTAATTAGTCATAGTTTGGCTGAAACATAGCTGTTGAATGGGTGAGTGTCTGTTGGCAGCAATGGTGGTCATTTAGGGTTTTAAATCAGCAGCTCATGACTGCTAAACAGACGTATACTAGAGACTGAACACAGCCTACGGCATTCACATCCTTTTTTTAACAAGCTCGGAGAAAATAATCAATATTCCGCTGCACCCAATCACTGTGCTGCCTGCCTGAAAACACTGAGAAATGCTGTAACAGAATTGTATCGACTGTGGAAGTTGGAAGTAAAGGTTTGAATCCTCAGCCCTCAAAAGGAGCAGTGCTCCTTCTATATATACATACACACAAGACTTTGCCTAAAGCAACACAGGTTTGACAGAAATATTTGAAGGCTTCTTGCCTACACTTAGATCATTAGGTGCTAGGTATCAATTTAGCTTAAATTTGTCCCAGCCATGCTGCCTTGTGTTACAGTGAAGCAGGTCTTTTTTCACTCTTTTCATATGTAAGGTGATGCGCACACATGTTGATTGATGGGCTGCGACTTAAAGCTTGCACCGATTCTCTGGATTGCATGAGTCGTCTGTTCTAACAGGCAGTAATCCAGCACTTTAAGTCAGTCGAGAAACACAGTTACTCTGCCCTCGAGTTCCTCCACTGATTAATGCTCCCGCACCTCATCCTCCAAAGCACAGACTTAACCTCTGGAAAATCCCTCTGGAGATTCACCTTTGTAGAACTTGGTTACGAAAACATGGCTTGGAAAAATTGGACACAGGTTGAGCGCGCATCACTCTTTTTAAAAAAATTTTTTGCAAAAAAGGATTTAAAGCCAATCTGTCCCTCTCCACCGTGCTGTATTGGCATAGTGGAGAGGGGTCGGGTTGCTCCATCACTGCAGTGCAGTAGTGCAGCAGTGAGGAGCAATCAGGAGCCCTGGGCTTCTGACCCACTTCCCCCATCCCCTCCCTATCATTTGTTCCACTTCAGGATTCATCCCACACGCTGCATGCAGTAGCAGAACACAAGACAGGGTTTTGAATGATGAGAGTAGACTGTATACGGCCCCTGTGGAAACTCCATTTTGCAGAGAAAATGGAAGTGTAAGAAACAGGGGCTTTTATAATGACAGTAAACTGTATGTAATGACAATGATGTAGAATGACTCTTTTACTTTTTACATTGCTGCACATCAGTCACGCTGATTCTCTACAGCCTTCATATAACTACAGCAATCCCCCAGTTTTATGTGGATCAGGAGTCGCTGATTTTTTTTTTTTATAACCGAACTCATAGTTTTACGCGGAAATCCCCGCAATAATGGAATATCCTCCACCTTTTTTGCTTTTTTTGTGGCAATAAATATATCTGTTTTCACACAAGGGGACCCACCCTTTCCCAATACTTTCGCAGTGTCCCAATACTTTTGTCCCATGACATTCCAAGTCGCATATCTCGGCAGGGAAAGCACTCAGACTTTTCAAACCCCACAGTTCGATTCATCTCTAGGAGGCCTTTCTAATGAGCCCTCAATTGTATTTTTAGCCCGAGTAGATCAGGTTTTTTCTCTGAAAACCGTTCACCTCAGCACGGTGTCCCAATACGTTTCTCCTGCAACCTTCCAAGTTGCATACCTTGGCGGGGAATTTAAATTTGAATACAAGTTTACCTTTACATTTCTTTAAGGGTACTGCAATAAAATGAGTTTAAAATGACATTAAAGTGTTCTGGGAGCATATTTGGGGGCATATTTACACTATTTACACATTTTTAGGTATATTTCTTACCAAAACACAACAGTACAATTTTTCACTGTACAAGAGTGCTCTTGGAACGTAACCCCCGTGAAAAGCGGGGGATTACTGTATACCTTTGCATCTGTTTCAGTTGGGCCTGCCTAACCAGTAAAATACGGTATAAAACTTCAGGGATTCTACTCAAAAGCATTTTAATTGGAATCTATGCTTGTCCATTTAGTTACATGCTTGTTATGCAGCTATTTTAATGAATTCCAATTAGTTTGAACAAATTGTTTGACCCAAGTATTAACATTAGGGAGGCTAGCGTGATTATCAGCTTAAATTATTATAGTATGTCTTCTTTGGTTTGTATATTCCTAATCTGTTTATTTAAAAGGTCACTTCTGTTTTAAAATGGTCACTGCTGCTGACAGGAACACTTACTTTTGATTAGCCTTACATAAGGTCATGCAAAAATGATTACGGAAGCTCATAACATAGTCGCAACCGATGCAAATCATGAAGGAACCATAAAGCCAACCTCCAATTATAATGTGTCTTGACCCCTGTTGTCTAAATCCTACAGTACCTCGGGTTCCGTGCAACCTCCTTTAGTAAACCTCTGCTCAGGCTCTTTCCTGGACGCCTCACAGCTGAAGCGAGGGACTTGCTTTGTGCTGGATGCTGATATTTGCCGTAATGAAAAGAACATGAGACAGTTGGCCTCGGCCGGTCTGAAGGACCTGCTGCCTGCAGAAGGGAAGCGCCTGGTGTTTCAGAATGAATAATCAGGCGACAGACACAGTTCGTCACGAGCTTTCAGGCCGGTGTCTTTTTTAATAGAAAAGAGAGAGAGATTGGAGCAGCTGACCTTTTGCATCTCTGGTTTTATTTTTGAATAAAACAAAAGACTTGCATGCATGCACACAACGACACATGCATGCGCGCACACGTGCACACACAAACACCGTTAACCAGAAAAAGCACTTACATTTTTCTGAGAAAGAGCCTGAGGCTGGTCTGTGTGTGCGTGTGTGTGTGTGTGTGTGTGTGTGTGTGTTTGTGCATGTGTTTGTTTTCTCTTCTCACCAGAGCATTGTGCCATGAACAGGGGCATACTTCAGATGTTGCTGCAGTTTTTGTGCAACAAGGGCCTTGAGTTTGAATTAGTGTGAATTAGTTTCAGGATTTGTGTCAGAAAAACTACACAGATTACAGGCATCTCGATATGTTTTTGTTTACCATGCTATTGTCAAATTGTGCACACTTTAAAAAAAACGATGCCAAAACGAGTTCTTTGGCAAGTTCTTCTAGAAGAACCACTTTTCAGGACTCGTTGATCCGTTTAAAAGGAAACGTTTCCTCGCTTTTTTCATATTTTAGCCTTTAAACATCATTATGTTCATTACAGTCCGTATACGGAAACTAAGCTGCATAAAGTAATTGTTTTGGTGAAGAGAATCCACCTATTTAGCCTGCAGTGGTTTAGCGCCGCCCATTTGCACGGAAGTGCAGCCAGTCAGTACTGCCCTGAAAGGACATTTACATAAATCCACCCAAAATGAGCCTTATGGTGTAAAAGATGAGCTTGTAACTTGTATGTTAAGAACCTGTTTCAAATGTAAAGAACCTCCACATTATGTAAAGGACTATGTCTGTGAAATATGCCACAATTCCTGAGATCCATGCTGCACAGTATCAATTAAATCCAGTCATTATATGTTCCAAATACAGTGCTCACAAAAATTAAAGGAACACTTTAAAGAAACACATTAGATACATCAGATCTCAATATGAAGTTGGATATCTAT
>JBBIGB010246067.1:0-14050 GCA_037577075.1 Alestopetersius hilgendorfi
GTGTGTGTGTGTGTGTGTGTGTGTGTGTGTGTGTGTGTCTGTGTGTGTGTGTCTGTGTGTGTGTGTGTGTGTGTGTGAGTAAACAAGGAACTGGTCGGCTGAGCTCTGTAAAAACAGGAAGAACGTGACAAGACATAAAACCAAGCGATCTGCATTATTTTGTGTGTGCATGTGTGTTTGTGTGTGTGTGTGTGTGGTGGGGGGGTTAGAAGCGGGGGAGTGGCACACTATGATAGATCAAAAAATGTAAAATTCATTTTGATTTACTGTGATTCTGAGAATAATGTATGAGCCTCCTGTTCATTCCAATTCTGCTATGTTACACATTACAGTGGATGTTACAAAGGAATTGTAGGCAGCCCATGCAGGACATCACCATAGGTTCCAGGAGTTCCATCAAAAGAAATGTGGGTTTCCTGGCCACTCCTTAAGCCTTTTTTGAGTGTTCTATGGACAGACTTGTCCAAAGGGTTATTTTTCAGATAAATTAGGTCTCGTTTTTGTCTCTTTGTGGCATCAAGCAAATACTGAAACTCACAGCAGAATTCCACCCGATCACACGTCTTTTCATGCAGCCAACACGATATACAATGTAATCAAAATACATGCTGCGATCACGCTTTAGGGCTTTTTTCGTGCTAAGACCACACTTCACTTTTTCGTGAAAGGTCAACGCTTCACTACCCTATGTCTTTTAATGTGTACTGCGTGACATCACCAGTATCTGCTAGGGTTAATATTAGGGTTAAGGTTAAGGTTAGGGTTAGGGTTTGACTTTCTCTGTCTCATGGCATTTCAACCTGTTTCACCGGCTTTGCAAACAAAAACGATAAGGAATTATTTCTCTTATACTGTCCCTCAGTCAGCAGTTACTGCTGATACTCGCGATGGTACGCAGTGCACATTAAAATACATAGGGTAGTGAAGCGTTGCCCAAGCACGGAAAAGTGAAGCATTGTCTTAGTACGAAAAAAAGCCCTAAAGTGTGATGGCAGCACATATTTTGATTACATTTTATATTGTGATGGTACTTTGTATATTGTATTGTGAAACCGGGCTCGCAGAGCTACCACACTGACATTTAAACATGGTGGAGGTAGTGGAAAGGTATGGGTGTGTTTTGCGAAAAAAAAATTCATGCAGTATTACATTTTGTTTAAAGATGAGGCATAACAGTGGGTCTTCTAATAAAAAGTTTAGGTTAGCCTTGGAATGAAGGTTCTTAGGAGAAAAGGGCTTACAAACTTCACTATCAATTGAACCATCCAGTCTTCTATGGAATAGCTCAACAGAGCCCTCATTTGCATATTTCCTTGTTGAGGATGTAGGCTGAAGACCAATTAACTGCTGTGGCTTTAACCAGACGTAAGGCAGCAACCGGACGTAAGGCAGCTAACAGAGCTCTGAGGTCTGTATACAGGAGTCAGCACCAAAAGCCCAGGTGCACCTGTCACAAAAGCTGCGGAACAACTAAATGTGTCAAGGAGAAAATTCTGGGAAACCATGACAACAGATGCCAACCTATGAACACACTGGCAAGAAGAACAAGCTGAAGCTCAATGACAGTGCTACACAAACACTTATCCAAAGAGTCGTCAAAACCCTGCAACGCCATGAACTCTAAACTAGACACAGAACTGAAGTAGCACATCTGTGAGCTAGTCCTGACAGAAACTGAGCATTGTAAGCTCAAATTCATGGCATGCTGTCATTCAGAAGAGGCTGACAGTGTGAAGACAACTTACAGCTAATGTAGGAAACACAAAATTTGGATTCTAGGACAGCAGGTCTCAACCTGGGTCCTGAGCTCCACGAACACCCAGTACACCCAGAAAAAGCTTCTTAAGTGGTTGATTAGTTGGATCATTTACATTGGAAACATGGAAAATGCTCAAGTATGCAAAACAAGAAGAGCCCACGGCTGAGAACCACACTCCCAGACCAATGTCAAAGAAATATTGTGTGACGAGGTTTTTCTACATATACACTGGATGCATTAGCAGCCAAAATATGTCCTCAGTCCTCAACATCTGTTGCCAGCTGTTTCTGCCAACACTGTAATGGATGTGTAATGGTTAGGAATTTCATAGGAGTCATTAGTTCTGATGGTTGCTTTGCACGGTCATATAATGATCAAGGGACACTGTTCTCTCATGAATATCTCATACTCTCCTCCACTACTAAGTCAAAGTTGTTCCTTGAGCTTGGCATCCCCAATCACCAGCTGTAAACACCTTCCTGGGGCATTTGGAATACACAATCCTCTTCCTTTCAAGGTTTTTGAAAAGACGGACCACTCCTTATTTACAAACTTTACAGTACATCATCATGATTAGGCCAACGTTTTACAACTCTTTTGATGCGTTTTCCACACCGGATACAACTACTTTAGTAGCCAGTAAACATGCACACACAGTAAAATCACTGAAATACACACAGCCTTCATGGCTGATGTAGGGAACTACTGATCTTTGAAGCATTTTAATGGACAACCAAATTCAACCCCAAACATGTTCAACCAAAATGTTTTTGCACTATAGCTATGTGGCTAATGTAAGTGTATCCCTAATACCTTTTATAATAGATTTTTATATTTGTACATGTTTCTATTTTCACAACATATCCTCCCTATATGCCTATGCTTTGGATGAAGACAACAGTGCAACACCTTTTGCCCCATAGGCTCATTATTCGGGAAGAAAACAGCAGCAAAACAGTTTTCCCAAAGCCAGCTTTCTCATGGTTGTGTGGCTAGGTAATCCCACTGCGCCTGTGGGTTGTGCTGGCCCATTTCTCTTTGAGCCTGAGCTTTCCACCTCCCATCGATCATAGCGATTTTGCCCAGTTCCTCTGGGTTGCAGAATTGATCTGCCACCAAGAGAGGCTAGCAGAGGCTTCTCTACCCTTGCAGCTCTTCACCAAGGGGTTTGTGAGGTCTGCAGCTGAGAACATCAGTGCGCTTACTGCTACTTCACAAACAGATAGTCCACTTGCCTGTGGAATTTGGAAAGGGTTATGGTTAAATAAAGCAGAAACAGGTTGTACTAAAAATAATGTGGAACTATATTTGAAACTAGTACAAACTCGTAGACCAATTGGAGGCACCACCTTAGAGTTAGACTTAAAGGATCTGCTCCTGGTGCCAGATACCAAAGCACACCTTCAGAGCTGTTTTGGCAGTATGAGGAGGATTTATTAGGTAGTTTTTAATGGTACAGCTGATCAGTGTATTAAACTTGTCAAGGCACTGTAACCACTGTAATCTCTTCTTTCATTCAAGCCTGAATTCCTTTCTGTCTTAATTTAATTCCAGAGCGGTCTTGGTTTACTCAGAACAAACCAATTAAGCCAGCACATGGCTTGTGTACAGATATGGAAATGATCTGGCCAGATGCAAGAAGAGTTACGCAAATGAATTCCTCATTTTGAGCAACTCTGAGGAAAGATGAGGCATACACACTATTTGTATCCGATCTCGGTATAATAAAGGACCAGGATATCTCTTATCATTTAGACTCGTGATGTGGTGTGACTCATTAAACTCTCATTAAAGGCTATAAAAGTGAAAGGTATGTAGTTAATGTCAGCTGAGGGGTTCAACTGGTTGTCTAGATGGGCCAAGTGAAGATTAGGTTAAATCCTAGTCTCACTAATTCTTGTTAAATGTTTTTCAGGTCGACTGTGCAAACTATTATATCAACCCTGACAAAGTCCTTTCCAGCTGAGCTTGGGCAGGGTACGGCCAGCTCTCTTTTATCGTGGAGGTAGAACAATTTGATTTACTCAGAATTCAGCTGGAGGTAGTGGCTCTGCACCCAGTATGTTGGACAGAAAATCAGATATCTTCTGGGAGATGGCAGGGAGAGAGGTGAAATAGAGTTGAGTGTCATCTATGTAACAGTATTAAGAAATCCTCTTCAACTGAACAAAGCACTTTTATATGAACCCTGATCCAATACCGTAGCCCATTAGGAAACGATAGGCCTCTCTCTGGCCTTCTGAGACCAAGTTACAGTCAGAATGTCTCTTTTTTTTACGGACAATAACAGAGAAAGATTTAGACCCAATTTCTTACGTATTCAATACAAGGTTTAACATGTTTCACGTAAAGTGACTAGCATGTCATTTGTCAATGTAAAAACAGCTCTAAATGCCCAAACTACATAATATATGGCATGGGATGTGTATATGTAGCCATTCTAAATACCAGAACAGCAATAATAAGTATGAATAATGCTTCTCGATAACCCACTCACCATTATATGTTATCCCTCCAGTCCAGGACTTCATGAAGAATAGCCTTCATAAACAGCTTATAAGATCACAGAAGTTACGGCCTTCACTGGCTACTGAACACCAGAGGGACTGGATGGTCTCTGATTCACCCTTGTACTCCAGAAGTTATTAAAAGTGTACTTCAAAAAAGTAATTCCCAAAATAACTGAGCATGTGATCATCAGACCTGGACCACAGTGTGATGGAAGAAGGTGGCCTGGTCTGATGAATCATGTTTTCTTTTATATTATGTGGACAGCCAGGTAGGTGTGCTGTGGGGAAAGATAGCACCAGGATGTACTATGGGAAGAAGGCAAAGTGGAGGCAGTGTGATGCTCAGGGCAATGTTCTGTTGTGAAACCTCTGGTCCTGCATTCATGTGAATCTTACTTTGACCAGATCACATTTTAATCAATCATCCATGGGATGTGCTGGACACACTCGTAGACAGCTTACACTTAAAGGATCTGTTGCTGGTGCCAGATACCAAAGCACACCTACAGAGCTTATGTGAAGTCCATGTCTCAACCTTTCAGAGCTGTTTTAGCAAAATGAGGGGGACTTACAATATTAAGTAGGCGGTTTTAATAGTACAGCTGATCAGTGTGTTAAATTTGTCAAGGCACCGTAACCACTGTAATCTCTCCTTTCATTCAAGCCTGAAATACAAGCTCGGAAAAATGTTCCTTTCTTTCTTAATTTAATTCCAGAGCGGTCTTGGTTTACTCAGAACAAACCAATTAAGCCAGCACATGGCTTGTGTGCAGATATGGAAATGATCTGGCCAGATGCAAGAGGAGTTACGTAAATGAATTCCTCATTTTGAGCAACTCTGAGGAAAGATGAGGCATACACACTATTTGTATCCGATCTCTGTATAATAAAGGACCAGGATATCTCTTGTCGTTTAGACTCGTGATGTGGTGTTATATTTTATCTGCTGTTGGAGGCTATAAATATAATATAGAGTCTGTTCTTTGACAGTGTTTGATCATGGAGCGCAAACACTAATTTTCCAAGACATGAAGAGGACCTAGATTACAGTGAAACTGATGAAGACTTCATGACACATCAAATAAAGGCATATTCCTTAATTTGTGTCCGATTCAAGATTGTCAGGCCATGTTCTTTTGAGGCATGTACTGGACCCGACATTCTGGTTTGTGTCTAAAAAGCTATGGTCATACAAGATTCTGTATCAAGGATATCAAGTGGGCTGTGGGGCTCACCAATTGCTACTGCTGCAGCTTCTGCTCATCTGGGAAGGATTGATGTTCAGGCCCTTGCTGTGGGATTTTGATTGCATTCATCCATGAGAGCATTAGTGAGCTACTGAGGTTCATTCCATCGATATTGGATGAATCTCCATGGTTTTGGTGAACTGCTTCACAGCCCAATTCTACACCTCTCTGGATAACACTGATGAACTCATGCAACTCCAAAATGTCCATATATATAAAACATTGTGTCCTAAATGGTGAACAGAGGCAGGCCCACATCCCTGATGCAGTCCATTTATGTTACACCAAACAGACTCTTGTGAAAATGTAGCAAATATGAATTTAAATGAGTGTAAATGTAAATTAGTACTTTCTTAATTCTTCCCTTGTCTATAAGCTTTACTTTGCTGAGTCCACAACCTCACCCCCTAATTTATTCCCTCATGCCATGCTCACTTCCCGCTATTCCCGCTCTGGGTCCTCATACGTATGCATGTACAGAAGCAAGATGGTATTAATCCAATAACCTTGGTGCGCTTTCCGCCCACTCCCCGAACTGCAGAGCGGGACAGGGGGCTCTGCACGTCCTCCCCCACACAGCCTCAGCTGATCAGAGAAAGTTTCACCAATTTTTTTCCTGAAATGTAAAATATTTGAGTAAAATATCAGTAAGTAAACCCCATAGCACAGTATACTGTTATTTACAGGAAAAATACTCCCTGACTCCAGCAGTGTCATCATATGAGGGTATTCTTGACTGGACTACTCCATTGATGTCATGGTGTGATGTTTGTCTGTTATCGTACTAGGGCAGTATTGGTATTTTCAGTGCTAATTACATCCACCTGCCATTGTTATTACAAAATATAACTACATTGTGTTTGCATACATTGTATACATTTTATTGTATTTCCTATCACTGTATAAAAGAAAAGCTCCATGCTGCCTTTATTGTTTGGTTGATAAGTGCTTTTAATGGATTTATGTTATCAAGGTAGCAACCAAGTGTCATTAAAGTACAATCAAATTCATGTTTTCCTGTTCAAAGATGTGCTGATCTTCAGTGGTTTTAGAAATAAGATGACTATGTTAGATGTTTTTCAAAATGTACTCAGTTTTACTGAATATCAGTTTTCAGTTTTCAGGGTATCAGTTAATGTTTTTCCACTTCACGAACCCTTCATTTTTAAAAGAGTGTTAGAATGTTGAGGTTTGGACATTCCTCAGATCTAACAACCACTCTTACTCATGTGCTAATTATCAAGCCCTCAGTAAGCAGGACCACACATACACTAAATACGTCCCTGAGGACTAGAACTGAGAACCGCTGTGTAAGTCTCAGAAGAAAGACAACCAAGGCAGAGAGTGGTGCAGTCCATAATATCAATGGGTTTCTTTAAGGGCCCTGAGGGACCTGCACTAATTCAGCTCTTCAGCTAATTATCAGTCTTCATGTGAGGAGCTGAGGGCCAATTTCACAAGTTTCTCAAGAAAGAAAGTTTGCTTAAAGCTGTTTTTAATTACCCTTAAGTATGAATTTGAGAAAACTTTTAGAACATTCCTTTTTAAAAGTGGTGTTCTTAAAAATATGTATGACAACCTTACTTCTTGTAAACCATAATAGGTAAAAGGGAAACCTCTAAAACTACATTGTAACACAATGTAAAATTATTGTAAAATTGCTATTTTTGCTCCAATGGCAATGAGGATGTTTGTCCTATTGGCTTTGTTCTGTCAACACCATCATTGTTAGTCCTTGATTAATTAATGTTCTTTAAACATTTGCTTTGATTTTATTTTTTCAGATTTTCCTTCTCCTCAGGCACCGAGTTAGTTTTATGACAACTATCATTAACTTTCAAAGCCTAACAAAGGCTTATTCCAACATTGCAACAAGCACCAGTTGCCTTTCATGACATTTGACATTAACTTACATTGTCATGATTGGTCATGGTGGTGGGGGGGTATTTGAAGAGAGACCTATGAAGCGGTTTATTGTGGAAAATGCAGGAAAACAGGCAGCAAATGGATATGGAGCACTGGCTCATTCATCAAAGAGAAAACAAATGAGCCTACACAAACAAGCAAGAGACCAGGAGCTTGCTGATGGGCAAGACCACTCTCCTGGGAGGGAAGTGCCAGCTGAGCAAGAAAGCCCAGCCACCAGGTGTTACTTCAAGCAAGGCCCCAAGCCAATAGCCACCTCATCACACAAAGCACTTATATCCTACTTAAAAAGGCTTATTTCAACATCCATTGAAATTTCATGTCAACTGATAATAACCTGCCTTATGACTTTAACCAACACTTAAAAAGGGCATCTGTTTCTTCAGAGGAGTTGACCAAAGCAGCTTTAGTGACAAGTGACTCTAGACTTGACCCTTGTGAATGTAGGTTCATGCCAGTTGTCACAAAGGTGTTCTGTCTGTCTTCTGTAGCCATTATGAATATTGCTCTTCAGTAAAGTGACACAATCTTTTTCCATAGGAACTGGTGAACCTGGAAAGTTGGAGCCCTAAAACTAAGACTCTGGTCAATAAGTCATGTAACTTTATATATAAAGTTTTATCCACAAATGCTAACATTATTCACCCTTCCCTCAGGAGTACCTCTCTATTGCCTTTATTCAACATAATGCATACGATGTAATCTCAACACTCAAACGTGAAGACATGGTGCTTATGCTAATGTCCTCTTGCTGCTCTGTTGTAGGGAGCGGCTCCATTAATAATTAAACCAGTGTCGTGATTAAGTGGAAGAATATTCAAAACATATCTCAACAGTTCAAACAACGCTGCTTTTACCTCTGATCTCAAAATGGAGTTCCAGTTCAGCAAGTTTTTTGGCCGAGGAACGTGGCAGAGTGCGAAGGAAAGCGAAGCGCTGCCAGCGTGTTTTTAGTACCCTGCTGGTTTTGGTGGAAAACTCCCAAAACATTGCATAAGTGATCTGTAGATGCCAACAGACTGACCGACGATCACCACTATGAGCAAATAAACATCTTTTCTCTTATCTTGATGGCTCTTCCGCCTTTCTATTTGGTTAATCAACTCATTTCATTAAATGCAAATGGTCGTGTCACATTATGTACGTCACTGAAGGCCAGTGTTCATAGGGTGAAATGACACCTAAAAATTCCTTTCCTGACATCTGACAAAAGCCTATGTAGTCATTTATAAAGGGTTTTTCTAATTGTAATACTTTGCTTATTAGAAACATCACAGTTGAAAGAGCAGCTTTTATAACACTGGTGCTTGCTAGAAAAAGCTTTTATAACTGTTTATGCAGGCTTATGTCAGTTGTCATAAGAGGAAGATATCACAAAATCATACCAATACTGACCTTCAATGGACTGTTACCAACATTTCCAGCATTTAAAAAAAGGTTTGTTTATTTACTTATTAGTTTACTTATTTGTTTAAACAGGTGAAATGACAAAGCTTGAGGTCTAGATCAGCGACCTCCAACATTTTTGCGCCACAGACCAGTTTTAGATCTTTTAGACTCTGATAATCAATACAATAATTTCATTCTGTCTTTCTGTGTGGTCCGGAGGTTGGAGACGTCTGGTCTAAATGACGTTTTAGTTTTACCAACATGATAACATTTATAACAAAACATTTAAACAAAGACCTCTGTTTAATCAAATTTTATTTTTAACCCTGAAATTCTAAAACCAAAGACTGATTTTAAGCATATTTTATACCAATATTTATTTTTAGAGCTTTAACCTGTTTTTGATGTTCTCCAAGAAGGCTTTGCCTCAACAGTGGGTAAGCATCAACACTGCTGAACTCCATTCGAAATTCCAGGCATTAGTTAGGTGTCATGTCGTAGTTCCTTGGCACTCAGGGCAGGCACACTGACACCAAGGGTAGTTGAAGTGCATCATTCTTTTATTTGTCAAAACAAAACTTGCATGAGAGCCGAACCTAAAGACTATAGTTTTAAACCAAAATGAGACCGGATAAAGACGGCTTGAATGACAGTTGACCGACAACGCAGGTCAGTCCTTGTCCAAACTAAACCAAAACCAATAACCCCATGAACCAATCACCCAACAGAAACAAACTCAAAACAACTGAAACCAATAAGCAAATAAAAACCTAAAAGAAATCGCCTCTAGCGGCCACCCACGGTCACTGACCCCAGTCCTGACAGTACGCCTTACCATACGCCCCATGCGTCCATGAAACACCCAAAGGCAGAGGAGGGGGAGGTGGAGGCAAAGAGCAGCGTCCACGGGGAGCCCCCATCTGTCCTCAGGGATGGAGCCCCCTACCTGGAACCCCTCTCTGCTCCCAGGTGTGGGCCCCTCTCCCAGGACCCCTCAGTGTCCTTGGGGCCAGAGCCCCCTCCTAGGAGTCCTTCAGCGGGGGAACCCCTCACTATAGTTAAGCTCTTTCTGGGTTTCTTAGCCACAGATGAGCTTTCCCAGATCCCCTAAGCCACAGATTAGCCTTCCCCATGCATATAACCTGCCATTAAGCCCTCCCAAGACTTTTGGTTCCCCGCTACCTGAGACTACTGGGCCTGGCTGGTCTATAGCCAATAGGTTAACTGCTACCCGGCTAACTGCTACAGGACTAACTGCTACAGGCTCTTGGCTAACTACAGTGGGCTCTAAAGGCTCAAGTAAAGAGCCTGGCGGCTCCTCTGATGGACCCAGAAGGTCTATCTGCTCTGGGCTAATCACAATGGGCTCTAATTGCTTGGTTAAAGAACCTAGTGGCTCATCTAATGGGCCTAGAACGTCTATCTGCTAGGGCCTGGCTGCTCTAGCCTTGACGCTTACTACCCCTACACTATTTGGGGCTGGAGATTGAAGCCGGGGAGCAGGCATGGATCACTAGATCACGGGTGTGCTGCTTTGCCTTGCCGGTGCTCGTGCGAGGGTACACATCCTTCTGGCTGCTCGGGTGCGCTGCGCTGGCTGCGGGGCTCCTAGTGCCCGAGCCTACCCTGAATGAGGCTTGCTACCTCAGCTTGTCTTACGAGGCAAGCCAGGCATGAGCTGGAATGGTGGAGAGCTCCTTCTCTTGGCACTCAGGGCATGCACACTGACACCAAGGGTAGTTGAAATGCATCATTCTTTTATCTGTCATGAGAGCTGAACTTAAAGAGTATAGTTTTAAACGAAAGGAGACGGGAGTAAACACAGCAATAAAGATAGCTTGGTCCTAATCCAAACTAAATAAAAAAACAAAAATCCCACAAACCAATCATCCAACAGAAACGCTTAACACAAACTCAAAACAGCTGAAACCAATAACCAAATAAAAACCCAACAGGAAACACAAAACTTAAACAAGGGAGGCCTCTAGTGGCCACACACTGTCACTGACCCCAGCTCTGACATTAGGTTTAGAAGGGAACACCATCAAATACAGATGAAAGCATTATCAACAGCTTCTAATTGCCTTGTTTACTCATTGAGCACATGTGCAAATACATCATATACTGTATATATAATCCGAATGTTATATGTATATTTTTAACAACAAATATTGAAGGGGATGAATGAAAATACCTCTATTCTACTGTTAAAATCAACATAAACTGACTTTGAGGAAATAATAGAACTCAGAAACTAAGACATGGCCAAGCTGGCCCATAATGTACATTTGGTGGAAAGTGGTATGGGAACCCACCATTACATTTGACTGCTCAGTAATTGGCACCGGTCTGACCTTCACTGTCGCTGACATCAAAAAGACGGCCGTATCTTTTTATTTGTACGTTTCGCAAAATTGGATTCATAAGTCTGCAATCCTCCAAGGTTTTTAACATTTGTTTGTGTGGTTTAATATCCTTTTCCTAGACCATAAACCAAATTACTGTATATGTGATTTCCCCACTGGGGGCCACCAGATATTGAAGCAGGAGCTGCATTCTTGTAGTCTGAGTAATTTTTAAAGAGAGTGAAAAAAAATATCTGCATACATGCATGTCATGATAAATGTGGCCTTGTCTCGCTGGCTGAGGACAGCCGTGCTGAGCCAGCACTTTCTGGAAAGCAGTGAACATTAGCCTTGCCTGAATTAGCCCTTCAGAAAGTCCCCTGCCAATACATTCAGCTCCAGAGACAGCTCCAGAAACCCGTTTCTGACTTGATTTCACTTTTGTTGCTTTGGGAATTTAACAGGCCCAACATCCATTCCACCAACTTGACCTGTGGTTATTTCTATACTGAGTATCTACATGACCTGTCTTATCTTGTTTGAATGTCCTATGGACTGTAAATGCACAAAAAAGTACAAACTTCAATAGGTGTCCTGTCTTTTGGGTTACTTTGGCCATTACTCGGTCATAGGATAATATCTACTAAATGAGAAGTGGTACCTAAGTTAGCATAGCAAATGTCCAGTGATAGCAGACATGGACCATGTTCATGATACAGCTATTGGAATCTTTATTAGAAACACTGTCCTTGTGCTTCCGCTCACCAGTTTATTAGAAGCATCAACTTTTAGCTTTTGCTAATTGGCCACTTTTCTGGAAACATCTATCTTGTACTTCCACATACTGACAACTTTATTAGACAAGATTTGTGCTTGGAAGTGAGTGGTGTTTCTAGTAAAGTGGCCAATGAGTGCAATGATGAAAAAGTTCCTTGTTGATGCCATTTGAGTCTCCGTAGTCCAGTGAAGTGGATCCAAAGTGAAAACAAGAAGAATCTAATCAAAAGTGTGACATATCCTTGCATCTTTACTTTTTTGTTTTTTGCACATTGCGAATTCATCCCGGTAGCTGGACAGGGCCGGTATTTATTGAGGTCAGTTCTGCAGGCCATTGTTTTTACACCAGGCTATTTGAACCTGGAGCCTCTCGGTCCTTCTTCGAGGTGTCCTGGCTCTTCTCCAGAGCCGCTTGGAAAGCCAAGCTCCCTCTGCTGATCATACTAATGAAGCGGTTTGTCCTGTTCAGCGCCCCCCTTCAATCGTCCCTTTTGAAGCACTGAAAGGCCTCCTTTGATGAATATGCTGTTTATGGCGGGTTTACATTCCCTGATTTCATCAGATTTTATTTTAGGAGTGAATTTGTTGGTGCACAGTGTTGATCACAGTGCTATAACATCTTCTCCAAGATGCTAAATGTTTGATCAACCCTGGAACTTTTATCTAAGCTCTTCTTTAAAAATGAATTACTGCTAGTCCTCTGTACTTAACATCGCTAAAGTTCCTTAACCCCTGAAAAAGTATGCTTATTAATCTCACGGACGATTAGCCAGTAATTACACCCCTCAATAGATCACTGGAGTGGGGGACAGTTAAAGAGGCTGTTTGCATTAATAAGCAATGTTTAACCATAACAAATGCATTACTTTAGTTAATTAAAAGGCTAATATCTTGCGTATTTATTGCATTTTAGTATTTTACCCACTTATAACATTTGTGTATCAAAAAGAACCATATTTATATCATATTTATTGTTTTTCAGCTTCTCTTGCTCAAACATGAGCCAAACATTTAGGTTTTTTATTAACTGAATGTAAATTACTTGGATTGGCTATTTCTCATTCAAAAAGCAGTGAAGGCTGGACCTTCAGCATGAATGGGGTAGCTAAACCACCAAAGACTGAATAAAGTAGCATATCAAGTCAAATTAAGTCCTGTCAGACCACAAGTGCACACAGGACAAAGAAATAGAAAAAGAACACAAGAGCAATAATACAACTAGACAAGACAATGTTCTTGCACAACTACAAGAACATTGTCTTGCACAATGACTTACAACAACTACAGTGAGGATAAATACAGTAGTTGACTGGTACTGTATTTTAGCAGCAGAGATGTGCAAAGTTGCATAATAGAAGTTACATGTGCAAATATAGCAATAGATATGACTGTGCAATTTTAGCAGCACTTTTAGCATCAATACAGAACAGCAATAAATGTAGTTGTGCAAATCGCCGTATCAACTTTTATGTTTTTAAACAGAGTGTGCAGTATTTAAAAGAGTAGTTTAACAGGTGAAGTGAGTTGTTCCAGGGGGAGGGGATGGTTGTTGTTGTTGTGTGTGTGTGTGTGTGTGTGTGTGTGTGTGTGTGTGTGTGTGTGTTTGGATGTGTGTGTGTTTGTGTGTGTGTGTGTGTGTGTGTGCATGTGTGTGTGTATGTGGGGTGTGTGTGTGTGTGTGTGGGTGTGTGTGTTGTGCTTTATCTCCGGTTGAGTAGTCTGATGCTGTGAGGGAAGAAACTGTTCCCCATTCTGGTAGTATGGTGACTTCACTACCTGTGTGATGTAACACATATATGTTTACAGCAGTTTAGCCTCACCCTATCATGCTGAAACAATAGCTGCATATGTGGGTTTGCTGCCTTTGTGATGTCACAAAAATATGCCCATGTATTCACTTCACAGAAATTTAGCCTCACCCCTCACGCTGACTGATCTGCTATCAGCTGAAAATGGGCATATTTTTGCGACATCACAAAATAAGCTCATGTGAATTCACTGCTGTTTTGATGTCACCAAATACATTTATCAGATGCTTTTATCCAAAGCGACTTCCATTCCCTAACTACAGGGGGCAGTCTCTCCCTGGAGCAACTT
>JBBIGB010247226.1:0-14044 GCA_037577075.1 Alestopetersius hilgendorfi
CCTGTTATCTGCTTTTATACCTGCTGTGCGGTCATTTCCGGTGCCCCGTGACCGCACGTGACCCGGTGTGCATGACACTGAATTTCTTGTTAAGTATCCTAAAAGGGAAATCAAGTTGGTAGGTAGAGTTGTTAGGGCCAGGGCAGAGAGATACCACACAAAAGCTCTAGAGAACATTTTTGGAGAGGGTACCAGGTTGGTGGTGGGCCTCCTGGCAAGCCTCATGAAAAATGAGCATATGTGCTGCTAAAGGAGCTGCACCAAGGTAGAAGAAAAGCCAATCAGACAATGGCCACTGCAGCACCAACCCAGCTGCTGAAACGGCATCACCCAGATTTGAAGGGAACTCAAGTGATATGAGCGAGTGCAATCCATTTGCTTGTTGTGTAGCAGACTGTGGCATATGACCTGGAATAGTCCAGAAGGGAAGCCAGGGATCTGGCCAGTGATGGCAAGCAGACGGGTAGTATGGCTGGAAATGGACCTATGGATAGCAACATCTGTGTCCCAAGAGGCCCTAGTGGGTGTCAGATGTGCCAAAGCGAGAGGGGTTGCAGAAGTGCCAGGGCTGACCCTGAAGGCAGTGAATACTCTGTCCCTCACATAGGTGGGCTATTTAGTGCTGAACTTTGGGGTTGCTGGGGTGGAGGTCCCCCAGTCAGGTGAGGTAATCATGGAGGTTACATATGGGGTCCTTGGTATGATCATCATTCGGCATTGTTGGGAGATGCTTGAGGTATAGGAGTTTTCTCTGTTAGCCTGGGACCATGCCTTCTCCATATGTAGATGCCTGGAGGCAGTGATGCAAAGGACGTCATGTAACCAGGTGGCAAGGTTGTGAACAGCAGTGTACCAAGTGATACACTCCTCACCAGAGGAGAAGATGGACTTTAGTTTAGGGACCAAGTCCATTTGGAAGACTATTGGGGGAAAAAAGAAGTGTTTTGTGATTGAAGTGGAGGTGAGCTCAGCAGTCTGCTCCTGGAACAGCTCCCCATGCTGAGAAGGCACAAGAGCAATCATGGAAGCATGGAAAACCAGTATTGGCAGGTGGAGGTGCACCCCAACAACCAGGAAAAGACTGCAGGCCCATGGACCTCTGTAACTTTGAGAACATGCCATTTATGGTTTATAATGCCCCTGCCACCTTCAGGCTGCACCCAGAGAAATGTTGGTTGTTCCAACAGGTGGTTCACTACCTGCCCCAAATAGTCAGCTGAGACAGAGTTACCCTGAAGGCACTGATAGTGAAGGAGTGGATCACCCACAGGGGAATGTGTATGTGCTAATTAGAACAGACCTTTCTGTATCTGTTGAATATGCTACAACTGGAGGCACTTCACGGTGGACTTACTGGACCTGGTGCAAGAATGCAGCTGCTCCCTCCACAGTAGCACTGACCTATCCCCATTCCAGAATCTTTAAAGAAATCATCACATCTTCTTACCACCTGTTGAGAACATGTGATCTGGCCACAGATGAGGCTGTTTTGGAGTGAATGAAGAGACACCAAATGGTTTGCCTTTGGAAGTTGAGGTGTCTTCCACAGGTCCAGCAGAGGCTGAGGTACCTGATGCAGAAGCAAAGTGCTCCAGCAAACAGCCAACTTGTCAGTAGCAGATGAGGAGTGTAGGGGTCAGGCGGGCCACAATGGACCGTGATAGAGATTGAAGTAATCACTGCCAGCACCGACAGGAGAGGAGGGGAGTGATCTGTTAGTGTTGAAGGACAAGAAAGTGGCAAGTGGTCTTGTGGAGCCAGCTGATTGTGGTGCAGGTCTATACATATACGTAACTATATGTATACATATAGTAATGGATCATTTCTAGTGCTGTGTTTGCAAGCTGTTCAGAATATTTATGACTTAAACCCCTTGTTACTATTCCAGTCATCTAAGGCAATACATCTCAATTTTGAACACAGATAAAACATCTTTCAAATAAAGTCTATGTGTTCCTAGTTCCTTAGGGACCTTGAAATTATTTACTCTCATCAAAGGAATCTGTGCCATTCATTGCACTCAAGTTGATTTGCAGGTATGAATGAAAGAGCAAGATCAATGCCCACTGTATGGTTTAAAATGAAATCTGTTTAAACATGTCATTTGTCAATATCACCAGCTCTGTCCCCAGCTCTGACCTTGTCTGTGTTTCAAAGTGGAAGTTTTTATTTGTGATGTTCAGGATAAATCTTTTTAGTGGTTCAGTAGGTTTTTCCATGTCTTTGACTCACTGGCTTGTTCAGAGTCTGTCTCTGGCATACAAAATCTGTCAGTAGTTTAATTTCATTTTAAAAAGTACCTTTCATTCTCCTCCATGTCTTCAAGGTAGAACAGGCATTCTTATGTGTACTAAATGGAAAAACATTTGAAACTGCCTTCTACCAACTTCTACCAACTTCATGTTCTCTCTCTGGTCACGAACCAGAGAGAGAAAGAGAGAGAGAGACAGACAAACAGAAAGAGAGAAAAATAAATCTGCGCTAAAATATCAAGGTGAAAGTCATCATAGCTTACGTAGTATAGACCCAGCTCCCAACCCAACTTTGTGAATAGATTAACGGCGATATTTTTTTTATCGCCTGATAAGAGTCTCTAAGGTTGCAAATGAAAAGGTATATAACATCCGATATGTGTTGTACTTAGTTGTTATTTGGACAACCGTGCTGATGTTAGTGTTATGGCACGCGTGATATCTGCCTTTCCCCTCATTGACATGATTGAGTGAGCAACTGTGCAAACCAGGGTGATCAGATGAGAATGGGTAAAATCTGAGCAGTCTTACAGCAGCAGCGCTATAGATACTGATCTCAACTGCTTAGCTATAAAGGAAATGTCCCAAATCTCACTACAGGCAAATACAATTGTCTTTTACCAGCTATGTGAACACAGTAGCCATTGCTGTAAACATTAGCACATGGTACCGTGGCCACAAGCTGGCCCCACCCCCACCATCCACCTTGTTCCGCCTCTCTGCTCCTCACTCTGCCTCTCTCCCCCTCATTATCATTTAAAATGACATACACAGAAATGGCGCGTCCTCTGGAAATCTCATTGTGGGACTTGCTCTAAGTGGGTGTAATTCTGCACCAAGCCTGAATTTCAGAAAGATACAGTATTAGGGAACCACTGAGACATATATATAAAAGCATCATGTTATGAATCAGCATGTTATGAAACCTTTAAAAAAACAGGTCTGTACTGATAACTGGTTTACATGCTTTCATTTGCTTTCTTTCATTCATTATCAACAGCTTCATTTTTGAGCATTGCTTTATATATCATGGCACATGCAGTAAAGTGTTGTGTGCAGAACTGGCTTTGAACTCCTTTTTATGCAAACTTTGACATGAGGTCTTTTTTTCATAAGTGTTGCATGAAATCTCAATCCTTGTGTTCCTGCATCTATTCACCACAAAGCACTCTCCTCACCTCTCCCAAGGAAAAAACTCTGTAAAGCCAGAGGCAGGTGGGGGAGGGATTAAGGACAGAAGAAAGAAACAGGCAGGCCTGCGGGAGGGAGAGGGGAGAGCGGGCAGGTGCTGCAGGCTCAGGACATTTTTGTATAAGCAGCAGAGTAACAGCAGAGGGCTGCCTCTATTCAGCTCGAAAGAGACGGCAGCCAAAGCCATAATTAGAGAAGCTCAGCCAGAGCCACGAGTCACTCGCTGCCTAGGAAACGGTGTGATGTCTGGAGAGTGTTCGCCTTTGTTGTACACCATGGTCCAGGAGCGCCTGCTTTTCTCTCTTTTCTCACCTCTCTCTTTCTCTGTCTCTTGCTGGCTCTCTTCATTCCTCTCTTGCTCTCTGTCAAGTCTCCCCATCTTATCACAATAGGAGTGAAGTCCTTAATCCCCCCAAACCTAAAGCATATTTACACAAATGAGCAATTACAGAGGGGCAGGAAGAAGTACGAGAGAGAGGAAGAGCGAAAGAAAGAAGGGAGAGAGAGAGCGGGACAGGAATGAAGAGACACAGGGAAAGGGACCAAGGCAGAATAATGAATAGAGGTGGCACAGTAACAGCTCAGGCAGTAGAGAGAGAGAGAGATCTTATGAAAAGGAATGGATACAGAAAAGAAAACATGTTGCAGGAGCTGGGGGGACAACACACACCTGCCCATGAGCTCCCCTGCTGTATTAACTTCTTTCTCTCAGGATTTTTGGCTGGCCACCATGAACCGCTTTGCATGATAAAACAGTGGATTGTGTGTAGGCGACACACACGCTCCAGCAGGATAATAACACAGAGGGCAGGTGCATAGCCCCAAGAGCCTGCACTGCTCCGGGACAGCAAACAAATTCACCAATGCTCATTACAGAGAGAGGCTGGACCACACTGTGGACAGCTGAATGCCTGGTGTGTTTTCTTTCAGTAGCAACATGACAGAAGCTGAGTTTTGTATAGTAATGTTGAGGAGCATAGACAAAGATTAACAAGGATGCAGAGCACTGTATGAATTAACATAAGTAGAGACACTCTCTGCGTTACCAGAAACTCCCACAGGACTGTTGTTGACCACCATTATTTAGATAGGAGGCCATCCTCAACACGGCAGTGTCACGAAAATGGTAGTGGCATGGTAGTGTGTGGTGTTAATGTGAGTGTGTCAGACATGGTGGAGTTTTACGCACGTCTTTGCTAGGATAAGAGTGGTCCGCCACACAAAATCATCCAGCTCTGTTATCAGAAATTCTATAGGAAGCCGTACATAAAATGTGCAACAACAGATGAACTATGTCAAACATTTAATGTAACAGGTTTATTGTCTTAATGTTAGTTCAAATTGCAAAAAACATTGTTGAAACCAGATGGTGATCCTTTTAGTGTGACATGATGATGTACACAGTATCTAAAATAAGTTATCTATCATGAATGTGTAATGTTATAATAGCATAGTGGGGTCATATACTAATTATATATATATATATATATGTGTGTGTGTGTGTGTGTGTGTGTGTGTGTGAGAGTGTGTGTGTGTGTGTGTGTGTGTGTGTGTGTACATAAGAATAATAATTGATTCATTATTAAAAATAATTATAATATAATATAATTAACACAAAAAACAGGCACAGGATGATTAACACATATGTAATATTCACTGTGGAAAATGAGGTCTAATAAAACTAAACTCCATACATCAAAATGGAGAGATGACAGATGAGCAATTCTAACTATCATTAGAAATGTGGAAGTTTAAATGAGCTCATAACCTGATTACAGAGTAACCCGGGGGTCCTGTTTGTTATTAAATGATTGTGCCGTCAAAAGAACCTGAACGGCTTCATCATTACAGTTTAAAGAAAAGAAACTAGTGGCCTCTGTTGAATAATTGTATACACTTTGATACATATATGTATATACATATATGAGGTTAATGGTTAGGGTGTATTTATGGGTTATTGAAGGTGCTTGAATTTTTAATGCAAGTGCTATCTTTAGATTTTCAGAATGTTTAGAAAAACGAATCTGTGTTTATTTCTTTGCCAAGCAAAGCCACGAGGTGGCAGCAAACCTCAGAGTGCTGTCTGGTCATTATAAAGTCCTCAGTCCCCACATGACAATGAAATAGGTTGTTAAGTGTTATTAGTGTATTCCAAAATACAAACAGATTATACTCTCGTTTATTTTCAGCAGGATACCTTTTTGTATGAGCTGGAAAATACAGGTGATTTATATGTTTGTAAATCCATGCAGAGAGCCAAAAATTATAGCTATAAATGAATAAAAATGACTATAAATCTGACATATGTTTTTGTATTAAAAAGAGGTAGATATAAATGTCATATTTACATTATGAACAAATTAGTGGCAGTAGTGGTATTAGTTACAAATTTAGAATATCTATGAATATACACATGATACGTAAAGGCTGTATCAAAATTTCCCATGACAAATTATATATAACTTTGTTTTCAAATAAATCCTTTTTGAAAAAAATACACTTAGTTGAAAATGCTCCTAAAATTCCATTAGAAAAAATAGTTTAATAGAGGATTTGTATCTGCCTTTCTTCTCCATTGCAGTGATGGATATATGGCTTGTATCTGCATCACACACATATGAAATACAGTCGTGACACCGAACAAGTATTTAGACACTTTTCATATAATGATGTACTAGTATTTATTTCCAATTTAGACGCCTCTAATCAGTTAACATGATTATGACAAAACTGCAACACACACACACACAGTTACACACAGACACACACAGACACCCAGAATCTAATGAACTCTGTCTCTGTCAGACATTATGGCGAGTGTGATTATCCGACTATTATCATTCTGCACACGCACACAAGGAACTTCCTGAAGGTGACCTTTCCATGATTGTAACCATAGAAACGGAGCTCTGCTCGGTAGAGTACAGTGCGTCCGCAATGAGACTGAGGGGGTACAGGGAGGGGGGGCTGGGCAACTGAGGCAAACAGGAAGACTCCTCTGACGTGTTAATACACCTACAATCACACCTGATTCGTCTCCAGATAAGCAAGGTTAAGCACTGTATGCAATCAACCCTGATGGCACTGCAATCAGAGACACATGCAGTGATGTTTGATGTAGAAAGCCTTCATTAAGAGGACAAGCAATTTTTGTTAGCCTTCTCAACAACACATACTGCAAATAAAGGGCTGAATTTTCCTGAATTAGTCCCACCTGCAGTCTGCTAAAATTGTTCAGAATACATTTCCATTCATGACCAGCTGGTTTTGTCCCTGTGACTTTCAAAACTCATATTTGTTAAAATAAAAAAACCTCTGTTCTGGTTGACTGCCCTGTATTGTGTCATATATGCCATCCCTCTGCGGTAGATTACGCTAATCTTGTATCCACTAGTATACATATTACATTAAACGGAAAACATGTATACAAGTGCATACAAGATTAGCGTAATCTACCACAGGGGTATATAATATATGTGCTGATGAATAAGACTCCTCTCGGGATACCTGTAACTGGGCTACAGTTTAATACCCATGAGAAGCTCATCAACAGAAATCCAAACAGCATTGCCTCGGTTATTTCCTGTGTATGTGTTTGATTAAGGAGTACCTTAACTGGAGCAACAGGCCATTAAGTGGTTGCTTAGACGTGAGGCCCCCAGTGGGAATCCCTTCAGACGCATTGTCTTTACTAGTGTGTGTATATGTGTGCATTTAACTTCTTGTGTTGACCAAATGTAACTGGATACATGGAAAAGAAGAATTCTTGATGTTGTTGGGGAGATTAATTTTTTTTCTCCAAAAACACTTTTCACCTACAGAGAATACAGAACGCCATAAAAGGGACCATAAAAGACCACATAAATACTGGAATACACATATGTGTAGTACTGTTAAGCAGTGTATTAGGACAGAACTGTTGCCATGCTCCATGACTGCTGTGCTGATCAATGAGGTGAATGGAAAGGTGGACCCTCAGTGACAGTAATAGTCATGTTACAGCTTGTATACGAGAGTGTCAACAGAAAAATCTTTCAAAGCATTTGAAGTGACCTGCTATCAGAGGGTGTATTTTAGTGGTGTTTGCAGGGTCAACATGGTCAAACAAGGATAAAAGCTGTCTATTTTTTTGTCTGTGTACTCCTTGAAGGAATCAATCTTGGGATTAAAGCTCCTCAGCTTATCACTTTAATCACCCATAGATCACTGTAGTGACAGACTAGTGCCAAACATAGATCTACATGCAAAAGTCTACAACCTCACCAGCAGCATCAGTAGTAGGGATAAATCATTTTGGTGGTCTTTTTATGCTCATTGGCTATTTATACAATGCAATGGAACTACTTTTAGTGGCAAATTATTTATGTTCTGGGTACCTGGTTGTTTTATATATTATCAGGGATTGACAGGTGCCAAATATTATGTGCAATATCTTATGCTGTCCTCTATATGGCACTAGTGCAGTATTACTACTTATATTCATATTATGGTTGTTTTCTTTCCACTGGTTTTTATTTTTATTCAGATTGTACTTTATTTAATTTGGATTTTTATTAGATTCTATTCAGACTTATATTAGACTTATTTTATTAATTAAATCTTGTGTTTTTTCTTACTTTTTATTTGACATTATTCCGGTGTCTTATGTCTCTCTGTGTCTGTGTGATGTGGCAGTCACCACATAAACCATTTCCTCCAGGATAAATAAAGTTTTCAGTTTTTGATTCTGATTCTGATAAGTGGTACGCAAATCCGAATAGATACAACTGCACACCAGTTTTCAGTCTTCACAGCGCAATTTGTACCTAGATTTGTGACTTCATGCTGCACGCATACACCCTTCACAACCCTGTGTGTTTTTGTGTGTATCAGTTCATTCCTGTAGGTACTCATTTCAGTACTACAGCAAAAAAAAATGTCATCCCCTGATTATTATAATATTAATACTGCAGAAGTACTGTAGCCTGGTGATTCAGTGGTAGAACTCACCTGCCACGCAGAAGACCTGGGTTAAATTTCCGGGGTGAAACACAGCCTTTTCTTTGGGGCAGCAGGTGGTCTGTGATTATGGAGTTGCCCCTGAGATTGGAAGGTCATAGGTTCAAATCCCGGGACTGCTAGTGGTACCACTGAGGTACCCTTGAGCAAGACACCGTCCCCACACACTGCTACCTAGGCACTACATCCCCGACTGCCCTCTGCTTCAAGAATTTCACACTGTTCACACGTTACTTCAGGCCACAGTAGTGTGTGGGGTAAAAATCACTGGTGGAATAAATGGCTGACCTGGCAGTTGTGAATGTTGAGTGTCAAAGTCACCTACTCTATGAGCATCCATGCTGCTTTCAGATCCCAGATCTATCTACATCCAACTGTAGTGCTTCTACTAGAGCAGCTGTTTCATCTAGTACATGTTTTCTTTCTCATTCTAGAGTGCATAGACAATGCTTTATCGTCTGTTTTTATTGTAATTTTAGTGTGGATATAAACTGCCTTCAGGCAAATTTGCTTTTATAAGGCAAAGTTGGCTTTTATGACAATGATGACTAGCAATTCTGCGTGACCACTCACACACACACGAATCATCAATACACACAGCTTCACAAGTAACTGTCCTTTCTTAGAGCAACTGTGTCTTCTAAAGTAGGTTTTAAACAAATCAGTAATAGTCAGAATTTAAATGGTGACTTTCAGTCAGGCTTCCATTAGCATCATAGTTCTGAAACTACTCCCTTGGTACTGCTAGATCACAACCTTTGACATAATTGATTACAAAACACGACTGAACATATTAGAACATTTTGTCAGGCTCTCATGAGCAGTTCTGAGAAGGTCCAGGATGTACCTAGAAGGCAGGGGTTATTTTATATCTGTTGTCACATATGAATCAGAGACAGCCATCATGTCAAGAGGATTCATTCTTTGGTCCCTTTTTTTTCAACCAAATTCTCCAGAGTGCAAGGTAATGTTTCATAACTATCTAGCTATTTCACCAAACTTTAGTCCTATGGGCTGATTGTCTTGATTCCTTGAACAGTAAAGGGCTGGATTTGTCAATTAACCCTTTCCTGCCTGTGCAATTTAGTAGTTGTCACGGGTCGGGCCGCGAAGCCCAAACCTGGAGCTTCCTCGGAGCATGGAACAGGCAGAAACGCAGGGATCCATGCACACGTGACTTTATTAAAGCAAAACAAACAGGCTCGCGGGCCTCCAGAAATAACTTGGCACGTGATAACATACAGTGAACCGAGGTGCTCTAAAACAATGGACAGATAAGGATAAACTGACATACACAGACTTAAATACAGAACATAAAAAGGGGAAACACCAGGCAGCTGGGAACCAAGGAATAACCAAACAGAAAACAGCTGAGAACAGAACACGTGACACTAAGCATACTCCAAAATAAAAGCCCTCAAAACCCAACAGAAAACATGACCCCATACAAAACAAAAAAGCAGCGGCCTCTACCAGCCGATGACCAACCCTAACAGTAGTGTTTCGTTTTGTTCTTCTTAAAGCCCTGTATTTGTATTAGTGTAAATTAAATTATTACCATGTTTACCTGCTTATACCAAAGAAAATGCACTTCTAGGAATTAAAGTAGAGTCTATATAGGGGTAATATTGATATCATATGGATACAGGTTTACCTTTATATTTCTTTAAATGTAATGTTGTTAAGCTGAGTTTAAAATTAAATTTAAGTGTGCTGGGAGCATATTTTGGGTGTGCACTCTAAAACATTTTTAGGCATTTTTATACCACATCACAAATTAGCGTTTTCCACAAACCATGAGTATGTATATACACTCTAAGCTGCAACCTTAGCATCCCTATTACATGCAGAACCTGTTGAGCATTTCAGTGCAATTTGGTTACCCTGTTCATCATATGACTGTAAAAAGTACTTTGGAGTTTGTACCTCACACTAAAAACTAATGTATTTAATAATCTGTAAAAAAAAATCAGAATGATTGCATATATATAACAGAATGACATAAAATAGTCTTCCAGACATTCCAATAAGCCTTAGAGTAAAACCAATTAAATGTAGCTACAGTTACTACAGTAACATTACATTTAATATATTTTTTAAATATGACTCGAGATATCACAGCACATACTTTTTTCTATAGTGTCAAATGCATAACAAGAATTTTTATATCCAAGAAAAATATGAACTGAAGCTTCAAGTAAAAGGAACATGTAATAAATTAAAATTAATTGGTTTAATAGATTTTATGATTTTTTCTTTTTTTTTTTTTTTATTATTAATCATTTATTTTCAACACCTGTGGCAGCACAGCTTGTCACCCGGGGAAGAGCCAGGTTTGGAATAGAGAGGCTGTCTTGTTCCTGTGATGCCAAGGATTCAAGACATATTTTATGTGCAGTCATCAAGATGTTGTTTGTGAGCAGTCGTGAGTGCCTCTAACCAGTTTCTTTGACACTGGATGATTGAGGATAATGATGTCCCCATGTGTGTAATGTTCTGCGCTATTTGTTGGAGGGGTGCTGTTTGTTTCCTCTCCTCTTCCAAAATAAGATTAAATATGATTGACTTAGAGAGACTAGAAGTTGTACCATCAAGTTAGAGCTCTCTAGAATGATGAAAGTCATCTAAATCTGAAAAGAAACATCATCAGTTTTCCCTGCATAAATTACTGTTGTACAATTATTTTCTCTATTTCAGCTTGTCGCCATGGTAGTGTCACCATGACAATTTACCTTGAGCTCAGAAGGAGGATCCTGAGTGCTGGGGACAGGAGCCTCTGTTGGATCTGTTACAGGTAGAATTAATTTGAAGGATTCATTTGTAAAAGCATGTTTATGTTTACCAAGTTTTTACCGCTTTGGGTGCACCTACCTCCACAATCTGACATTCATTAAAACATGCTTGCACCTTTATTTGAGGTCTTTCTTCTCCAGTAATCCTCTTTCTGTCGTGCTGGTTGATTTGGTGCACCAGCTTCTTTTCTTTTGACATTTTTTAAATATCTTGCACTAATGTCTTGGCGGATCCTACTGCACAAATATGTTTCAGGATGATTTCCTGCACTGCTTGTCTTGGGCGGCTACCAGTTAGGAAGTTGCCCCTGCGATCAGAAGTCCATGGGTTCAAATTCCAGGACGGCTAGTGTCATCACTGAGGTACCCTTGAGAATGATACTGTCCCCACACACTGCTCCCCAGGCACCCCTCATTGGCGGCAGCTCCTTGCTTCTCTTGGTAAATGGATTAAATGCAGAGAAATAATTTCACATTGTTCACACTGTGAGGTGTATTCACGAGTAGGGGGGCCACTTTACCTTACTTGTAACAGCTGGGACATTACACCCATTAATGATTTTCCATTATTTATTTACCTTCTCTCTCAAAACTTCTACTTCTTCTAATGAGAACTTCTTACTTCTCTGTCTGCTTTCCTCCATGCCTCCCACTCACTGATACATGCTCTGGTTGGATCTTATAGTAATGGCTCTGCATTTTAAATGAGGCTGTTTCTTGAATGGCAGATCTTGTTAAATCAGTTGCAAAATTAACAGCTGTGCTCATTAAATTTAAGCATGTACCAAAGGTTTGGCATACTCCTTTATCTGCAAGTAAATATGGCACATATGGCCCATAATATGTGATTTTGTGCTAGTTATAACACAACCAGTGTTTCATCTTAAAACAGCCAGTGCGTTCTGATTTTTAACACAGATATATGTCTTGATTACAAAGATATGTGTGTGCCTAAATGGTGTCAATAAAATCATGCTTTTTGAATGCATTATTAGTTCTTTCCTAAGTTCTTTCATTACACTTTATCATTCTGATGTTTTAACACAAAATGTGTCAAAACAGTGAACAAGCAAACAGTGTAAGATTCAATAATGCCTCATTATAGAGAATGTGAAGATGCGCATGAAGTATCATGGGTTTTTTCTTTACTGTCCAAGCAGCAAACCCAGCATGTGTTGCGTCTGCATGCTACAGCACTTGAGACGGTTAGTATTCATGAGGCTGGATTGAATTCTGTTCACCGGCCAGAGTCTGATTCAGCTGCTGAGCTTAACTCTCCCTCTTGTGTTCACTCTTTGCCCTCTGGTGAGATGTTATGGAAGGAGAGAACAAAGGAAAGCAAATATGTTCCAGCAGGAGACACACTTCCGTTTGCCAGGAGAAGCGCCTGGCAAATTGGAAAGCTCCATCTGTCAGGAGGGACAGCGTGAAACTTGGCTAAGAATTGCACATAAACAGAGTTAATTGAAAAGTGATCTTATGTTTGAATATGGAGCATAGATTTTCTGTGATTCCTACTAGTCCTCAGAATGACATGGCTGGGATTCCCGGAAAGTTAGATTTTTAAGTTTGTCAAATCACATAAACCAAAGGCCAGGAATGCTGAATAAGTGACACTCTATGGACTAAATTACTGGGCGCCTGGCCATTACAGGGGATTTAATGACATTGGAATATATAGAATTTAATATGAAGCCGGTGTCTCTTTTGCAGCTACAGGTATAACAGCATCTATTCTTCTTCCCACAAGATTTTGGAGTATCAGTGGGAATTTGTGTCCATTCATTCTGTAGAGCTTGTATGAGGTCAGTCACTGACCTGGCTCACAATCTCTGTTCCAGTTCATCCCAAAGGTGCTGGATGGTGTTGAGGTCAGGGCTCTGTGTGGGCCAGTCAAATTCTGTCACACTGAACTCATCCAACCATGACATTATGGAGCTTGCCTTTGTAACTTTTTGCATATGAATATGTTGTTTGTTTGTTGTACATGTAGATAACAGGGTTGAGTGTGAGACACACATCAGTGAGACTAATATGAAAATAGTAGTATTACAACAACCTTACAATGAAAAATTATACATAACATTTAGTTTATCTCTAGTACCATTGAAGGTTGGAAAAAACATTTTTTTTCTGATTCAGCGTGCAAAACTTGACAAAGAAACATCAAACATTGCAATGAAACAGACATTTCATAAAAAAATTACCCATTGTAATTAAGAGATGTGTCCTATTAATTTTGCCCATATTGTGTATTGTATAACTGTGTATGTGACAAATAAAAAAATCAGGATTCTTGAATCTACAAATGCCAATGTTACATTAGTTACTTAACATGTAACATGAAATAACTAATCGTTTGGATTAAAGTATATCAAACATCATAAATGTGAAGTCTGGTGTTCCTTCCATTAAAACCTTTTTTACACATTATTAGCAGACAAAATAAGACAAAATAAACTTGGTTAAACAAATTAAATCCATTGAGTGTGACTACAAATGCAGCATTTGAGAAAACCCCAATGCATCATGTTGCCCTGATATTTTTTCTCTCAGCAGGTTCTCAGTAGTGTAGCTTCAACTTGCTGGTTAGAAGCTGCAGCTTAAGTAGTCAAGTAGATTTTTATTTCTACCATATACACAGTACATAGTAACAATTAGTGGTGGGCATAGATTATTTTTTTATCTGTAATCTTGGAATTAATCTAGATTATTCTTGATTAAAATGGTTCAATTGAATTCTGCTGAAGGCATTCAGAATATGTGTGCTACCCAAATAATGACTAAAAGTAAGTCTTTGAGAACGGGTTT
>JBBIGB010247540.1:0-14040 GCA_037577075.1 Alestopetersius hilgendorfi
GTTTTTGGCTTTATTTGTAATGGGATCTTCACCACTTTTTACGCCGCGGTTATCAACTAGGGTCTCTCGTATAACCGCGGTGGCTGGCACGAGTTTTACCGACCCTCTTAGTCCTAATTAAGTCAAGTTTTCACTTATAGCTTAATGTTTATTACTGCTGAGTTCCCTTGGGGGTGTGGCAAAGCAAGACGTCTTGGGCCAATAAATGTGCCTGATATCAGCTCCCCATCTTCGGAGGGAAGATTGGGGGCATTCTCACAGGGGTGCGGATACTTGCATGTATAAGTTAGACTAAAGCTGATAGTAAAGTCAGGACCAGGCCTTTGTGCTTATGGGACTTTTTAGGGTCCATCTTAACATCTTCAGTGATATGCTTTGATTAAGCTACATTAGCTGAGGCTATATAATATGTTAATTTTAAAAAAAGTGATTTTTTTATGTATGTTAGGGTCGAAAATAAAAAAAAAAGTGATGTTGATCGAGGAGTTGCTGATGAAATGGGTTAAATTTAACTTTTATGCATAACAATGTATAACAACACATATATCAACTCGTTGATTTACGCTAGTCGAGTCATGCCTGGTTTTGGGGTTTGACAGGAGAATACATGAACTTGCCCGGCGTAGGGGGGTAGGGGGGTTTGTCGATAAAAAACCAAGATTGAAATTAAGTGCTAGCAAGGGGGATACTTTAGAAATCATTGAGGGTAATATTGATTATGTATGCACTTGATATAAACATATGTGGTTCTTTAATGAATGCTTTTTAAGCTTTACATTAATTATTGCTGGTCCAAGAAAATGTTCTACCTTAACTGATATTACATGAAAGTGACCAAATGTCTAATGAAAGTGAGCGGAAAAAAAAAAACCCTATGCATATGAAAGAACGCCTTGGCATGGTGGGTCATGGACAATCGATACTACACCAATAATCAGATGCCAGTTATAGTTAATAATTAGGGGAGTAAATATTTCTATGGCCCTGAAATAGGAACCAGATGCCAGTAATAATTCAAGTTGTGCGACCCCCACGATTTTTGTCCCTGACCTATCAAGGATAATTAACATTAAGTTATGAACCAGTTGGTGGTCTCTTACTACATTAAAATGTTGAGGACCGATATTAGTTGGATTTTACATAGAAAAATTTGTGATGGAGTTATGGGGATTATTCAATTTATCAGGTTAAATTATTGATTCTGTAGGAACTAATAGAATGCTTTATGTAAGTCTTGATTATTATGGTGATGTTTTAATGTACTTAGTTATTTAATAGTGATATTAAATTAATGTTTTTAAACCATGATGTAAGATTATGCATATTATGTACTACACCATATGTATGTATATATACTGTATGTAGGTAGATCATTATGTATGATATACCATAATATGCACCTGGAATTTTTTAGTCCTAAGACATAGGTGCAGAAAATAGTTTAGTTTAGAATACTAGCTTTGGGAGTTAGTGGTAGAAGTTAGAATCTTCTTTTTCTGGGTACTAAGAAGGATTTTAACTTTCAATCTTCGGATTACAAGACCGACGCTTTTGAGGTTAAGCTATTAGTACAGAATCAGTTGAGTCACTTATTTTCGTATCAGGCAACTAGGGGGCTAATAAGGAGGAACAGTAGGAAGTAGAGGATGGAGGCGATTTGTCCAATAATAATAAATGGGTGTTCTACTGGTATGCCTCCAATCCATGTGAGGATGGCGACGTCTGCAATTAGGGTTCAAAACAGGAATTGGGAGAGCGGGCGGAAGGTGAGTCCTTGTTGTTTTGAGGTGTGTAGGAGGGGGACGAGTATGAGGACAAGGATGGAAAAAAGGAGGGCTAGGACTCCCCCTAGTTTGTTGGGGATGGAACGAAGGATTGCATAGGCGAATAGGAAGTATCACTCAGGTTTAATGTGGGGTGGGGTGATTAAAGGGTTTGCGGGAGTAAAGTTTTCTGGGTCTCCGAGAAGGTTGGGGGAGAACAGGGCTAAGGATGTCAAGCCAATGAGGAGAATTAAGAAGCCTAGCATGTCCTTGTAGGAGAAGTAGGGGTGGAATGGGATTTTGTCGGCGTCTGAGTTTAATCCAATAGGATTGTTGGAGCCTGTTTCGTGGAGAAATAAGGCGTGTAAGGCGGTGGCGGCTACAATTGCGAAGGGGAGGAGGAAGTGGAAGGCAAAGAATCGTGTTAGGGTGGCGTTGTCGACGGAGAAGCCCCCTCAGATTCATTGTACCAGGGTGTTTCCAATATAGGGGACTGCGGAGAGTAGATTAGTGATAACAGTGGCGCCTCAGAAAGATATTTGTCCTCAGGGTAAGACGTAGCCTACGAATGCAGTTATTATTACTAGTAGGAGGAGGATTACACCGATGTTTCATGTTTCTTTGTATAGGTAGGAGCCATAATATAAGCCCCGACCAATGTGGAAGTAGATACAAATGAAGAAAAATGATGCTCCGTTGGCATGAATATTTCGGATAATCCAGCCATAATTTACGTCTCGGCAAATATGGACGACTGAGGAGAATGCTGTTGAAATGTCTGAGGTGTAGTGTATGGCTAAGAAAAGTCCAGTTAGGATTTGTATCATTAGGCATAATAGCAGAAGAGAGCCAAAGTTTCATCATGCTGAGATGTTTGAAGGGGCGGGGAGGTCAATTAATGCATTGTTAGCAATTTTAAGTAGTGAATGTGTTTTTCGTAGGCTGGCCATTAGGACGTTCTTGTAGTTGAGTTACAACGGTGTTTTTTCAAGTCATTGGTCTTGGTTAAAATCCAAGCAAGAATTATGAATTATATTTTTTCTTTGTTTTTATTAGGGTTGGTGGTTGGTTTGGTGGCTGTGGCTTCTAATCCGGCACCTTATTTTGCTGCTTTAGGCCTGGTCGTGGCGGCGGGGGTTGGTTGTGGGGTTTTGGTAGGGCATGGCGGGTCTTTTTTGTCTTTGGTGCTGTTTTTGATTTATCTGGGGGGAATGCTTGTGGTATTTGCTTATTCGGCAGCTCTGGCTGCTGAGCCTTTTCCTGAGAGCTGAGGGGACCGTTCTGTTGTAGGTTATGTCTTAATATACGTCTTGGTAGTGGTATTAATGGGGGTGTGGGGTTTTGGGGGGTGGTATGAGGGGTCTTGAATAATTATAGATAGTAAGGAGTTTTTTATGGTTCGGGGAGATGTAAGTGGAGTTGCCCTGATTTATTCTTTCGGAGGGGGAATGTTGGTTGTCTGTGGTTGGGTTCTTTTATTGAGTCTTTTTGTAGTGCTTGAGTTAACTCGAGGTTTGAGCCGAGGGGCGCTTCGGGCAGTTAGATAATAATGAGTAAAATTGCTAGAATGTTGGTTAGGAAAGATATAGTTAAATAGGTCTTGATTTTTCCTTGTTGGATATTGCTTGTGGAGGTGGCGAGTTTAATTTGTATGGAAGATAGTCCTTTGGGGCCTGTTTTTTCTATTCATGCTTGGTCAACAAGTTGGGTTGCAATTAACTGCCCTAAGGCGAGGCTAAGTTTGGGGACGAGTCGGTGGGTGATTGTTGGGAAGTAGCCTAGCATGTTGGAAAGTCGATAAAGGTGAAGGGGTGGGAGGATTTTAAATTGTTTTGATGTTATTGTGGCCAGTTCTAGGGCAACAAGAAGTCCTGCAATAGTAACTATTAAGGCAGCTATTTTTAGGGTTAGAGGCATAGTTATGGCGGGCGTCTTTGCAGGTAAAAAGTTGGATGTAATAATTAATCCTGCAGCAATGCTGCCTCAGGCCAGTCGTTTAAGCGGGTTGATGATTGCAGGGTTGTTTTCATTAATTGGGGAGAGGGGCATGAATCGTGGGGTTCCTATTGTTACAAAAAAGATTAGTCGGAGGCTGTAGGCTGCTGTGAAGGAGGTGGCAATTAGGGTCAGGAAAAGGGCTCAGGCATTAAGGTAGGAGGTGTTTAGGGCTTCAATAATGGCGTCTTTTGAAAAGAAGCCCGCTAAGAAGGGGGTGCCAGTTAGTGCTAAGCTGCCAATTGTTAGACAGGAGGATGTTAGTGGTATAGATTTGTGTAGTCCCCCCATTTTTCGAATATCTTGTTCATTATTGAGGTTGTGAATGATAGAGCCTGAGCAGAGGAAGAGCATGGCCTTGAAAAAGGCGTGAGTGCAGATATGTAAAAATGCTAGTTGCGGTTGATTAAGCCCGATGGTTACTATTATGAGGCCTAGTTGGCTGGATGTGGAAAAAGCGATAATTTTTTTAATATCATTTTGGGTGAGTGCACAGGTGGCTGTAAATAGGGTAGTTAGGGCTCCGAGGCATAGGCAAATAGTCAGTGCTAGTTGGTTGTCTTCTATTAATGGGTGGAGGCGGATTAGGAGAAAAATTCCTGCTACCACTATTGTGCTCGAGTGAAGTAGGGCGGAGACTGGTGTTGGGCCTTCTATGGCTGAGGGGAGTCATGGATGAAGGCCGAATTGGGCTGATTTCCCTGTTGCGGCGAGGACCAGGCCGAGAAGGGGAATAGTAACGTCCATGTTTTTAGATAAAGAAAAGATTTGTTGAATTTCTCAGGAGTTGAGGTTTGTTGCGATTCAGGCTATGCTTAGGATAAGTCCAATGTCTCCTACTCGGTTATAAAGAACTGCTTGTAGGGCTGCTGTGTTGGCATCGGCACGTCCGTACCATCAGCCGATTAGGAGGAAGGATATGATGCCGACGCCTTCTCAGCCAATAAATAGTTGGAACAAATTGTTGGCGGAGACTAGAATTATTATTGCTATTAAGAAGAGAAGAAGATATTTAAAGAAGCGATTAATGTAGGGGTCGGAGTGTATGTATCAGGTTGCAAACTCTAGGATGGACCAGGTGACGAATAGGGCAACTGAGGTAAAAATAAGGGAATAGTGGTCGAATTTAAAGCTGGTGTTGATGTCGAAGGTTATGATGTTGGTCCAGTGTCAGTTAGTGACAATAGTTTCTGTTCCTTGGTCAAGGAAAATTATTAGGGGGAGAAGGCTGGTGAGGAATGCAGTTTTTACAGCTGTTTTGGCGTGGGTCGAGACTCATGTGGGGGGTTGAGGGGTGGGTTTTAGGGTAGTAAGAAGGGGGTATAGAAGAATGGTGAGGGTTAGGAGGAAAGAGGATGAAAGGATTAAAGGCGTGGTATGCATAACTGTTACTTGGATTTGCACCAAGAGTTTTTGGCTCCTAAGACCAATGGATGAACTGTTATCCTTTAACAGCAGTTCGAGGAGAGTTATGGAATTTAACCATAAAATTAAGAGTTAGCAATTCTTGTTGTTTCAAAAACCACCCTCGGTGGGCAAGAGGGTTTTAACCTCTGTTTTTAGAACCACAATCTAGTGTTTTGTTTAAACTATGCCTACAATAGCATCATCCTCACATGAGCTCTGGCTTAGTGATAAGGAGGACTACAGGAACAAGGTGCAGGGTCAAGAGTAGATGTTCTCGGGTGTGGAAGGGGGGGAGGTTTTTGATGTGGTTTGGAAGTGGCCCCCGTTGGGTTAATAAAAATAGGTACAGGGAGTAGGCGGCTGTAATTAGGGTTCCGGCTCCGGTTATGATAAGTGTTCAGGGGGATCAGTTAAACAGGGTTGAAATGATTAGAAGTTCCCCTATTAGGTTGGGTAGCGGGGGAAGGGCGAGGTTGGCAAGGTTGGCAAAAAATCATCATATTGCAGTAAGGGGGAGGATTAGTTGTAATCCGCGGGCTAAAATTATTGTTCGGCTGTGGGTTCGTTCATAGGTTGTATTTGCTAGGCAGAATAGGGCGGAGGAAACTAAGCCATGGGCGATTATAAGGATGATGGCTCCAGTGAAGCCTCAGGGGGTCTGTGTTAGGATACCACCTGCAACTAGTCCTATGTGACTCACAGAGGAGTAGGCAATTAAGGATTTTAGGTCTGTTTGGCGCAGGCAGATTGAGCCGGTTATAATAATCCCTCAAAGGGCTAAAATAATAAAAGGGTAGGCTATTTCTTTGGTGAGGGGTGTAAGAATAGTCATTATTCGTATTATGCCGTACCCTCCCAATTTCAAAAGGATTGCGGCCAGGACTATAGAGCCGGCAATAGGTGCTTCTACGTGGGCTTTTGGTAACCAAAGGTGGACGCCATAGAGCGGTATTTTCACTAGAAATGCGATAAGGCAGCTCGTTCATCAGATTTTATTGCTTCATGAGGGGAGCAGGGCTGGTTGAGAGTGTTGGAGCATAATAATTGAAAGACTTCCTACGTTCTGTTGAAGGAGAAGGAGGGCAACTAGGAGTGGGAGGGACCCAATTAGTGTGTAGAATAAAAAGTATGTCCCTGCGTTAAGGCGTTCGGCTTGATTACCTCAGCGGGTAATAATAATCAATGTTGGAATTAGGGTGGCTTCAAATATAATATAAAATATAATTAGTTCAGTTGCCCCGAAGGCTAAGATCAAAAAAACTTGGAGGGAGGTAAGGAGGGAAATATAGGTTCGTTGGCGGTTCAAGGGCTCGGGCCCAATGTGGTTTTGGCTGGCGAGAATTATAAGTGGGAGTAGTCAGCAGGTCAGGATTAAAAGAGGGGTTGAAAGTGGGTCTGTTCCCATATAAATGTTAGAGGCTGTTCAGCCTGCTTCTGTATCTCATTTAAGTCAGCTTAGGCTAATTATTGCGATTAGCAGACTTTGGGAGGTTATAGTGGTCCAGAGTCATTTCGCAGGGGTCAATCAAATTGTGGGGAAGAGCATAATTGTTGGAAGAAGAATTTTTAACATTGTAGGAGGTTTAGGTTTTGGAGGTGATCTGTGCCGTGGGTTCGGGCTGTGGCAACCAAGAGGGCGAGGCCGGCGCTGGCCTCACAGGCCGAAAAAGCTAATAAAAACATGGGGGCTGAGGAAAAGGTGGCGGTTTCAAGTTGTAGGGTTCATAGGGCTAGGGCAATGTAAAGGGAGAGTATTATTCCTTCCAAGCATAGGAGGGCAGATAATAGATGGGTGCGGTGGAAGGTTAGTCCTATAAGTCCTAAAATAAATGCTGAGGAGAAGCTGAAATGTGCGGGTGTCATAAGAGGGCTATGGGGTTGAACCATAATTTTTTGAGCCGAAATCAAAGGTCTTATCTTGGACTAACTCTCTATTCTGCTCATTCTAGTCCTCCTTGGATTCATTCATAAACTAGTCCGAGGGTGAGTAAAATAAGAATAGCTGTGGTTCAGAAAAGGGTTAGAGTTGGGTGGGGTAGCTGGTTTCCCCAGGGAAGTGGGAGGAGGAGGGCGATTTCTAGGTCAAACAGGAGAAATAAAATAGCGACTAGGAAAAATCGTAGGGAGAAGGGTAATCGTGCGGACCCCAATGGGTCAAAGCCACACTCGTATGGGGATAATTTTTCTATGTCTGGGTTTATTTGTGGAAGTCAAAAAGATAGGAAGGCTAGCAGGAGTGAGAGGGTTGTGCAGATTAGGAAAGTTGTTGTAATCAGATTCATTATCTTTCCTTGGACTTTAACCAAGACTAAATAATTGGAAGTCATTTGTACTAGTTTAATACTAGAAAGATATGAGCCTCATCAGTAAATGGAGATGTATAGGAATAGTCATACAACATCGACGAAGTGTCAGTATCAGGCAGCGGCCTCAAACCCAAAGTGGTGTTGGGATGTAAAGTGATACTGAATTTGACGAAGGAGGCAGACAGCTAAAAATGTTGAACCAATAATAACGTGTAGACCGTGAAAGCCTGTTGCCACAAAAAATGTGGACCCATAGACACCGTCGGCAATGGTGAAGTGGGCTTCATAATACTCCATGGCTTGGAGAGCAGTGAAGTAGAACCCTAGAATAATGGTTAGGGTTAGGGCTTGGATGGCTTGTTTTCGCTCACCTTCCATCAGGCTATGGTGAGCCCAGGTAACGGTTACACCTGAAGCTAGGAGGACTGCGGTGTTTAGAAGGGGGACTTCAAAGGGGTCTAGTGTGGTGATCCCTGTTGGGGGTCAGCACCCCCCTAGTTCGGGCGTGGGTGCAAGGCTAGAGTGGTAGAAGGCTCAGAAGAATCCTAGGAAAAAGAAGACTTCGGATGTAATAAATAAAATTATTCCATACCGTAGTCCCTTTTGAACGGGGGGTGTATGGTGTCCTTGAAAGGTGCTTTCTCGAATAATGTCTCGTCATCATTGGTATATTGTGAGGAGAAGAAGGATTAGTCCTAAAGTCATTAGTGTCATTGAGTGGAAGTGAAATCAAATGGCGAGACCCGATGTTATTAAGAGGGCTGCGATTGCGCCGGTCAGCGGTCAGGGACTTGGATTAACTATGTGATATGCGTGAGCTTGGTGGGCCATTAGGTATTTTCTTGTAAGTATAGGCTTAATAGGAGTACAAATACATATGCTTGAATCATGGCAACTGCCACTTCAAGGAGCGTAAGGAGGAGAAGGACTAAAGCGGTTAAAATAGCTACTGTTGTAATTTTGGGAAGAAGGACTAGGGTCGCGGTCGCGATTAACTGAATGAGCAGATGGCCGGCTGTAAGATTTGCGGTGAGTCGGACTCCTAGGGCCAAGGGTCGGATAAACAGGCTAATTGTTTCAATTAAAATAAGAACGGGGATTAGAAGGACGGGGGTTCCTTCAGGTAGGAGGTGTCCTAGTGCTGCGGTTGGTTGATTTCGCATTCCAATAATTACTGTAGCCAGTCAGAATGGGAGGGCTAGTCCCATATTTAGGGAGAGTTGTGTTGTGGGTGTAAAGGTGTATGGCAAGAGTCCTATCATATTTAGGGATAAGAGGAAAATTATTAATGAGGTAAATATAAGGGCTCATTTATGTCCTGAAAAATTAAGGGGGAGGAGTAGCTGTTGTGTGAAGCGGTTAATAAATCAGCTTTGGAGCGTAGTTAGTCGGTTGTTCAGTCATTGATTTGAGGGGGCGGGAAATATGATTCAGGGGAATGTTAGTGCAATGGCAATTAGTGGAATTCCTAAATATGTGGGGCTTATAAATTGATCAAAAAAGCTTAGTGTCATGGTCAGTTTCAGGGCTCTGGTTTTGATTTTTCGGTACTGAGTGCTGTGGGTTCGTTGGGGAAACTAAATTTGAGCACTTTGGATGGGATAATTAGTAGGAAAATAATTCAGGAGAACAATAAGATGGCGAGTCACGGGGAGGGGTTTAGCTGGGGCATATCACTAGAGGTGGTTGGGAGGCACCAATGTCTAGCTTAAAAGGCTAGGGCTGAACCCTATTTAGCTTTCTAGTGAGGCGTCTTCAAGTATTAGGGAGGATCAGTTTTCGAAGTGGTTGAGAGGAACAGCTTCTACTACGATGGGCATGAAGCTATGGTTGGCGCCGCAGATTTCAGAGCATTGTCCATAAAATACCCCAGGACGTGAGGCAATAAAGGCTGTTTGGTTTAAGCGTCCGGGAACTGCATCTATTTTTACCCCCAGGGCGGGGACAGCTCAGGAGTGGAGAACATCTTCGGCTGAGACTAGGACTCGGATTGGTGCTTCTATGGGAACAACTATGCGGTGGTCTGTTTCGAGAAGGCGAAATTGTCCTGGAGTGAGGTCCTGGGTGGGAATTATATAAGAGTCAAAACCAAGGTTTTCGTAGTCTGTGTACTCATAGCTTCAATATCATTGGTGGCCAATGGCTTTTACAGTTAAATGGGGGTTGTTAATTTCGTCTATTAGGTACAGGATTCGTAGGGATGGAAGGGCGATTATAATAAGGATAACTGCAGGTAGAATAGTCCAGATAATTTCGATTTCTTGGGAGTCTAGAATGTATTTGTTGGTTAATTTAGTGGAGACTATGGCAACAATAATATATAGAACTAAAGTGCTGATTAGGAAGACAATTATTAATGCGTGGTCGTGGAAATGGAGAAGTTCTTCTATAACTGGAGAGGCCGCGTCTTGGAATCCTAATTGTGAGGGATGTGCCATTAAGCCTTAAGGCTTAAGATACGCAGGGGTTTAACTTGCAATTTTGCCTTGACAAAGCAATGTAAAATTTTACTAGTACCTTATAAAAGAAAGTGACAGAGTGGTTATGTGGCTAGCTTGAAATTAGTTTATGGGGGTTCAATTCCTTCCTTTCTCGAATGATTGGACTTGCACAAATGCCGGTTCTTCAAATGTGTGGTAGGGGGGAGGGCATCCGTGAAGCCATTCTACATTTGTGGAGGTAAGTTCAATAGTTAATACTTCCCGCTTAGCAGCAAATGCTTCTCATAGAATAAATAAAAATATTACCACTGCAATAAGAGATACTAGTGAGCCAATTGAAGAAATTGTGTTTCAAAGGGTGTAAGCATCTGGGTAGTCGGAGTATCGTCGAGGCATTCCAGCCAGGCCTAGGAAATGTTGGGGAAAAAAGGTAAGGTTGACCCCAAAAAATATAACGCCGAAGTGAATTTTTGTTCAAGTGCTGTGCAGGGTGTAGCCTGTAAATAGGGGGAATCAGTGGACGAAGGCCCCCATAATAGCAAAGACGGCCCCCATAGATAGTACATAATGGAAGTGAGCTACTACGTAGTAAGTATCATGTAAAACAATGTCAAGTGATGAGTTAGCTAGCACGATGCCTGTTAAACCCCCAACTGTAAAGAGAAAAATAAAGCCCAGAGCTCAGAGCATGTGTGTGTCTCAGTTGATTGAGCCCCCGTGAAGGGTTGCCAATCAGCTAAATACTTTTACCCCCGTAGGAATGGCAATGATTATTGTTGCGGATGTAAAGTATGCTCGGGTATCTACGTCTATTCCGACTGTAAATATGTGGTGGGCTCAAACAATAAAGCCTAAAAGGCCAATTGCTATTATAGCTCATACTATCCCTATATAGCCAAATGGTTCTTTTTTTCCTGAGTAATAGGCTACAATGTGGGAAATTATTCCGAAACCAGGTAGGATTAAAATGTATACTTCAGGGTGCCCGAAGAATCAAAACAAGTGTTGGTAAAGAATTGGGTCCCCTCCGCCTGCGGGGTCAAAGAAGGTGGTGTTTAGATTTCGGTCTGTTAGAAGTATAGTAATCCCTGCAGCTAGAACGGGTAGGGAAAGAAGTAAAAGGACAGCGGTCACTAAGACAGCTCAAACAAATAGAGGGGTTTGGTACTGTGAGATGGCAGGAGGTTTTATGTTTACGATGGTTGTAATAAAGTTAATTGCACCCAGGATGGAGGAGACACCTGCGAGATGAAGTGAAAAAATAGTCAGATCTACAGAGGCCCCTGCGTGGGCAAGGTTTCCGGCAAGGGGAGGATAAACAGTTCAGCCTGTTCCAGCCCCCGCTTCAACCCCGGAAGAGGCTAAAAGGAGAAGGAAGGATGGGGGGAGAAGCCAGAAGCTTATGTTATTTATTCGTGGGAATGCTATGTCGGGGGCCCCAATTATTAGGGGGACAAGTCAATTTCCGAAGCCACCAATTATAATTGGTATTACCATGAAGAAAATTATTACAAATGCATGTGCTGTGACGATAACATTATAAATCTGATCGTCCCCTAGAAGGGATCCGGGTTGGCTCAGCTCTGCCCGGATTAAAAGACTCAGGGCAGTTCCGACCATCCCGGCTCAGGCACCAAATACAAGGTAGAGGGTGCCAATATCTTTATGATTGGTGGAGAAGAATCAACGTGTGACTGCCACAGGTAGGATGGCCGAGTGCTAAGGTGGTGGGTTGTAGCCCCATGAACAGAGGTTTAAGTCCTCTTCCTCCCAGCAGCCCCGTGGTGTAAGGCACATTAGATTGCAAGTCTAAAAGCGCAGAGTAGTTCCTGCCGGGGCTTTCCCCGCCTTTTTCCGGCGGCGGGGGAAGATAGATGGATGCTCGTTGGTTTGAGCGCTTAGCTGTTAACTAAGAGTTTGTAGGATCGAGGCCTTCTCATCTAGTAAGGCTTTAGCTTAATTAAAGTGTCTGGGTTGCATTCAGAAGATGTGGGATAGAGTCCTGCAAGTCTTATTCAAGAACTAGAAGGTTTTCACTTCTACTTAGGGCTTTGAAGGCTCTTGGTCTGGTTAGTCCTAAGTTCTTAAAGAAAGAGGGCTATTAAGGCTGGTGTGGTGGGGAGGAGGAGGAGGGTTGCGGTTGTTAGGGCGGATAGTGGGAGAGATATTTGGGTACTTGGTAGGCGTCAGGGGGCGGAGGAGTTGTTTGTGTTGGGGGATATTGTAAGGGTCATTGCGTAGCATAGGCGAAGGTAAAAATAGAGGCTGAGCAGGGCGGTTAGGGCCATGATTGTGGCTGTGAGGGGGAGATTTTGTTTTGTTAGCTCTTGCAGAATTAATCATTTGGGTATAAATCCGGTGAGTGGAGGAAGGCCCCCTAATGAAAGTAGTGTTAGGGCGGCGGTGGTTGTAATTATTGGTGTTTTTGACCATGATAGGGCTAGTGTGCTAATTTTTGTTGAGGCTATAAGTTTAAATGTCAGGAAGGCTGTGGATGTTATAATAATGTACGTTAGTAGGGCGAGAATGGTTAATTGGGGCATGAATTGAATGATAATGATTATTCAGCCTAGGTGGGCGATAGAGGAGTAGGCAAGGATCTTTCGTAGCTGGGTTTGGTTTAGTCCCCCCCATCCGCCAATGAGGGCGGATGAAATTGCCAGGGTGGTTAGTAGTGTGGGGTGTATGGTGTGGGAGATCTGTATCAGTAATGCGAAGGGGGCTAGTTTTTGTCAGGTGGATAAAATTAGTCCTGTTGTTAAGTCGAGGCCTTGGAGAACTTCTGGTAGTCAGAGGTGAAGTGGGGCGAGGCCCACTTTAAGCGCAAGTGCTATTGTGATTAAAACAGATGGGATGGGGTGAAGTAAAAAGGTAATATTTCATTCACCAGTGAGTCAGGCGTTGGTGGTGGAGGCAAAGAGTATTGTTGCTGCTGCTGTTGCTTGGGTGAGGAAATACTTGGTTGTGGCTTCTACTGCTCGGGGGTGGTGATGTTGGGCTATCAGGGGGATAATGGCTAGTGTGTTGATTTCAAGGCCTATTCAGGCGAGGAGTCAGTGTGAGCTTGCGAAAGTAAGGGTTGTGCCTAATCCTAGGCTAAGAAAAAATATGGTGAGTACAAATGGGTTCATTAGTAGAGGAAGGGTTTTAACCAACATTTTTGGGGTATGGGCCCAAAAGCTTATTTAGCTGACTCTACTAGGAAGTGGTGTAGTGGTAGCACTTGGAGTTTTGATCTCTTAGGTATGGGTTCGAGTCCCTTCTTTCTAGGAGTCGAGAGGATTTTAACCTCTGTAAGTCACTCTATCAAAGTGGTCCCTGGGCATTCGGGCACGGCTCCGGGGGGGGGTGTGTTATAGTTGTGGGGGTAAACCTGCAAATGCAATTATAATGGCCATATGTCATAGAATTATTGCTAATGTAAGGGGGAGAAAATTTTTTCAGACTAGATGTATTAGTTGGTCGTATCGAAATCGGGGGTATGAGGCTCGTACTCATAAAAATAGAATTGATAGGAGGGTGGTTTTAATTATTAGGTTAATTGAGGTGAGTTCGGGAATTGTTGGGATGTGGGATGCTCCTATGAAGAGAATTGTTGATAGGGTATTTATTAGTAAGATATTGGCATATTCGGCTAGTAAAAAGAGTGCGAATGGGCCTCCAGCATATTCTACGTTAAAGCCTGAAACCAGCTCTGATTCGCCCTCTGTTAAGTCAAATGGCGCTCGGTTTGTTTCTGCCAGAGTTGAAATGTATCATATTGCTGCTAGTGGTCAGGCAGGAATTAACAATCAGACAGGCTCTTGGGCGGTATTAAATGTCTGTAAGGTAAAACCCCCTGCAAAAATGATAACGGAAAGTAGGATTAATCCCAGGCTCACTTCATAGGAGATTGTTTGTGCTACAGCCCGGAGGGCGCCAATTAAGGCGTATTTTGAGTTGGATGCTCAGCCAGAGCCCAGGATGGAATAGACGGCGAGGCTGGAGAGGGCTAGGATAAAAAGGATTCCTAAGTTTAAGTCGGCGATTGGGTACGGGATTGGTATGGGGGTTCATAATATGAGTGCTAAGGTTAGGGCTAGAATGGGTGTGATTAGAAATAAGAATGGGGAGGAGGTTGATGGGCGT
>JBBIGB010247961.1:0-14035 GCA_037577075.1 Alestopetersius hilgendorfi
CTGACAGCTTTCTTAACGAATAGTATGCTTTCTTACGAAAACATATGTGGGTCATTGACAGCTGTAGTGTCCAATGGAGGTAAGAGATTTAATCCCCAGCTATTTTCAACACTTTTAATTGGTTAAAAAAGTCGAAAGTAACCACTAACAATTCTACTTAAATAAAGTACAGATACTTGAAAAATGTACTTAAGTACTGTAACGAAGTACTTGTACTTCGTTACATTCCACCACTGGGTAGAGATTGCATTGCGTACACAAGCAAGGGCAGAGAGAGAGGAAAAAAACACACGAATAGTCGACTTCTCACAGGGGTCGTCGACTTGTGCCTCTGTAGTCGTCTAGTTGATTAGTGTTAATGCCCTAACACACACTCACTCAAACACACAGACACACGCACATACACAGTCACAGACACACTCACACATAGAAACACACACACACACACACTCAAACACACACAGACACACTCACACACTCTATTTGGACTGCTATGGGGGGAGTAGGGGCATGTTCTGATTTGGACAGCTATGGGGGTGTGGGGGTATGATCTGGTTCAGGACTGAGGATAGAAGCTCCTCGAGTCTCTCTGTTTTGGCCCTGATTGTGCAGAACCTTCTGCCTGATTGCAGAAGTTGAAACAGTACGTTACTGGGGTGGGGTGAGTCCTTTAATGTATGTACTGCTCTGGACCAACATCTCTTGATGTAAATCTCCTGCAGGGAAGGGAGAACAGACCTGCACCAGTGTTCCGCCGCATGGATCACTCTCTGAAGGGCTTTACGGTCCTGTACACAGCTATTCCCATACCAGGATGCAGGATATGATGTTCTGTGTGAGGATGCTCTCCACAGCACCTACAGTCCTGAGGATCGCTGAAGAGACCCCAAACTTCCTCAGTTGTCAGAGGCGGTACAGGCACTGCCTAGCCTTTTTGGACTGGACCTGAATGTAAGCAGTCCGTGTCAGGTGTGGACACTGAGATACTTGAAGGATGGCACCCTCTTCACTGGAGCTCCATTGATGATGAGGAGCTCGTAGTCTCGCTGCTGTCTCCTTCTCAAGTCCACCACCAGCTCTTATGATGCCAGTTTCTTCACCTCGTCCATATAGGCCGCCTTATCATTGTTGGTGATGTGGCCCAATACCACTGTGTCATCAGCAAATTTCACAATGGTGTTGGAGCCATGAGTGGCCATACAGTCAGAGGTGTAGAGGGATTTCAGCAGTGGGGAGAGTATGCACCCCTATGGTGCTCCAATGTTGGTGGTGATGCTGTCTGAGACACACCTACCCACCCTCACCACCTGAGATCTGCCAGTGAGGAAGTCCAGCACGCATGCACACACACCCCTGTTAAGTCCTAGATCCCTCAGCTTTGTGTAGAGTCTACCTGGCACTATTGTGTTGAACACAGAACTGTCGTCTATGAACAGCAATCTCAGTTATCCTGGCTGATAATCACTCAGGCATGGGGGCTTGTTGTTCTTGGTCACGTGGATGATGGTGGATCTTTTGAAGCACTTGGGGACCACGGACTTTGCCAGAGACTCATTGAAGATGAAAGTGAACACAGCTGCTAGTTGGTCAGCACTCCAGTGCAGTAAATGGCCAGTGATTCTGTTTGGTCCCGCAACTTTCCTGGTGTTCACTCGTCACAATGGCGTACAGACTTCTTGCTCTTTAATTCTGAACATGCGTTCCTCCATTGTCAGACTGTAGTTAGCACTAGCCATCTCGCCCTGATGGAAGACCCCAGATGCTCCTGGTACCGGAGTTTGGTGTCTCTCACCGCGCTCCTGACACTGTATGACGCTCAGGTTCGGGAACGTCTTGATTTTCACTGAAGGGATGATCTCCTCCGCTAGCATGCTAATGAAGCTAACTGCTGGCTTCTGATTGGGCAGAGCAGAGTATCATCTCCCTCATGAACACCTCCCCCCGTGAGTATTTTCTGTTCATACTGGGGGGTGAGAAAGACAGAGATGTGATTGGATTTTCCAAAAGCTAGCTGTGAGAGAGCTTTGTAGCCCTGCTTGTATGGTGTGCAGCAGCAGCAAAGTTCTAGCTCCTCTCATTGGACACGTAACGCGTTGGTAAAAGTTCGCCATAACTTGTCTGAGGCTTGCTTTATTAAAATTTGCTATGTGGGCTGTGCCTTGGTCTTTGTTTTGAAATGCACTCAGCACATCATGTAGTTCAGACAGCTGATGTGTCAAAGGATGATCTAATATCCAGTGTCCCCAGTGTCTGAATCTTTTAAACATTTCTTTAAAAAGTGATAACTGTCAGTGTTACTTCTCAATGGATATGCCATGTTCAGTGTGTTTGTTCACTACCAGAAGAATTTTAATTTTAATTTGCATTAAAAGTCTGTTTTATTTCAATTTGCATTAAAAGTCACATCTAATGTTTACATCCATAAATTCAATAATGTTCTCTGTATGGCATTGAGCTTATGCCATGTAACTCATACAAGCAAAAGTTTAGGACAAATTAAATTTTACTTCAGTAAATCAATAAATGTCACAACCTTTAATAATTCTGGGGTTTTTTTGTATTTTTCTCTAGCTAATGCAATGCCTTTGGACAACCCAACAAGCTTGGATGATAAGACAATGTGCCGACTCTTTTACATCAGGTCCCAGGTGCCTGCATTGGCTAACAGGGCACTTAGTGATTAGTGGAGAGGGACGGCCATCCGATCTACTCAGACCTTGGTGCCCACTGGGTAACCCATTCATTTTAAATCTGTTTTAAGACTTTACCAGACCTTTTAACTGATCAGTAAAAAATGAATTATAGTGCCATAGAAATTCCACACATTTACATGAAACCACCAGTGCCCCACTGTAGTCACACAGATTGGTATAAGATAAGGTAAACAGGGCACATAGCTGACTTGCCGCAAGCCACGTGAGCATGTTATCTCAAAAATTGCCAGACATAACAAGGTTGCAAATGATCAGATCAGTCCAGGCCCAGTGGCATATGTCCCATTTTTTCACAATGTAACAGAATCCACCTTTGTCTGTGCCTGTGTTCATATGTATGAAGTTCTGATGAATAAAAACATCTTTGTGAGTTTTCAAAGTCTGATATGCACAATGATAGACACTCTGTTCTTTTCAAATCAGTTGTTTGGGTTACTCAGCGCATGCAATAGTGGCAGAAGGACAGAGAAGTGAGGAGAGAGATAGGAAGGAGAAAGACTGACTGAGAGAGAGAGAGACAGTGAAATGAAGTGGCCCCTTATAGTCATGCATGAACACATCACAGCACACAGTGTGAACAATGTGAAATTCTTTCTCTGCTTTTAACTGATTCACTAAAGATAAGTTTAAATATTACAGTAGATTTTATGGAAAAATTTTTTTAACTTATGCAATGCTGAATTGTACAGGTCCATCTGTAGCTATATTTAAGTTTGACTAATTCTACAAGGGTAGCTTAGAAACATATTGTTTGGGACAGGCCAATTCAGAATAAAGGTCAATAGAATAAACAGAATAAAACATTTATGTACATTTTAATACAAAATCTAGATTAAAAGATTCCAGACTGAATGTTTATTTTAGCATTATGTGACCAGACATACTCAAAAACAAAAAGAACACACAGTTTTGTTATGCCACTAGCATAGTGGTCCTCAAACCAGCTCCAGAAAAAACAACACAAGACTACATAAAAATGAATTCATATTTTCCAAGACTTAAAGCATTTTTTTAAGAAATGTGAGCTGCAGTGCATTTAAATAACAATTATCATTGGCAATCAAATAAAATATAATAAAGTATAATATTCTTGAGGCGAAAACGGAAAACACGTGGCAGGTAGGGTTGCAACGATTAGAAATGTTGATGGTACGATTATAGTCTGAGAAATAAGCACGGATTCATAGTTATCACAGTTATTTTATGTGAACTGATATCACAATTGTTTTAACATATATAGACTACACAAATACATTCTAGAAAGATTTTGAACTTCAGAAGCTGTTTATTGCTGCTTTTCAGAGATACTGAAAAATGAATTTGTAAAATAAAAGTAATCTCTGTAACCCTCTGTAAGGCTGTAAGCTGCACAGACAGAGGTTACTGCTACCTTTTGAATATGCCACAGTCAAAAAGGTTAAAGTAAAAAAAAAAATCAAGTAATGGGCAAAGCTGTATTTTAACACACTTGTGGAACAGAGAATTTGTAATTTAACTTAAGTAAACTTGCTCTGTAAACACATTCAGCTCCTTTGATGAATGACACATTTTTTTATATTTTCAGTTTGTATTTCTTTTTTTTGCATGAGAGATAAACTCAGACCCTCCTGGTGACTTGAACATAAACTACACACCTAGAGACAGCACAGAAGTCATTTGATGCTGCTAAAACCTTTAAATGCAGTGACAATAAAAGAAAAACAAAAACAATAATGTAAACCTGTCAACAGTTCACGGCATCAGTCTAAGTTGAAGTGCAAAAAGCATGTTCACGTTTGCTGAACTCACGTGAACACTCAGAGGGGACGCCAGTAGGGTATACAAAATATTCCCACAGAGGAGACTTTAAGTGCTTCCTAGGTGGATATAAAGTAGTCCTGCTTGTGTTTGTCTCTTGTTCTGCTTCTGCCAGGACAAGAGACATCCATGTGGTTCATGCTATTGTTTTCAACCGTGCATGTCGTGCTATTGTTTTTCGTCTATGCGGGTTTTGCTATTGTTTTTGTCTGTGCAGGTAGTGCTATAGTTTTTTGTCTATGTGGGTTGCGCTTCTACTCTGTAATTTTACTGGACTTTTTAATAGCAATCCAGTCACCTCCCATCCATTTACTCCTAAATTCACAGGAGGTTACTGGATTATTATTAAAATCTCCAGTGGAATTACAAAGTAGAAGTTTCAGATAACATTTATAAAAATCTTTATCTTTAAACTTTAAAAACCTTTCTAAATCTTAAAGGAACCTAAAACAATGGCAATGGCCTGATGTCAAAAATCTGACAAATACTGGCAAATATACAGGTATATATAAAATATAGTAAAAACTAAGGGTGTCACACGATTTAAAAAAAAGTATAATTTCAAGCTTTCTGATCTAAATTAATTGTGAACAAAAAAAAACAGTCCATCTAACAATGCAGTTTAAGACAGTGTACATACACACATAGTTCTGATGTTCTGTTGAATTATGCTGCCTCATCAAAAAATGCTTCCGGAACACAAATCGACTGCAGATTCTATCAAATCACGCTACCCTGTCGAAAAATGCTCCTTTTAAGTTTATACAGTTCAATTTGCATAATCTGAGGAGGAAAATGTTTAAAAATATATATTTTATCAGCAGTCTATCGATTCATGCCTTCAAAAAATGTTCCACTGTAGTTTATACCATTTCTACAGTCAGTTTATACATAAATCCCTGGTAGCAACTCTTAATTGTAAGACTCTCCAGATCGACCAGGGGAGGCTTGATCCCCTTTTGAGTCTTGGTTTGTCTCAAGGTTTCTTCCGGCAGCTTGGCTTGCTTACTAGGGGCTTATAGATTCTGTAAAGCTGCTTTGAGACAACGTTGGTTGTTACAGCACTATTTAAACAGAATTAAATTGATCTGTACTAGTATGAGGGCCATGTTTTCTTGTGGACTTCAAAACACCCATATACTTTGCTCTGGATAATGTCTTCCAAATGCTGTACATTTTCAAAGCTCCCTTGAGTGGAGCACATCTAACTTTCGTTTGGTTGCTATCAAATCATATCATAGTTCATTATCATAAAGTCACCCAGATTTTAACTTTATACTGACACCCACACTGCTCATGAGCGCCTCCAATGGTCGTGAAGCTGCTCGCTCCAGAGAGGCGCTGGCATGCACACACAAATGAATGTCTTCTGATTGCTTTGATGCTATTTCTGCTCCAGGTGTGAACATAGGGTAGGGCAGTCAATACAAAGCCTTCTATCTCACACAAAAACGTCAAGCCAGCAACATTGCATCTCTCTCTTATGATTAGTGTCAGCAGAGTCAAGCATAAAGCATTGCTGATCTTCAAAATGCCCCCAGCAGCATGCTACTGCAGATTCTGCAGAAGAATATGAACAAAATGCACTGCCAGTATGCTGATGAATTCAGGTTCAGTCACGTTTGTGCGGATAAATAGAGCACGCCATACCCTCACAAACACACTCACACAAACCCACACACTCACACACACACACAGGGTAACTGAATCCCATGTCACAACATACAGGCTTTTCTCAGGAAAACACACCCTACTCATTTACTGACACGCACATGTGCACACACATACACGCTCTGTATCTGCTTTTCACTTACTGCTGTCAGTAATAAGATAAATGTATAAATGATTGTTTTTTATCTTAGTCCCCATGCATTGCGATTCCCCATGCATACATAAACCTTTATGTCTCTTTAAGTTCTTTTCACAATGTTATTCTCTGCTTTCCAGTCTTTCTTTCTCTGCAGCTTTCCATCACCGTTCTTGTCAATCAGAGTGGCTTGATCTCACTCACTAAATATCGCAGGTCTGCTCTTGCTGGCCAGCTGTATTTTGGACAGAACATAATGTTGTGTACTCAAGTGACTCAATGTATTTTAAAAAACTTATGTAATAAACATTACACATGCAATAGCACTCAAGGCTTTCAACTGAATATGTAACTACTGTGCTTCTGCTAGTTTCAGTCATATCGAAATCTTTGTTGCCACAAGAAGAAAAAAAACATAACAGCAATGTAAAAGTTGGCATCACTGTTCAGCGCTTATAGTGGTTGCCAAATAAGCATATTTCTTAATAACATATAACGCATTCATCAATATATCCTTAATTCAGCTAGAGCCAACACCAAATGCCAAAGAAATCCTTTCATACATAAACCAGGTGGTTGAGGAACCACATATTTTAAGTGTGAGCTAAATGAAAAAATCTTGTGAAACAGACTCTGCTGATAAAATGGACAGTTATATGGGTCGGTGCTGAGGAAGCATCTCTGTATCATGGACAATCACTCCTACTCCATGCACACCTCCTTAATAGGCAATCAGAGCACACACACTAAACGATACATTGCCTCAAAAGACAGGAAGGGCCATAATACTGTGACGACCTGGCAGCTAAGCGGGTTTTGGCGGGAGGACTGGGTTGAACTTGAGGGCAGCGGGCCCCACCTCGGGTCCATCGCCATAGCAACTGGCGGGTTTTTGTGGGGATGTATATAAGGGGAGGGGCAGTGCTTGTGTGGGTGGGAGTTCGGAGTTAGAGAGAGAAGTGTGTGTGCTGTTTGTGTGTGAACTGTGTGGAGAGAAATAAAAGACAGAGAAAATGATGGAACCTGCTCCGGTGTCGCCTTCTTTCACCGTTCGCCACAATACTGTATAACTGTTCTGTAGGGGAAATATATTGTATAATATACAGCTTAACTGTTTAATCTGTGAACTGATTGATTGTCTGTGAACTGAATGTTACTGAATGTTAATCTCATTACCATCATCTGGTGTTTTTTACCTGCATTTATAATTATTGCATTAACACTGAGACACTTTCATTCTGAATTGTTTCTGAAACAAGTTACCTTCCTATGGATCTATTACATCTGTAATAAATACAGATACAAAACAAAGCAGTCCCAATCAAACAAGCCATGTCAGGGTCATATAAAGGTATTTTAGTATACAGTAGCAGTAATCAGTAACCCTGGGTTCAATTTACATAAGATATTGATTTTTATCAATATCTCTCAGCACTAAATTAGCACTGACATTGCATGTGTGTGTATAATTGCTGTCAGCTATGAAAAGAAATCAGACATTTCTGAAATTCCCCTTCCCTGACCACAATCTGTTTACATCAGCAATTTAGCTTGTCTGTACCTACAGGCACATTTAAGCTACACATAAACAGAGTCATGAACCAGTCAACACCTGCTTGTGCAGGCATACACACAAAACACGCAGAATTTGCCTACTCCACAGTTTCTCCACAACCTGACTGAAGTAGGAGAAAATATTTAAAAATCTAGAAATACTTCTAGAAACTACATCCTAGTAATACTAGGACAGTGAATGCCTATAAAAAAAAAAACGAATATTATCAAATCAAATTGATTTTGTGTAAGTTTCAATATATTGTGAGGCCTGTAGTGAACTGAACAAAAGACTACACCTGTGTCTCATAAATTATAGAATATATCTGTGTCACATAGCATAGGAGAAGTAGGTCAATGGGGCAAGCATTAGAAAAAAAGCTGTGTCTGCAGATGTCAGAAATGCATTACCATGTAATACTAGCTCTCAAAACTTACAAGCTAACATAGCTCTTAACCCCTTTGACAACAGCCTAATGATATGCAATTTTTATTAAACATACAAATTGAGGTAAAACATTTAAACAGATTCTATCAATATATCTAGATTACATATCTTTACAAATGTAATGGGCACTAGGAGACCTGCAAAAATCATTTAAGCACTGTTCATTCAGTACATTTATAAAAATTTCTAGTAATGTACTTTTAATTAATAACACAAATAAAAAAATAATGTTTTAATATAACTTGTCTATTTATTAAAAACATATATTCCAACAAAGTTCCTTTCACTCGTAAGTTTCAGGATACAAATCCCTTTTGGTAGCCTTCACAGAACGGACTTATTTTCCTTATTATCCAAACTGTTGTGTAATGGCAAAGACTGATTTTTGGGAAACTCACCCAAGAGAATTACAAAAACGAATTTTCCTTCTAACAAATGCATGGAAATGCTTCTCTGCAATGCTCTGAATTTGAAAAGAAAATAAATTTGACAATCAGTGTATTAGCCTTTCAACAGATCTTGACTTGCAGAAGGAATGCATTTGTATAATTACATATCAGTGAAGCTATAAAGAAATCATCCTTGTGGAACTTTGTGGAACGAAGAACAAAACTTTTTTAAGATGGATGTTGTACAAACACAACAAAAACTGTGTTTGACAGGACTACCTCGTGACAAAATGGATGAGGCATTGAATGAATATGTGCGAGTAATTGAGGGATACAAAGTAACAAAAGAAGGCACAGAAACTGAACTAAAATACAAATACCATACAGAGGAAAGGGCTCGGCTAAAAAGTGTGGATGCCGGGTAAACATCACAAAGTCAGTGGATCGGGAGGAGCTGTGTTAAATGCTTGTGCCTGTGAGCCACAGTTTTGGCCCATAGATACCGTGGCATTGAGCATCCAGTATTTCTCATTTTATTTGACCCATCAAAAAGTTGCCTAACCCTCACATAAAAGAACATTCATATGTACTAAACATTTAACTTATTTGTCTTTTCAAATTTTAATGAATGACTCCTGCCTTCACATGCATATGAGCTTAAGTGACATCCCATTCTTAATCCATAGGGTTTAATATGATGGGGCACACCCTTTGCCGCTATTATAGCTTTAAGTCTTCTGGGTAATTTTTGACAATTCTTCCAGAAGCGTTGCCTGGCACAGCCTCTGTATTTCCTACAGTTGCTGAGGTCCGCTTTCTTGTGAAGCTTAATGAGGTAACCTTCCTTCCAGTCTGCTGATACGTCTTCTTCCTCCCGGATCAGCAGCATGAAGCCTACGGACAGCATGAAGCCTACTCCCTGCGAATTGGGTGCATTGCTCTTTTCATGCCTGGTGTACAGCAGCAGCTCCGGCTATCAGTCGTAGCTGTCTGGCTTGGGTCCACTGTGTCTCACTGATGCCTAACAAGGTCAGGTTATTGTTCCTCATTTCGGCTGCTACTTGCACCATCTTTCCTGATTCATACATGGTCCTAACATTCCATGTGCTCCTGGTTGAGTGAAGGATATTTGGCTTTGTGGCTTCCTTTCGTTGACCCACAGCTGCGAGATAAGCAGGCAGGCTTCCAGCAGAACAGATCCTGCATGGATCAGATCGCAACGCTCCACATTATAGTTGAGCAGTCCCTAGAATGGAAGTCACAGTTGTACATCAACTTTGTAGACTATGAGAAAGCATTCAACAGCATAGACCGTGAGACCCTCTGCAAGCTCCAGCAACCAATGTCACCAGGCAGGCACTGAAGTGGAACCCCCAGGGAAAACAGAAGAGAGGCTGTCTAAGAAACACCTGACCTTGAAGCAGACACCATTAAAATGGGTTACACGTGGAGTCAGCTTGAGGACAGAGATCTCTGGTGAGCTGTTGTTGACGGCCCATACCCCGAAAGGAGTGACTGGCAGTAATGTAATATAACTTCCAGAAGCACTTTTGTGAGTTCAGACACTGATGTTGGAGGAGAAGGCCTGGCTCGCAATCTCCGCTCTAATTCATCCCAAAGGTGTTCTATCGGGTTGAGGTCAGGACTCTCAGCAGTCCAGTCAAGTTCTTCCACACCAATCACTCATCCATGTCTTTACAGACCTTGCTTTGTGCACTGGTGTACAGACTTTTGGAACAGGAAGGGGCCGTCCCCAAACTGTTTCCACAAAGTTGGGAGCATGAAATTGTCCAAAATCTCTTGGAATGCTGAAGCATTCAGACTTCCTTTCACTAGAACTGGAACTAAGGGGTCAAGCCCAGCTCCAAAACAACCCAACACTATAATCCCCCTCTACCAAACTTAACATTGGGCACAATGCAGTCAGACAAGGGCCGTTTTCCTGGCAACCACCAAACCCAGATTCGTCCTTCAGATTGCCAGATGGAGAAGCATGATTCATCACTCCAGAGAACGCGCCTCCACTGCTCTAGAGTCCAGTGGCATGATTTACACCTCTGCATCCGACGCTTTGCATTGCACTTGGTGATGTCTTATTACATAAGACAGCTGCTTGGCCATGGAAACCAATTCCATGAAGCTATGTACATTGTTCTTGAGCTAATCTGATGGCCACATGAAGTTTGGAGGTCTGTAGCGATTGACTCTGCAGAAAGTCAGCGACCTCTGCGCACCATGCATCTCTGTATCCACTGACCACACTCTGTCAGGTTACGTGGCACCACTTTGTAGCTGAGTTGCTGTCATTCCCAATCTCTTCCACTATGTTATAATACCACTCACAGTTGACTGTGGAATATTTAGTAGCAAGGACATTTCACAACTTATCATGGTACAACAGTGGAAGACCCATTATTTTACAAATGTTTGTAGAAGGGTCTGCATGCCTAGGAGCTGGAAGTTATACACCTATGGCCATGTAAGTGATTGGAACACCTGAATGTATTATTTAGATGGGTGATTAAATAATTTTGGCACTATAGTGTACATGAAAAGGTAAAAAGGCTTCTCACACACTTCTGACAGTGAGATCACATCACTGCCATCCTCCAAAACCTCCACTGGCTTCCTATTACTAATCGCATACAGTTCAGAATCCTCATCCTCACCTTAACCAGGCCACCATAACCTCTCCATAACCAGGCCACCTCCACCTGGCAACTTTCAAGTCTCTCTTTAAAACCCATCTCTTCAAATCCACCTATAACCTCTAACCACTGTTATTTCATCCATACAAATCCGTTGCTTTGGTCATCAGTTTTTTCTTTGTTTTGTTGTTTCTTTATGTAAGTTTTAAATATGTTATGTTTTAATGTAAAATTAGAAATTTTCTGTAGTTTTCAATTTTATTGTAAAGTCTCCAATTTTATGTAAAGCATCTTTGAGCAAAAGATAAAATGTATTATAATAATTATCAGTTTGCACTCAGTTAACACTCATATATTACACAGCTCCCAATGACTGATTACAAATAACCATGACAAGGACAGCCACTAGAACTCCCCCTGGTGGTTTAAGCCATGCACTTTATCTGACCTTGTTGCAAGTGGCAGCTAAATTGATTCTTTAGCAAAACCTTCTTTTAGTAGTCAAAACATGTTTGGTGTCCAAAGTTTTCTCCTTTAGTTTTCCAAAGTATAATGGAGCCTAGTAATAAAAGTGCATTGCTGCCAGATTAGCATTATACTAAACTCATGTCTGAATCATCAAACTGTGCTTAAGGTCCAGTATGACATAACAAGGTCACTTAAGCACAGTTTGATGATTCAGACATGAGTTTATTCAGACATGCTCTGCCTCCAGTTGTGTACCCTGGGGTCATGGTTTGGTATGGAAATTTGTAGAAGTGAAGCCACCAAGCACCTCAGCACAGGTGTATCTGCCTTAGGTAACTCACCAGGATATGGCACCAGGTGCCAGCGTTGTACTAGGGTAGCCTTCTGCCATGTGGGTGTTGTTACTCCCAGTCCTAGGCCCCCTCTGCCAGTTTGGACTTGGCCCTCTATGTCCTGATGTCTCAGGGTGGCCTTTACCTGTGCCACAGCTGCTCCTGGCCTCCACCTCCTCCCTGTTGCCAGGGTGGGAGCAGCGCCTCTGACCAAGGGATCCCAGGATTCAGAGAGGGTTGTTTCAAGTTTCAGCTTCCCTGTGAGTGCAGTGTTGTTTATTTGCTTTAGGCCACTAATGGTATGCTGCCTGAGTTGCTCCACCTGTTTCGAGTCTTCTAGCTCTGCATTGTACCATCTTCCAAGGCTTTTTTCAGAATCACTGAGGTCAAGGGTTTTTCCAGAATCATTGGTATCGGCACATCGTTAATGCGGAACCTTTCATTGGTGACCTGGCCCTTGACAATGAAGATACTGTAAGATTTGTCTGGTTTAATCTCTATCTGTGTCCACTTGATGTTACCCTGGAGTTTGTTCAGCAGGAATCTGGTGCATGCCTTAGTCAATGTTGAAGTTGTCATGTCACCCATAAATGCCCTAATTGGAGGAAGATGCGGCCCACTCTTCAGGCGTTCCCCTCCAAGCACCCACCGGGAAGCTTAAATAATTAACTCCATTGCCACAGTGAAGGCCAGAGATGGTGCAACACGCCATTATGCCAATCTCCAGGTGCTGTCAGGCAGTTATATTATCCTGGATTGTAATGCAAAATTGGAGGTCCTAGAAATAGACTTTGACCAGCCTTGTGATGGCCGCTGGGACTTATCCCTGCCTTCTGAACTGAGGTGGCAACATAGTTGTTCTTTTGCTGGAATGCTGATAGTCTTTGGGCCACAACACTGAAGAAAATCCTGAAGCTGGTCTGGTGGAATTGATGTATGGTTGAGGAGTTCTTCTCTTTCGGGATCAGAATCGCACCTGCCATTCTCCGTGCCCTAAGTATAATGCTCAGAGTTTCCAGAGGAACTTCAAGGCACCTGGTGTGTTCTGCCAAATGAATGTAATGCAGTATAATGTAATGTAATTAAATACATTTTATTGTAGCTACAGAGGAGAAGAGAATTTACAAGGAATCAGCAGGGGGTCTGCATGATAATCTCACCACCCGGATGCCTCCTTAGAGTATGTACAGTCATTTGAAACTATCACATTTAAACATCTAAACTGTATATAAAAAGAGAAACTAAAATCTGAACAAACTGAAAACTGAATAAACTCACTGCCACCAATCACCTTTCATTACTACATGTGAACAAGGTATTTGTGCATATGAACAACACAACCCTCCACATATACTCAAAATGTAACAGTTAATTTCAATAAGATAGGCAATATATCTGTATTTTTTGATTCAGCACTAATCTGCATAAACTGTTTACTGTTCCACTTAATTATTTTGTCTAGCCCCTTATGTGCATGCTCAATATGCCAGGACAATTACATATATTTAATAATATCATTTAGACATACAAGCATTCCATTTGACAATTAAGGCATACAAATGGAATCACGGTTGTCTGATTGTTATCAGCATGAATCAGACAAAGATGGTTTATTCACATTGGCTCTGAATACTAACCTAGAGACAGTTTTTTTCTGTCACAATTTACATGCACTTATAGCAGTAGTAATGGGCTTGCTTGAGTTGGTAACTGGAGCAAATAAGTAGAACGCATTCAAAAATGTCAGGCAGATATTAATCTGCACATGACAAGCAGATTAATTTAAGCCCACTACTTTACGGAGTACCCCAGGGTTCTGTTTTGGGGCCTTTGCTGTTTTTACTTTACCTGTTACCCCTCCAACATGTTATGGGTAAT
>JBBIGB010248276.1:0-14032 GCA_037577075.1 Alestopetersius hilgendorfi
GTTTCGGGTCACTATCTTGCTGTAGGATGAACCCCACCAACTAGGCACAGACCAGAGGAACTGCATAGAGCTACAGAATTATTTCCTGCTTCTGGGTATCCTTACAAGTTTTAAACCTCTCGCAGTTCAGCTCTGTCCTTACTACCATTTCATGCTATTCATTGGACCTGAACTATTTGAAATTCAATTAAATACAGCTTGAAACATTGGGGTGTTTTAAAACTTTTGACCGGTAGTGTATATATTTAGGCCAGGTAAAATACTTCCTCAGTGGAGGCACTGAGCAAGTTTACCTCTTTGCATTCGTTTATTACTCACACTTTGACTCTAGTGGCTTAGTAAATCTTTGTAAGTTTTAATGTCAGACAGGAAGTCCAGTCATTTCTTCATCATTAGCTGGAGACAAAGGATCTTGTGTGTTTAGGTTATGAGTGTGACTCCAGGTTGGTTGTAACACTAGTGACACAGGGGTTACAGACAGATAGATGAAGCTGTTTAGGATTTTGTGGAAGAAGTGATTTGTTCACCAGTGGAAAGACTGAAAAGGAAGATCAGCGCTTGGGCTGAAGCGAAGGCTGCAGTCATGAAGGACATTGTGGAGATGCTGATTCTTTCAGCAGTGGAAACAGTGTAGAAGAGGATGAGGGCTAAGTCTGCTGAATCCTGAAACTGACATCCTTCTGGATGAGTTAAGAGCAGGAATAAGTGGTGTGATGGAAATGACACAGCTGGAAAACTGAGCAGAGAATCAGACACTGAGACAGATGGGCACTGGCGCCGGGGAACAAATCAGAGTTCATGAAGATCAACATTGAGGACAATGAGAAGACTGTGGACGAACCTCGTAAAGTAAATAAACGGATTGCATGAAGAGAACACAGCTGGAGAACAGGTGATAGTTGAGTACAGGTGAGTAATTCAGTGCTGGTTGTAAATTATTGTGTCAAAATCTGATTAATTCATAGCGGACACTGAATAAATTTACTGAACTATTCATAGTCGATATTGAATCATTTATAGAAGATACTCAATCATTTAAGAATTTATTGAATAATTTGTGGTATTTACTGAGTAACTCATAGTAAATACTAAATCATTCAGAGTAAATACTGAATAATTTATAATAGATTGGGAATAATTCATAGTTGATATGGAATAAATTTAAAATGTATTGCATCTTCATAATAGGTGCAGAATGATTTCAAGTCAATATCAATCACAACTTTACCATTTTAATATAGAAACAGAATAAATTAAAATAATGCTTAAATTGGTTACTAATTCTTAAAATACAGTACTTTCCTGAACAAAGGAAACACTGAAAAATTCACTGTAGTTACTGCATAAATCATTGTTGACAGTGGATGATTGAATGTAGATTCTGAGTAATTGTAGATATAGCTGAAATCATAGAAAGAGAAATCACTACAAAGACTCTGTACTCTGAGAAAGAGGCTGAGGAATAGGCTGAAGCATTTTTGTGAAATAAGCGATTCTTTCAGCAGTGGAAAGACTCCAAAGATCAACGCTGAGGCTGAACCGGAGGCTGAAGCCATGAAGGATGTTGTGGATTCTTTAAGCAGTGGAAACAGTAGAGAAGAGGATGAGTGCTGAGGCTGAAGCTGACGCCAGTATAGAGATGATGGAGATTCTGCTGGATCTTGAAACTGACATCCTTCTAGGTGAGTAAAGAGCAGTAATAAGTGATGAGATGGAAATGGCGCAGCTGGAAAACTGAGGTCTTTATTGATGTACGAGCAGAGAATCAAACGCTGAGGCAGATGCGCACTGAAGCAGAGGATCAAATCAGAGCGAGTTCATGGAGATCCACCTGGAGGACAACAAGGAGACTGTGGACGAACCTCTGAGTGAGTAAAGAAAATAAACAGATGGAATGAAGAGAACACAGCAGGAAGTCTTTAAATCATAGAAACGACACAGATGGACAAATTTAATTTAGTTAATTAATGTACCCACTGAATAATTCACTGTAATAATTCAAAACAGATAATGATTAGTTCTGTTTAAATTGTATAAACTGTTAAAAGAGTATTTAATATACAAAGAATTTATTGATCATTTATCTATTGCGTTTGTTCTATGCTTGTCCTCTTTTTTTTTCTTCAGCTGAACCACACTATTTGCTAGTCCACTTAACGCCCACCTTATAGAAACGGAGCTCAATCAACCAAAGTGAACTGAGGCTAAAATGAAGCTGAAACGGAGATAAAAGCTAGAAATGGGGCTAAAATTAAGCTAAAACTGAGCTAAAGAAAACTTGAATAAAGTAATTCCTGCTGTGTTGTTCCTCAAAGCTTCCAGTACATGGCGCCATAGCTTTACAAAGGAAAATAGTTTGGTTGTACTATTCAGTAACTTGCAGAATAGAAAAAAAAAATCTAGAAATATCGTGATTCACTATGAAAAGAGTTTCTGAGCCGTGACACTCCGGTAGATCTCTGTGAGACCTTTTCAACGAGCCCTTATTTGCCATCTCGCCATTTCTGTCCAGCTCCTGAAGCTGAAGTGGATGTGATGAAGCAAGACCGTAATAAACCTGAACAGATTTGAGCAAAGAGAACGACCCACAGAGCAACGTAAAAGAAGAAATCAACTATAAGAAGGTCAGTGAGGAGCTGAAGAAGGAGGAAAATGAAGCTCTAGCAGACAGAAGAGAAACTGAGGGAGCTGAAGGTCAAAGGAGAAGAACACAGTCACCTGGAGACACTGTGGAAGAGAGGATACACCGCGGAGGAGAGAACCAGAGCAGGTACAGGAGGAGATCTTTTAGCCTGAACAACCTCTAAAATTACTGTTCAGTTAGACTGATATCAGGTGTGATTCCTTATCTTCCTTATTCCTCTTTATTCCTAAGAGTAACTCCGATTCCACCTAGCAACCACCTAAAATGTCATCTCAACCATCTGACAACACCTTATCAACCACTGAAAATTTGTTAAAGCCGTACACAGCATTTTCTTCAGGAAATTCTATTTTAATGAAATTTATTGAAAGGCTTCTTAGTTTCTCCTTTTCCAATAGAAGCTTTTGGGTATATTTGAAAATTCATTAGTTTTTCTCATTCAGTCCTTTTGGGCCTTCATTAAAACATGGCTTGTTAAATAATTCATCATTAATGGGCTCCACCTGATAGCAGGCAGATAGAACCAAACCAGTAATGTGGGGTAAACCGACCTTCTGACTACTGTTCTTACAGGATCGACATCAAACCCCTACTGAGAAAGGTTCTGCTCCACAGAGATCTCAGCAGAAGAACTGAGGTAATCCAGACAGATGACAAGCTGGGCTGGTTAAGAACCATCAAAAACAGCTCCAGAGCACACAGGAGCAAAGCTCTAGAGAGGCCTCCTCAAAACCGAGGACAACAGAAAGAGATGAACGAGAGTGGAGTCCACTCCTCCACAAACATGGAGGAACGCTCCCAGAGGAAGAGGGAGATGTGGAGGAGAACCGAGAGAGGAACCGACTGGTGGCAGGATGCTGAGATTCTTCCACACACTGACTAGAAAAAGAAGGAAGAAAAACAGGAGAAGATGAGAAACAAGAGAGTATTTTTTTTTTCCTGGTGTTTGTGGTGTCTCACCTCAAGGACATTTTTGGTGATTCTGTAGTAGGAGATGCCAATGGTACAGGCGCACACACACACACACACACACACACACACACACACACACACACACACACACACACACACATTTATAACTGAATTATAATTCATTCTATAAACTGTAATTTAGATTAATTAAATATCGATGAAATATACATTAAATATTTTGAGGACAAGTATTAATTATAAAGATGTACTAAGGATAAAATTATTTCAAGATTTTAAAACACATCATGACCCTCTGCATGTTGACTTTATTATATTTTGATCATTTTAAAAAACTTTTTCAGCTCTGTTCATCATTCAGGTCAGTTTCTACTCTATTCCTGCTAGTAATGGAAACCTGTTAAGAAGCTCAGACATAGCATTATTTTATACTTTATTTTGAAAACAAAAGAGTTTTATATGATTTCACAACACTGATTCCAAACTGTTGTGTGGAGCCAGTTAAACAACCCTTTTCAAGGTCAAACCATGCATTCTGCACCAAGTTTTAGGTTCATACAAAATCATTGGCTTTAGGCGACCACTCCTGCAGAGAACAACAAAGAAAAGAGTGTTGAGGCCTCTCAGCTGAATGTGCACATCACAAAACCTTGGTAAAAAGAACCTGTAATCGGACTCTTTTAAACAGAGAGCTATTAAAGCAAGTATATGGTGCTGTTCAAGACCAAATGCCTGGTGAGCGGAGAGGCTTTGGGTGGTGTTTGTCAATTCTCAGTAACATTTTGATCAAAAAAATTAGCAAAAAAATCTCTTGACAAGGTGCTGTGAACAAAGACTGATATTGGTTTTTGGGGTCAAGGGTAGAGATCTTCTCTACATAACTAGTATGCTCAGTAATTGACTAGATCTTAAGAACCCTGACCTTTCAGTCTTTCATTGCTTTCACAGGTCCCAGCAAGTGCTGATAATGGTAGCTTCTAAACTCAAATCTAAAAAACGGTTTTCGAAAGCTTAGCTTACCCAAATGCTCTCAGTATGATTGCTGTATTCATAGCAAGCACTCACCCCTGAGCCCACCAGAACTCCACCTGCTTTTAACACTCTTATAGCCTAGAATGGTCTTTGTCATACATTGGCAAGAGGCAGCTGGTATTTACTTTTAACATTATTCATAACATCACACTGAATATCAGGCCCAAAGCAATTAAAACATTTTTGAGGCTGACTGTCATTATTCCTCCACAATCAAACAATCAAATGTCAAATAAGACATTTGTGGATAGAAAGATCAAAATCAAGAAATTCTCCTCCAATTCCCATCAAACCTTAATGCATTTCATTCTTACATGGAGAAGCGGCAATACACCAAGCACAGAACACTGCAGGCCGTTATTTTCTGATTGATGGCGAACTGTAGGAGTACACTTTTGAAGACTAAAGAAACATGTTAAAGATGTTCTATACAATATGTACACATATAAAGATATCAAGATATTTGTTTGTTTGTTTGAAAGTCTTCAGGCAATTCTAAGGCTGCAATTAACGCTGTTAAATACTCATTTTATGTATTGATAGCTCTCACTACACAGTGCTTGAACTAGGTTGAACTAGACATGTTGAACTAGACACAGACATGTTTACATGCTTATGCTATGCATTGCTGTTTAGCAACTGTTTCTGATATATTCATTTAAAGGGTCCAGATCTTGGAAACTTTCTTGAAAGCAGAAAGTTCGTAGTATGTAAACACACTGCAGTTACAGTTACGGCATTTGGCAGGGACTCTTATCCAGAGTGACGTACAACAGTGCTAAAGTAGTCCACATCTGTTCTTCATACCTGCTAAGCTAGACTCAAATCAACATCTTCATTTAACCAAGCCACTACTAGACCCTGTCAAAAGAAAAGATCTGTGAGAGGTTAGTAAAAAGGAAGCAAAAAACATGGGCAAGAGTGAATGTGCAAGCAATAAGTATGAGGACTAGTTAGCCCCCTAGGTGACCCTTGAAGACCTGGGTGTTCAGATGGTGCTTGAAACAGGGAGGTCTGACCACCAGAGGGAGTTTGTTCCACTACAAACTGAGTCTTGATGCAGGTCTTCCTCTTCTCTTCGGCAGACACTCTGCTTGCTCAGTGCAACTTCATGTTAACAGATCCTGGATGTTGGGGCAAGGCCTCCATATTAACATTTCTAGATTGTATAGTGTACATTTTATGCTGTAAAGTTGATATAGTATTTTATTGTTTTCTTTGCTGCTCTTAACTTTGTACTTTCAACTTTCTGCCAGGACAAAGCAAATTTTCCACTTGTGGGACCAATAAAGGTTTATCTTATTTTACATCTCATAATTGAGCAATTTCCTCCAGGATAAATAAAGTTTTCTGATTCTGATTCTGATAATTCAACTCAGACGCATTATCTTTTTAAAATCCTTCATGAACGAGTTTTGCAGTGTGGCTGGGTGCATTATCATTTCTATGGACCCACAGAGCTGAAATGTTCTTATGGGAACCAAAAGTGATTCTTGATTTTGTGAACACCTTGATGTTTAAGAGTGCACTTAATAAAACTCTTTGACCGGGTGAATGGCTTTTTATTAGGAATTCGTCTTTGTACATTATCCTAGCACTGGGTGGAGCTGTAATGCAAGATATATTGTTTTAAAACATGCCGAAAGCAGTTTCTGAACAAAAAAATCCTGTTTGAAGAGTGAAGCAGCCATTAAAAGTAAATTCATTTTACAAGTTATTACATAAATGATTAGGAATAGCAAATATGCTGCCTTGTGTCTTATTATGCCTTATTTTGCAATAATTTTGAAATTTTAATGGTTTTTAAAAATAATTCATGTTGGACGGATACATGCAGGGTGTTATTAGTTCTGTAATAAAACTTATTTTTCAGATTCCCCACTATTTTACAACTTCGCATTTAAAGCTCAGTAAGTTCATAGGTCAGTACAGTCATGCTGGAAACTAAATGAAGTGATTATACTCATGTTTGTAGACATCCCGATCCCTGATTTCTGTCTTTAACCCTATAAAGGAAATAGCCGGTAAGTTTCTCCACATTGCACGGTAACAATGTTTGGATGGAACTGTAGCCAAGACGTCAACACAGATTGAACTCTCTAGAAAAAAGAATAACACAATGAATGTCGAAGTGAAAGTGAATTGTCATTTCACCGTATACAAATATACAGGGAGACGAAATGGCGAGAGCTTTGGATCTACATACAAATGCTTAGTGTAATAGATGAGTTAAAATTTAAATAGACAAAACATTGTGCAAGACAAAAACTGCAGTCAGACAATATATTATAATATATGAATCTATTGTATGTGCAAATGGGTAAGCTGTATTAATATACTATGTCTATGGTGTTACATGTTCTGAGTGGCATTTAATAACCCTGTGGGGGTTGAAAGTTCATTATGGGCATCCCACGGCTCTAATTGGAACAAAGTCAGGGTCAGATCAGGGTTACGTCTGGCATGGACCACCCAACTGCCAGGATGACATCCAGCATATGCTGAAAAGAAGTCCCCAATGAAGCGAGTGTGATAAAGGAGGAAAAAATAACCGTAAGTCTGGTGTAGACACTGCAGTCTTTTGACAGCCAGTTGAAAGACAGTTTTCAGAGGATTTTCACTGCTGACCTCAAAATGGGTGCTTGACTAGGAAGGCTTACAGCTCTAAGTGACCCCATGAAACAAAGAATCACTTTCAACTAAGAAAGACCTACAATTTAACCTAGAACACATAAAAGTCAGCCTTCAGATGCTTTGCCATTATACTGTGCTCTAGCAATAACTTTAGCAGTGCTGACCCCACTAAATCATCAGGAAATGTTTTCTGTGTGGGGTGGTATTGCAGAATAATTTCAGAAAATAAGAATTTATAACATTTCTAAATAAAATGTTCTATATAAAAGGAAATCGTCCTCACTTTACATTGTAAAATTATCATATTGTGCATGTATTAGTCGTCTTACATGACAATGAGTTACAGCCATCTTTTATTATAAACTGTGAACTTAGAAGCAGGGTTCATGGGGATCACCTGTTGCACCTTTTTCTTTTGTCACCTGAGGGGGGCAGTGTTCTGAAAGAAATGTGAAGGCCATCTGACTGCATGCATTCCAGTGGTCTTGTTCCAACCCCTGTGTAATCTATGGTTTGTAGTGTTTCTCCAGTTGACTTGGCTGTAAAAGATGTTGGAGATTTATCTGCTAGATGGGTTGAGAAACAGGAAAACAAACAGAACGAATGTGAGTATACATGCAGTCTATGGTCTGGTTAGGCAAATAAATCATTATTCTTGATTTATTCTCATTATTCTTAGATTATATTACATTATAAATATATACATGCATTATATATGCACACACGTATATATGTGTGTGTTTTTAGAGAATGTATTTCTGTATTTACACTTAATGTATTTAACTTAATGATCTGCATATTTTCCCTGCATTCCTTAGCATTTTAAAAACCTTTTCCTCATTATGATTGGAATACTATTCATGATTATGAATAAAATATTATTTATATTCTATTATTGCACAAATACATCAATAATAGAATGTCTCTTAGGGCCCCTAAATATACAGACGCGGCCCTGCCTGAAGGACCCGTACTGGAAAAGAGTTACGGGGTCAGACTGTGTCACATTTGTCACTGCGCTGTATAGAACGTGTCCAGCCCAGATGTTCCAGCCATAAATGTAAATGCTTAGTCCAGAGCTACAGCAGTGGGAGGGCAAATTACGGTGGCCAGGATGTGTTTGCTGGGAGTTTAGCACAGTGACAGCGTTTACCGCTGCATCTTAACACTCACAACACACTCACCACTGAGAAAAGTGATATTCCCCTTCTCCCTTCTCTCTCTTTTAAAAATTGGACGACAGCCCTTTTTATTTGTTATTCTACTGATCGAATTTCATGCAAGTCCACAAACAAAATGCTTTAAAACATATGATGTATTTTTAATCAAAAACTGCTGCTGCTCCAGTTGAGCTCACTGTGCTCATTTTAAGCATTTTTGCAAAGAGTGTCTACAGAAAAAAAAGATTGAGGTAAGACTTCAACATTGTTAAATTACTTCTGCAGCCTTAAAGTGGCTAAGTAGACCCAGAACTTTAGTTAACGCCCCGAAAAGAAAGAGACCTGGTGTCTACACAACAAATGCTATTGATTCCTTTGGTTTGTTTCTTGTTTCTTACTTTTGGATGAAGTATAGAAAAGTTTTGAATTTTTAAATTATTTTTACATATAAGTAATACTAATCTACATAAGGATCCAAATTCTAGATCCAAATCCCCAACCCTGAAGAGCTGTTTCTTGGATGTTCGCTGTATTGTATTGTCTTGTAGCTCTTGTAGGTTTAAAGATAATCTTTGTGGTTTGTCTGACAAAAATCTGCAGAAAAAGCTGTTTTTGTGGCTTTGAGTCCAGACCAGATCCTGTGAGGAGGCTGACATCAATAAAAGTGTGAGAACAGCTTACTGGAGATGGAGGCAGATATGGGAATGGACTGAGGGTATGAATTCAACAAACACATATATGGTGTTCTTCCACTATCAATGATCTGATGTGCTGGGAGTAGTTAAAAGAATAGCAAGGTTATATGAAACAGTAAGTCATTTTAAGTGACTACATTTGAAATAAATGGGAATATGTAGGCGGTTCTTATAATTGTACATTTGTATTAATTTAACAATGACAGTGTCTCTGTGAAAGCTTTTGTGAAAGCAATACTTTTAATGCAACATAAGCCTAGAAATAGCACAAATCTCCTTTTAGGTGAAATTACAGCCCTACAAGTTACAGAAAAGGGAAATATATTTAATAAATCAGGAATTTCAGGATCCAAACTTACATCACACTTGGAAAAGTAAGATGGTTTGTGAAGAGGTGATGCTGGTCGAATAGGGATTAGTAAAAGAATAGTAAATGTGTGATGAAACATAACTATGGTTTCTACAAAAGTAATCCAAACCTGAGTAACCGAAATCCAAACTTTAGCCGCCCATAATTAGCTACACATAGCAGATAATTAGGACAAAGCTACTATTTTGCAACCACATAGAACTAGGCCACAAAACTAGACAATAGTAATACAGCATTTGTGTATATATTGCATTTCACATTGGATATTTTCTGCAGTTTTAGACTTTAGACCTTATATTTTATATCGTTCTTGCTTGTCTGTGTGTGTCTATCCAGTCATAACATCATTTCCTCTGGGATCAATAAAGTTTTCTGATTCTAATTCCGCAGCTTTTAGCATGATGGTATATTTATCCTTCTTCAGCAAAAGTATTAAGGGGGGGTTTCGACACATCCGTTCCTTCGACAGTAATGTAACCCGAATTTTGGTGTTTGTCAAAGCACACCTTAGTCACTTACTGATCCTGACACAGCTGTAAAATCATAAAAACACAACTAATAACATAAAATGAAAACTCCCTCACTCAAACGCCGGGTTGCTGCGTATTCTACCGCCGTTCAACCAAACTAGGTAAACCGTGTAGTCTGTAAGTATGAGGCTAACTGTTTTTACCTCTTGGGAAACAGGCAGGTATCCATGCTAGTGCTCTCTTTATTGAAATAAAAAAGAACAGGAACATAAACCTGGCTCAAGGGCCGCTACAGACATGCATATAACCGTGAATAGTGAGGCGATGGACCGATACTGAGGTCCCACAACACAGAACTTAAAAACAGCATAATCAAGGAACTAAACACAACACAGGTGGAAACAGTGACACGTGACAATAAACAGAAGTGAAAGTCAAAATAAAAGTCCTCAAAACAAACACAAAACAGTGGCCGAGCCGTGACACTAACGGTGTAAAGCGAGTGCAAGCAGGAGTGAGCATTCTAAGCTCGAAACGTTGTATGCTGAGACAGTTGTAACTCGAGGATCCCATGTAATGTTAAATTCCATATACAGTGTTTCCCAAAACTGTCCTGCACATTTGAGTACTTTCTTGCTCTGAGCGCACCTGATTTGCCTAATCTGTTCATTAACAACCCCTCATTGAGTTGAAGCAGGTGTGTTAAAGTGAGAAAAGCACTGTAATGTGAAGGATAGAATGCCTAGATTAACAGAATTGGGACACTGCTCTAACCAAAGGTACTGAAGACATGGCTGTGCAGGATGCATTTTTTTTCTGACAGTGTATGTAGTTTTCAAACAGACTAAAGCGAAAAGTGGAAAGGGTTGATGAGGGCCATGGCAGTGAGGTCACCTGCTACTTGGGTTTCAAGCCGCAAGAACGCTCGGTTTAATTTATATCTGCACAAATTTTGGGATGCAGGTTCAAAGTGTTTACATAACACATAACTGCTAAAGGCACCTTGCCCTCCCTTTCCCAGAAGCAGCAAACTGTGCTAAACACTTCGTCAGCCCACTCATAAATTTACGCCTTTGACGAGAATGACCGAGGCCACGGTCTGCATACATATTTATTTTGCAGGCTATCTGAGCTAAATCAGTCATGCCGAGCTATACTTGTACCTGAGTTACCAAAAGTACAGGAGGCGAAGCAGACAACTCTGCTAGAAATCTGATCGCTGCTCTACATAATGAGTTTGGTGGTAGAGAGTCTGGATAATATGGTTAGAGTAAGCTGACAGGGATATGACCCAGACTGGAGGTGCCTCGAGAAAAACTTTATATTAAGCAGTAGATGTTTGACAGGCTCGGGCTGTAGAAAGAGAAACGGCTGGAATTGCGTTAGCTTCATTACTCCTACATTTCTGATTTCCCATCACAATTAGGCTACAGACAGGGATCAATATTCTGTGAATACATCTAATCTCCAAGATATACAAAGCTTCCTTGTCCTACCTCTTCTAATTTATGCTAATTTGAGCCCCAGCAACAACTTAATACACCTGCAGTCAGCAAAATGGTTCTATCTGGCACCAGAAATGTTCTTTGACTTGTAAGAATGGCAGAACCCTTTTTGATGTGATATAGAATTTTTAACCAAACAATTTGTGTTTGAATCGTATATTATGTGTTCACAGACTGCTACAGTTCTGTATTGCTGTTGTTTGTACATGTAGATTCTGTATCTTTGCACACAACTCTCTACAACTAGAATACAGTACCTGTCAAAATACTGTATGTATACTTACTCTAACTTACTCTGCCCTGAACGTTGTATTGTCCCGTCTCATCAAATATCGTTGCTCTTGTTCTTTGTCCTGTCTTCACTTGTGGTCTTGGCTTCTGTTCAGTTCTGCTCTTGTGTCGCACCATGGTCCTGGAGGCACATAGTTTGTGTGTTGTGTGTATATGGTAGAAATGACAATAAAACCCATTTGACTTGAATTCACTTTACAGAGCCATTGTCTGTAGAAAGGTATTCACATTTTAGTGTAATGCTTATTATATTCGTATGCTATTCCCTTTGATTAGACAGATCAGGTGTGTTAGTAAATGCATGTATGAGTAGCTTGCGCTTGGACATCCTTGCTCTAGATTTCCCATGAAGGTGTTTTTTTTCTCTACTGCTTTATAACAAAGGCCTATTAATTCCAATGGGTGTTGGAATTGAATGAATGTAATCAGTAGGTGATTTGTCAGGGGTGATGACTCGGTGGGAGCGCCCACCCCTCGGCTCCCACGCTAATAACCTACACACACACTATGTGGCAAGTTCACAAGTGCGATGCATTTTGGTCATTTTGCTAACAAGAAGGGTGTCATCCACCCTCATATCTCTTACTAAATATAATCCACTTAGCTCATGTCGACAGTTTATAGCGTCATGTTGTTAGCTGTGTAGGTGGTCTTGTGGTTTGAATTGTTTAGCACGCAACACATGCTAAATGAAATAGACCATGTCAAGTGGTCTAAAAATGTGAAACCCTTTCATTTGAATCAATTCATGAATGGAAATGACACCAAAGATAAACTCTCAGAAGATTTTAGAGTCTCATTTACAAGAGTGTCCATTGCCAGTATATGGACACATTCTTAAAGTTATCAATTGTTATAAAGCGTTTACTCACACATTTCACTCTTAGAAAAAAACTGTGTTTTAGGGCACAATTAGGGTGTGATAAGGTATGTATACAGTACTCTAACTAGTTAGGCAACATATTTAATCATATTATTTAGCATTTCTATTTTCTCTTGCCTCTAAAACGTTATAAAAAGTACAAAAAGACCCATTTTCCATGGGATGGTGAATGTAGTGTATCCTTAAAGTCACGCTGTACCTTCGAGGATGTTTTCCCATTGAGGAACAAAAATTGCCAGGACAGGTCCTTTGTTTCTGGCAGTGTGAAGACCAAAAAGCTCATACAATTCAATTATTTTGATATAAAAAAACTTAATGCCTTACTCTCAATGATACATAGTTGTGAATGTTTAAGGAACTCATTCTCATAGAAGCTATTCTGAGAATCAATGTGGATGAGAACAAAAGGTCTTGAGGGGGAAATGTGAAGTGGAAGCATGCAAAAAAAGAGAGACAAGCTCCACGTGAAGAAAATCCAATACATCAGCTCTTGGCCAGAGAAGAAACCCCAGCTAAGCAATCACTTCCAAGAGTGCCGCGTCTCTGAGTGCTCACACATATTCCTCTCCGTTACATAATTCACATTCAGTCATCTCCTCACCCGTCCTCCCGAGTAAGAGGGCAGAGTGGGGGGTGTAATCACATTCCGACCCTGTGATCCGCTGCTATTATTTTTACACCTGGGAGGCTGCACAGGCCCGTAAATCAGCCGCCGTTAGTCTCTGAATCCTGCAACGACTAGACCTTCCACTCCACTGGATTTACCATCCATATGGCCTGGGTTTAGTGTGTGAAAACACCCACAGGGCAGGTGATGGGAAATATGTGTGTATCTGAAAGGTAGGTGGTCAGGAGGTGAGGTCATCGAGGGTTAGGGTAACACTGATGATAATGACAGCGATACCGCTAGTGACGAATGGAGAGACTGCAGGCTAATAAGCAGTGATTTAGTTGCTGACAATGCTTATGGTGGCAGTGATTAAGACGACAATGATTGTAATGATGATGAGTTCTGTTAGATCAGTGATGATAATTATGATGTCATGCTGCTGCTGCTGCTGCTGCTGAACAGTTTGAGGCTTTCGTGATTACATGCAGGTTTCTTGAAACTTGAGCATCAAGATCTGACTTTAGGTAGACATGTTCTGGCATTGTCATAGTTTCATACCATCTAGAACTTATTTTTCGGCTATACATATAAATGGATGCATATTTGAGGTGCCTCAGCTTACCACACTGCTCGAACCCTTTGGGGAATCGAGTTTGTATGTTATATTGACAAAGGTATTAGTACACACCTGTTTGGGCTAGGTCCCTTACTTCCAGTGAAAGACCAACGGTGTGCGTTCACACTGAAAACCAAGCTAAATTCAGTGCACTGAAAGTACCCGGATGATGCACTGAAATCGGCCAGAAAA
>JBBIGB010248908.1:0-14026 GCA_037577075.1 Alestopetersius hilgendorfi
GAATTTCTTTCCGTTTTCTTCACAGGCGCAGCTTTTAGTAACGCAAGGATATCGTCACGTTCTCACGAGACCAGACGCATCTCGCGAGACAAATCTGATCTCGTACCACGAGATCTCATCACACTCCTATATATTTGTTAATTAACGTGATACTGATCTGTGCGGTATTGATATTGCATTAAGCTGTAATACGGAAAGAATCCCTTTGACAATCTTTTTTGTGACCAATGGCCAAAATAATATAGACCATAATGATTAGCAGAACAATCCACAGGTTGAAACTCAAGCCCACATTGGTCCATCCACCCCAAAGTAAATCTTGTGTATTTGATTAACTGTGCTTTGAACTTTTATAAACCTCAACTTCAAGCACAAAGCTTCAAATCGAACTGAACCATTCCAGCTCTTACCCTAGTCGCTTCCACCATGTTTTCTTTACCTTAATAAGGATATACCATGTTCACACTAGGCATTTCTTCCTCTAATAGACAATTTCTTTACCAGCATTTACTTCACTTTTCCCCTGGGGAGCAGCTAACTGAAGTTGAAAAGACTTTGAGAATTGGATGATAGTGAAATACATACACAAATTTGTTCAAAAAGGCACCAAAGAGCTCTGGTGTGAAAAATAAAACCATTAATGTGTAGGGTGTTGTCAACCCCTTTGGTGCAAACTGAAACTGTCCTAGATATACTGACTATGTAACTTTAATTATATATGATTTTTTAACTTTTCAATACATTTGTCCTGATTTTTTTTGCTAATTTTCCATATTGTGCAGCCCTAGTAAACACTGCCAAAAGTGAACTTAACACAGTTGTTCACCCCAAAACCTTTGATTTACTTGTTTGATTATTAAAACTCAATAACAATAAGAATTCTTTCTGACCTGGATACGTTGTATGATAGTATCACTAACTCTAGTGTGAGTCAAACTGTATTGGCTCACACTGGTTTGAGAAGAAGTGGTATAAAAGTATGGAGGTTTCTGTCATTTAAATAAATTCTGTGAGGACATGGGCTTAGGCAGTGCTTTACCTGGAGCTTTTAAACCAATCCTACAGTCCAACTTCAGTCATTTTGATTAATCTTAGTACACTATACAGATATCATTAAAATCTTGCTACTGGACTTTCACATTTTCAGAAGCAAACTTAATCATTAAAATGTTATGGTTAACCTTGTCAAAACTGTGCATGCTCTTTTGTAAAATGTTTCATTTTTGTGAATTCATGGTCTGAAATGCATGTTTGTGTGTTTTAACAGCCACCAACATGTATACTTTTTGCAGCACAGACTAATATTTTGTTGGTAATAAACTTAATGTAATCTTTTTATTGCGCCAATGCAGTGATTGGTCCTGAGGTGTTCTTAAAAGTAGGCCAAAGGTTACATTTTTCATCAACAAATGGTGTGTAAGATTGGTTTAAAACATCTACAGGAGAAAAACTGCCTACACCTGAACAACACACATCCTGTTTCTGTCTTGTGGACATCCTGTGACTTGTGTGTTCCCAGATTTATTGCTCTGCTATCGCTCTCAGTTAAACTGTGTGTGTCTGTGTGTTGTGTGGGTGTGCGTGTGTATAGTACCAGGACAGTCAGAAGAGGCGTAAGGCCCATTACAGCAGCGTGGACCTGTCCGAGGTGGAGTGGGAAGACACTGATGATTTTGTAAGAAAATTTTCCTTCTCCTAAACTGTTTTTTTTTGGTTGGCTTTACTTTTATGCTGTTTCTGCTCCATATGAATGTTTTATATCCTATAGTTTATACCTTTTTTGAGCTACCTGTTGTATCATACGCATTACTCAATTTATTCACTTTAGTACATATTACTTGGTATATATGATGCAGTAACTTATGAAGCATTCATGAGTAAGGTATGAGAGTAAGTTTATGCAAATTATTTTAAACCTTGTCAGGGAAATGTTTTGTTTGTAAGAGTGTAAACACGCTATAACAAGCAAACATTAATGTACTAAAAAGTAACAAGCATGTCTTGTTTTCTAAAAAAAAAAAGGTTCCAGATTACTTCTTGATGCTCAGAATCTAACAGCAGCACATCTGATTTTTTTTACAATGACGAGTTATATTACATAAATGTAATGATAGTGCACAAACACACTGACAGCATTACTACTAGTTATATTCTGAGCTAATCTGTCACAGAAGATGGGGGGAACCCGCTTCCGTGATTTACCTCGGAGACAGACAGGCAGGCAGGCATCCATGAACTCAGGTTTCTTTATTAACATAAACGTGAAACAGGAACAAGGAAAACAAAACCTGGCTCAAGGGCCGCTACAGGCATGAACAAGAAACTCTAAATGAGGCGATGGACCGATGTCTGTGGTACACACAGACAGAACTTATATCCAAGACATAATCAACAAAACTAAACACAGGACACCTGGAAACACAAAACAGACACGAATGTCAAAATAAAAGTCCCCAAAAACAATACACAAAACAGTGGCCCCTACCGGCCACTGGCCGAGCCGTGACATAATCAGCACTTACTGCTCAATTATACAGCTTTTTAAATAGAATTTTCTCAGCTGACTAAAACCTTTGCACAGTAAAGTATGTATTAGTTTGGGCTGTAATGAAGCCGTAAACTGAACTGAAACCTGAACCATTCAGCTGTGTATCAGATGAATTATTTGGTGATTCGGTGAACGAATCATTTGAACAAATTTTTTTACGAACCAAATTGTAGGACAAAAATTGTAATGAGAACTGAATCGTGGGTTTGGTGTATTGTTACAGACCTAGTTTTAGTTAATGACATTTAAATACCTATCGGTTTTATTTATCACCAACATTGCTGTTCTGATCATCTGCTCTTTTTATAGCCTAGACAGTTTGTTCTTAAGTTGAATGGCTAAGTTTTATGTAGGTATTTGTAAAAAATTCTACATTTATGTTTTTAGAAACTGCTTCTGGTTGATCCTACAGTGTTGCATTGCCATGTTTCTGCCTACAGTTAAGAAACGCAATGGTAAACAGGAAAACAGGAACTTTCTCCATGGAAGTGAAACGGACGGTGGACAAAGGGGTGAGGATGTGTCTCCTTCACTCATTTCACAGGATAAACATACTCTTTTATCTTGATGAAATAATTTACTATTGAAATGCTTATTCAAATGTCTTTATTCAAAGTTATGCCTTTTTTCCTGGACAGAAACGCGTTCTGTCAATGCACAATGACTACTACTTCACAGACATCAAAGGAACTCCATTTAGGTAAATAAACATGCATTTGTTAAGAAAACCTAGTGTTTTCTATTGACCTAATTAATAATGTATTCTACAGTTGAAGCCTAAATTAGGTACAGTAAAGTACATGCTTGTGTTTTGTCTGCATGTTTGTGTGTTTAGTGTTGGAGTGGCTTTATCTCGAGGCCATGGGAAATACTTTTTCAAAGGAAATGTTTCTTTGGAAGCAGGTGGGTCTCTCATTATTTCTTGTACTATTGAACTCACTTTTTGTCTAATTTCTTCATGTATTTGTTAGTTTATTTATGTTGATCAATTGTTTTCAGTTACAGTTGGTCTTTTTTTTAATATGTCTGTACTTTTTTTTAATGGAAATGATAGCAGTGAGTTTGCACTGCAGAAATCTGCAATGTCAGCTTGACCTCTCACAGCTCATCACACCGCTGGACCTTCGTAACAGGAATATCCCCTGTGGGAAAGTGCAGAGGGAAGGTCAAAAAGACTGAGTTAAATTGAGCAAAGAAACCGGGCCACTCTAACTTTCTCTCACCTGTAGTTCTTCACTCATTCATACGCTCTTTAATTTATGCTTTCACTCAATCAAGATTATAGCAATCTGAGATTATCAGTAATAGTTATTTGACTGCCCCTAGTGCTAAAATCCTACTGCAATGATATTTAGTTAATATTGCTTATTCATTATGTTTAATGTGACAGGGCTCCGTGATCTTGAACAGCCAGATGTGGCTCTGGCACATGAATGGTAAAGTATTATTTACATTAATTAACTAAAACCTAACACTGCAGATGTGTTGGTTACTTGCATTACATAAACACTAAGTATTATGAGTCTTTTCTCTTAAAAGAAGCATAGAAATGTCTTTCCATATTTTGTACATATTAATGTTTATTTTAATGGTTATATTAATTCATTTTCTAAAGGTGGTGGATCTGTTTCAATATATTTGTCCCTGACCTTATCGTACTGATGTTCAGATCATTTTCATTTTACATTATATGTTTGTCATAACTGTACTTGACGTTGATGTTTGGACCCCTAGGATGTACTGCAACACAGATGAGCATCATGAGCATCGTTACCTGACGCAGGTTCAAGCCATCAAACACTACCTGACTGGCCGCAAACCTCACCTTAAATGTGAGTGACTCACAAGAAACATTACTAAGATGCCTGAGGTTCTCCCTCTGTCATGTACACCCATATGACTAAAAAATCGTACCTCATAAATCAAAAAGGGGCGTGTGCTGAACAAGCTGATTTTGAGCTTGAGTAGTTATGTGAGCAAATATGTGCAAAAACATACATCCAAAGCAGCTCTGACACACTGGGGCATGAATTGCACAAGGGTGTTGTTTGTTATCTGCAAGAGGAGATACTATAGATTGTCCAGCACATTCCACAGATGCTCATTCAGATTGGGATCTGGAGAATATCAAGTTAACACCTAGAACTCTTTATGTTTCACAGACTTGAACAATTTCTGCTGAAAGAGCCACTAGGCAATACTGTTGCCTTAACTTGGCTGTCCTGCCATCACAGTTTACAGATACTTAAGCCTGTCATTTTTTCTGCTTACAAGACATCAGCATCAATAACAGACTACTGTGGCTGATTAAAGCACATTTAAAACATTTTCTTTAAATCTAAGTGCTTTACTCAAACACGCTCATTAAAGAGATGACAGCAGAAAAGAAATGAGAAAGTATACAACACAACAGGCTCTAACCATATAAGATTTTTTTTTACTCTAGATGGTGGAAACCTGCACTTGATCGAGTGAGTCAGTATTCCAGAGGATGTTCTAAAACACATACTCACACAATCTAGAGAATTCTTTTTCTCTGAAACATTGCAGGCTTTTCTTGTTTTTTCCTTTGTTGCCAACTAATTGGCTCAGTGATCTGAACATTGTCCTCATTATGAGCTGAGGTAGCTGCCTGTATGGAGAGTGTTTATGTGTCCTCTGTGGCTTGCTGTAGGTGACAGGGAGCTGATACAGCAGGTTCTGTTTGATGCTGTGGTGACCGCACCACTTGAGGCCTACTGGACTGGACTAGCTCTCAACAAGTCTGAGTAAGCGTGTACTTCAAAACATGCAGACGCCTTACAATAACATACAGCCTCACTTACACTACTTATGTTTGCTTGTTTTTAAGTGAATTCACAGTGTCTGCTTTGATTTCTTTCTTCTGAAGCTACAAACCTAATGTAGCTAGCAAGTGATCAGAGAAAATAATAACAGACAAAATTTCAGTCAATTGTCAGCCTTCAGGATGGTTTAAAGCTGCGATGTGTTTATAGATAACAATACTTCATACCGTGTCGGAAATTGCTTAACTTGTTGTAAGTTGTGTGTGAGGATTTAGGCATGCAGTGCTATTGCAGGGGTCTACACAACTTACAGCGTCTATTACATGATAGCTATATTAACTTTGTTGGCACAGTGCAAAACTGAAGAATTTTTGGACACCAATCATTTAATTTAAGAAAAAAATAAATACATCTGGGAAAAGGGAAAATTCTGAACATTTTCTTTACATTATTTCTTTAGGAGCCTACATCTTACTATTACTAGGTCAGCACTTTACAGCCACAATGGAATTTGTGGAACTACAAATATTTATTTACAACAAAGCATGATATTTAAATTAATGTAATATAGCAATTTGTTATCTGAACTATGTGCAGAAACCCAGGCAAAGGGGTGGAGATTGCTTTCCTCGGAACTCGCACTGGCCTCTCTAGAACCAACCTTTTTGTTGCCCCGGAGCAGCTGACCAATCAGTGAGTACCAGTGAAACAGTCATTTTCAATAAATAAAACGTAATACAATACAACATGTAGTATAGTGTGTAGCCTGATGAAAGCTAAAAATTAGAATGCAAGATACAGAATAACAAAATGAAATTTAACACTAACAAGTTTGTTTTATGGGTTTTTTAGGGAGCTACTGACAGCGGAGGATAATGAGGGGGTTTTTAATGCTGATCATTTTCCATTGTGGTATAAAAGAGCAGCTGAGCAGATTCCTGGTACCTTTGTCTACTCCATTCCTTTTAGTTCAGGTAGGACACACGTGTAATCATTTAAGCATGCATTCCAGTATAGATTACAATTTAAATCTAATTAATGAAAGCTTACTAATCATTGTATGTTATGTAACTGGTTATTTGATTGGTTTGCTTTATATGTTACTGCAAGCAATCATTAATAATCTAGAGAACGTAATATTTCCAGCAAAACAATCAACACATTTGGCTCCAAATTCTTTTCATGGCTAAAGATTTGGCGCCCTCTAGTGGTTAGGAAGACCTTCGATTTGTTTGTTAAATGTACTACTTACAGCAGGGGATTCAGTTCTTGCCTACAAAGTTTTGAAGTGGCATCAGGTTTTCATTCCAAACAACTGATTCCACTTGTCACGTCGGTTTGTCTCAGATTTCAAGTAGCTGATAATGTGAGTTAGTGATTTATTGAAATGAAAACCTGCAACACACAACTCCCTTTTGTAGATAAGATTGTGAACCTTTGACCTACAGGGTTGTGTTAAAAAAAGCTTGTGGATTTGTGTCCTTCAGCACAAGAAAATAAAAGTGTGGTGTTGGCCAGTACTGCCATCCAGCTACTGGATGACAGGAAGTCCCCTATAGCAGCAGGTCAGTACATCCTTCTGTTTGCTTTCACCAACACAGGAAAATAATCACCACATTGACCACATTCTCATAGCTTAAAACCGGTGCTTGAAACTAATTTATCTGTTTGCTTTCTCATGCTGTGTACAGCTGTTGGAATTCAGATGAAATTGGACTTCTTTCAAAGAAAATTTTGGACAGCCAGCCGACAGGTGAAGCATTTAAAATGTCACATTTAACCAAATCCTGATTGTAACTTCAGATTTATCTAGATCTCTTTTTAGATGCTTTCAGTTGTCCAGGTTCAAAAATATATAACCTCCTCTAACTACTGCAGATGGATTTACGGCAATAGACACTTTAATACACAGGATATTTTGATGCACACTATACATGACAATGTATACATAGCATGTACAAGATGCTTTGTCACATACATGAAGTATACCCCAGTCTAAGCATATGCTACATTCAGACTTGCTACTTACAAAAATGGCATAAACAAACAACAGAAGCATAATATATTAAAGGGTAAAAAAAAAATCCAAATGTGCATTTTATAGTGGATTTCGGATACAGATTGTGATAAATATGGTCTCTGTACCACACAGTGCAACGCTCTGGATGGAAAATGCACCATAAGCTGTGATAATGAGGTAACTGCTCTCTCTCTCTTTTCCTGCTCTGGCCTGTTGTAGCATCCTAATATTAGTATAGGTGCCATTTGTTTCTAATCACTGATGCAGAATTGAAACAGCATTGTGTTACTGTACGTAAGAAAACCCCTACCTGTATGACTCAAAATGATTTCAGGTTAGCCTTGAACTTTTATGCCCTCTTTGCTGTGCTTGATCTTTTATAATTACATGCTCTCTCTCTCACGTCCTCTTGGTCTGTCTTTGTCTATGTCTCTTTCTTACTCTCTTCTAACTATCAGGACATTAAGTGTTACCTCATCGACAACAATGGCTTTATTCTGGTCTCAGAGGATTACTCTCAGGTTTGTCTACTCCTTTCCTCCGACTACCCTTAATCCTGAATGCAACTGTTTTGAACATTTGAGCTTTACTGCAATAAAATTCCTATATATTTGCAGTGAGATTATGATCAGGCTTCACAGTTTACACCTCATTTATCTTGATTAAGTTTGCATTAAATATATTTTGTCATGATTTTACATGTGCAAAAGAGTACATTTACCATGTGGTGGAAATGCAGTCCTACATAGCACAGTATAATGAATTAGTAAATGTGTGTACGTGTAAAAAGTATGAGAAATTAAAATAGGAATTTCAGTCAGTAACGCTCTAGAATTAGTTTCTGTGTTGTAAAAGTCCCAGCTAAACTTAAAGATTATTTTCTAATGAGCTGATGAGTTGAGTCAGGCATGTCAGAACGGAAAATTTAATTCCCCCAAAATGCATTGCTACATTATCAGGCACACACTTATCAGGCTTGATGTGAAAAGTTTGTGTTCCAGGAAGGCCGCTACTATACTTTCTAGCATCATACCTTTATTAATAACAAAGAGATACTACATTAGAAAGTCATTTTGAGATCATGGTATGCGGTTATCACAGTGCAAACTGTGCGATACAGGTTTTCATTCTGAGAGTGTTAGAGCATAAAAACGTTCGGAGGTGCTACTATCTAAATTCCTGTTCTATATTTTCTTTACTGGTTTCCTACTTGTCATGCAAACACTATAATAATCTTAAAGGTATTTAAAGCTTTTCCTCTGACATTTTACACCTCAGACGGGTCACTTCTTTGGTGAAGTAGAGGGAGCAGTCATGAACAAACTGCTTCTAATGGGCTCATTTAAAAGGTAAATTGTAATTATATAAGTACCTTGCTACACATAAATTTATACTTCACTCTAAACTGCAGTTTATAAATGTTGCTTCAAATTTATTCATATATGGCTTAGAGCAGCAGTTTTCAAAATGAGGCCACTTGCATGAATGTTAATTGATACAGCACCCCACTTTGTCCCCTAGCCAACGTTACTATTTTGCTTGTTTTCTCTGCATCTGTTGCTGATCTCTCATCCAAAAGACATGCCGTTGCTCTGTGACATTACAGATAGCCTGTTAAATTAGGCACTGGCCAGCCATAACCTGTAATCAGTATTATATTTTTTACATTTTCATTTTCAAACATGTACCACTTTTTATATGGCCAACACAAATGTAGGAGACAAAAAACATAACCTCTGGCCTGTGCCATATGGCATCATATGTTACACACACAAACTGCATTTAATAATGAATGTTGTACTGGATTGTGTGTTTTGATGTGTGCGTAAATGGGCTATGGTCCGAGGTGCCCCAATGTAAAACGTCTACCTCATGCACATTGTGTGACTTTGTGTTTTTGTATTTGTCAGGATCACTCTGTATGATTACCAGGCTCTGTGCAAAGAGTACGCGGGTAGCAGTGACAGTGCCTACACTCTACTGGATGTGAGTAAATGATGCAATCACATAATATGAAAATAATACACTGGACCATCGATAAAATAAAGCGGAATTCCAAAATCATTCAGAGTGGTTTCATGTGAAATGACTACACCTGTAGTGTTAGTGATAGGAACCAGGAGTCACAATGTCTTTAATGCAAATATTTTTTACTTAAAGTACAGGTCACAAGTAAACATTTAAGCGTTCTCATATTTAACTTTGATAATGGTTAAAGAATGGTAAAACTGGGGAAAAAAGTTTTATCCTTATAATGCTGTCTTTTAAACATTTATGGTGTGTCAATTTTGTGTGACATCTTCCTGCACAGTAGCTTTTAGAACTTGTTTTGCATTTCTGAAGCCTTTGGTTCCTGGGGGTCCTATGTGGTTGATTACCATTTCTCTAGTTTAAATTTCACACCTAACTACAGATATGTAAGCATAGTACAGTTCAAAGCCTAGAAGCTTAATTGGTTTAAACATTTAATCAGTTGGTGAGGGGCAATAAACATACATTTTTGAAGTGAACAAACAAGGCCAGAATCATGGATAGCTGTTGTTTTTCAGAAATCCTACTCAAACTCTGAAATGTGAATTGCAAGTATCAGATGGTGTCAAAATCCAGATTTGATTAACGACGATGTGTAAAACTGAAATCAATTTACATCGTATGTTTTCATGGTTGGAAGTACATTGCTTATGTTCAGAAATAGTAATCGATTCAGTTATATTTTTCCTAATCAATATATGATAAGAAAATGTGATGCTTGGTTGTTGTGTATGACCTGGTATATTGGTTCTCATTGTAATGTTTATTATACGATCCAAACCTCAGATGGTAGTATTTGTTGATTTATGTCTGTATTATTCCCTTTCTTTTAGCCCTTTGTCACTCTGAAATGGCTCCTAAGTGAACTCATCATGTGAGGGGAAACTAGTTTTTTATCTGTTAATGCTTTTTCTAATATATTCTGCTGAACTCCTTCATGACCTTACTAAGTGTCTTATGTGGTCATTTGTTCATCACAGATTCCTGTTGGAGTTTAACTTGTACAGCTGGTGGAATGTGGACTCAACTGTAAAAGGTGACTAATAGAGTTAATATATGAACAAAGTTTGCCGTCTTTGTTATCAGAGCACATCTATTAGTGGGTATTTGTGTGTGTGTTTTTCAGCTGAGAGAGTTCAACGGAGGATGATGATGGTTCCGTGTGACACAGAGTACCCAGCCTTTGTCTCAGAGCGCACGATCAAGGAGACAGCTGGCAGCATTGACTGTGCAGGCTGCCTGAGGTGTGTGTGTGTATGTGTGTGTTTTTAAATGATGTAAAAAACACTGATGAGCTAATAGGTTTTGTGATGATTAATTCCCAGTAGAGTAGAATTCCAACAAAACATGTCTTAAGATTAACTATTGAGTAAGACTTATTACTCAACTTATGAATTATTTCTCAATTACTTTAAATCTACTGTTTGTTCTGTAGTTATCAGAGTGAGGAACTAGAGTTAATCAGTCCCATATACAGAGCGTTATAGGTTAATAGGTAAAATGCTTAATTCAGTCATTAAAATACAAATGTATACTTACTCACTGTCAGCTCAAGAGCAGAAATATGTGTTCTATATGTGTTGCAGTAAATGCTAATGTGCTTTATAAATGTGTGTTTGCGTGTATTATGAGGAAGCAGAAAGGTCAGTGGTTAAAAGACTGTGTTAAGCATTAGTATAAACTCTGAGCTTGGTATCTAAAAAGGTGCTTATACTGACAAGTGACCTGAATTCACGCAGCCTGTACACTATAGTTATACTAGATCTGAGCATGACCATTAGTCATATCAGCATTATAAAACACATTCATTTGTAATAATGAATAATCATGTGGATGAATTAAGCATAAATACCCAATTATTTATTTGGGTAGTAAGACAAGTAAGATGCATATGTGCATAGTAGCATAAACAGTTCAGTATTTGATGTTTTGTCTGTTTTGGATGAACGTTATTTCTGCATTTACTCTGAATAATGTTTCAGGTTTTCCCACCACTGGAAGTCATTACAAGTTATATGAAATTTTTGATTGATACATTTTCCTCATACTGTTCTCTCTATCACACATGCACTCTTTTCTCATTCTCTCTCTGTGTCCCTCTTTTAGAACATTCGTCATTCAGCAGATACCCAGCAGTAACCTCTTCATGGTGGTTGTGGAGAACAAATGTGACTGCGGTTCAGCCCCTCCAGTAACCATGGAACCAATTGAGATAATCTATATCCTTTAAGATAAACAAATCATACCATTAATTAGAATTGTATAACCTGTAAAATACAGTGTCAAAACCATCTTCACCAATTCTGATACCTCATCAATTTCATACTCTTTCCTTGGGTCTTGGGTTTTTGGGTTTTTTTTTAGCAGGAATACCTGTACTTTTGACACCTTTGTGAACTTGTCAGCTTTAACCTATAAACACATAATGAGTCTCTTAAGTGTGAAAGGCTGAAGTTTCAGAAGGATCGCAAGCGTCCAGACTCCTGCCACCCTTTCCATCCTGAGGTACATACTTATTTTTATTTTACTAATGCATTTTTAGGGTAGTACCCATTAATGAACAGTATTAATAAAACCAGAAATAGGCCATTATTAGTAAACTATAGTACCTAAGCCTTTTCTATTATAATCAGTGAGATCACTTTTTAACAAGCAACACACAAAAAAATAAAAAGAGATGCATAGTGGCAGTTTACTGTTACTGAGTTAGTGTCACGGGGTGAGGTGAGTAGGGGCGCAAGCACCAACGCAGACTTCCATAAGTGGATCAGGGATAGGGTTTTATTAACACGAAAAACAGGTTACAACTGAAAAGAGGCACGGTGGCCAAGCCGAAGTAGAAACAGAGGATAGGGACACGCAACACAGGGACAAGGCAAGGGTATGTGAGGGTATGCTGGCATACTGAACATAGGATAGCCTGGTTTAAATACAGAGGAGACTAAACTAAAAACCAATAAGGAGACAGACAATAATGAGGTGAGTAGTGCAGGTGAGGAGAGGTAATCAAGGGGTCATTATATACAGGTGAAAGGAGACAGGCAATACAGTCCATGGGTCGAAAGCGACCCTAGGTGGTCAGACGGGTACTGGTCTCGGTTACCGGTGGTCACCGGCAGAAATCGTGACAGTTAGCTTGCCAACAATCGACCCCATGCATGAGAAAGTGAACTGTGAGAGAGTGTTTGAGTGTGTATCCCGGAGGGTCTTGTAATCTGTGTGTCATCTGCAGGAGAATGCTATGGAGTGTGGATCAGCTGTGGCTCTTTCTCCTGCACTGGTTGTTGCTTTGTTCCCGCTCTTTACCCTCCTGATCTCCAGGTGACCACTGACGTGTCCCATGACTTTCCATGCACCATGAACACTCCTCCTAGCTAACTCCTGCTGAATGGAGGGATGCAGCTCACTGATAATATCAAAATCATTATGACCTCAAATCAACCTGCTGATATTTTAGAGGGTGAATGATCTTTATGACCTTTCCGGACGTCGTGACTGATGCTCTCAAACCAAGCCAAGAAACCCACACCATGTGGAGGAATGGAGCTGGGTATGGAAAACCAGTGTGCTCATAACTCACTGCTTTTTCTGAGAAGATTCTGACACATTTAGAACCCATCAGTGCCATTCTTTATATTTAAAAGAGTGTAACAGAGAAAATATAGAATTAATCAGTTAATTCAGTTTTTTACATTATTCTGCCTCATTTTATTATAAAATTATAGAACTTGAGGGGGAAAAAATTAAAATGCATGAAGTGAGTATTTCACAGAATCCTTAATTCTAACAGTAACCATTCCATATGTTATAGAGAGAGCAGTGGTTTGCTTGCTTAAAACATTAATGAAAAGAATACTTGGCCCTTTACCTCAAAACAAAAGCCATTTGTTGTAAATAAAAGCGTATTTTCCATCAGAGGTGCCAAACTGGTTTGTGATTGTTTTCGTTTTGTTTTTTGGCTTCAGCCTTTATGTGACTTTTCTCTTTTGAGGGAAATAGGGGGTTAAAAAGAGTGAACATGAGCCTCTGTAGAATGAACCTCTTGCCTGCTTTAATGGTGCAGCTGAATAGGATATGTTGCTTAGCACACAGGAACAGAACATGGAGAACTGAAAGTTAGAGGTATGGCAAAAATACACTGGGGCACATTAGAAAAGAGGCACAGTTCTTCAAATGTACTTTACCAAGCACCATGGTTTCCAGCAATACATTAAAAATAGAAAATAGAAAATGTATTTAAATGATTTTATTATTGTAGAAAAATATAGAGCTGAGTGCAATAATGACAGAAACCTACTAGCTATGGGACAAAAGGTAGCATCTGCTGAAAAGTATCCTACTCAAACTTTATTCATCCCAGAGGAAATAGCTTATGTGGTGACTGCCACAACACAGAGACACAAGACACCAGAATAATATAAAATAAAATAAGTCTAAATAAAATGTGCAACAATATATGAACTCACAAACAGGAGCCCACAAAATCTTTTTATTCAAGTGCAAATAGATTGCTCAGTACATTTAAACATTAAACTGCTCTGATGAGAAATACTCATACAGTCAAATATATAATACGGCACAGTGGAGCAGTTTCAGTGCATCTGCAGCTGGCTGTAGAGGGAACTGTTCTGTTTGGAGCTC
>JBBIGB010249011.1:1738-14025 GCA_037577075.1 Alestopetersius hilgendorfi
TTCTCTTTTTTTCCCATGAGAACTACATGCTTGAGTCACCACCGTCTTTATTGTTCACCTGGAAACCAAAGGGAGAACTCTAACGTGGACATAATAAAGAATGTAACCCCGAACCTGTTCATGGGAAATACTCATTAAAACAGAACACTTCAAGCCCCTCTAAAACAACAGAACAATTAGAAGAATAAGAGGAATAAGAGGAAGAGCAGTGTTGACTGTTTTTGCTTACCGTTTTCTGACTGCCACCAAGTCTTTAGTCGGTTAGGGGCAAATGTCGTCACCACATTTTCGATTCTGTGGCTGGTAGAGTGGAGTTCTTCATCGAAGAAGTCTTTAGAATCGCACACAAAGCATTTCTTCTCTTCCTACATTGGATGGGGGTGGACAGAACAGAAAATGTCAACAGATTTCCATGGAATTCACATTAACTTTTCGGCCAATCTGACATGTGAAATGACTCCAAAGCCCTGTTCAATACTTCTGCACAGAGTGGCAGCATTTATGTTAATTGATCTTGTTAGGAAAAGAATGGCACTCTTCATGGTCTCACTGAACTGGAGACAGCAGAGACCTCACTCCTGATTTGCAACCTCTATGAGCATGTGAATGGAACCATCTCACACCACTACCACCACCATAACCAACCACTGCAGCACTGATAAGCCCACAATGATGGTGGAAGTAAGTTGGTCAACATTTTCAACATGAATTAGGCTTCTTTGAGCTTTTTTTCTTTTATGTTCCAAAACTTGTAATCTCTCTCTGGATGCCAACAATGACTCCACATACTAGAGGATAATATCAGAAGGCCCTCATATCTATGACCAGTTTTTGGGGGTGGTGTCTACTAGGAAGTAGAACAGACAGAACAGGGTCGCAGACAGACTGTTGCTTTATAAAAACGTCAGATCTCTCAAGCAAGAATGGGGAATTTTCCAAAACCACCCACAAGATATAATGCCTTCCAGTCCAAACACAAAAGATGAAAGTCATGAAGGACTTTGGAAGTAACAGAGTGAAAAAAACAACACCTCCAGAACTCTAATTGCTCATGGAGGTGGGGAACTTTTCATTTCAGAATAGACACAAACACATTTCTCCTGCATCAGAGTCTTTTATAGTCTCAATTTGTGATGACGGTCTGGAAACCAAACCAAAACGAAAGACGATTTTAGGGACATACTTCATAAATTATGTGGGGGAAAAAACATTCCACAATGTCTTTAAGGGATTCTTAATGGTTAACTTGTGGAAAGAAAATAACTTCACTTCATTCTCATGCATGGCTTTCAGAGCCACATCAAGGCATTGCTAAACTCTGAAAGAATAAATGCCCTGTGGTGAAATAAAGAAGTCCTCAGCCTCAGACAGACAGATATTTTGGTTACCTGTAAATGACTGACGATACAGAAGGGTTCGGGTTTTCCCACGCCGCAGGTGGAGGAAGCTGAGAGTTGATGGGCTCGGCCGATCAGCAGGTCTCCTGTGGCGGGGTAACAGCTGCCCTCCGTACAGACGTCCCCTCGCTCAGGAACATCGGCCAGAGACACAGCCCCGAGGTCTGCATGAAGAAACAACATGCTCTCCTTAATTGAGGATTATTATGCTCCAAGTTTTCTTTGGGCAATCATTTATGAGAACCTTTTAAAAATCATAATAAACAGTCATTTTTTGTAAAGGCTTCTTTTTAAAATATTCTGCAAAACGTCAAAAAAACACTGCGTAAACTGTACTTGGTTATAGAGCTGATCTTTATATGGTATATGTACATAGTAGTTTTACTTTACAGCATGAATAAAATACATTACATTCACAGTTATATGATTCAGTTGACTTGCAATAGCTACTAGTAGGGTGCAATGTATTGAATATATATGTAATTCACGTGGGAATGTACACATTTGTAAATGAAGTGACTTCTTCAATAAATCTGTTTAATTGTCATAAGTAACAATATTTGTATTCTTTATAATAGTTCAAAATGAATAACATAACACTATAAGAATGTAAACTGCAAAAAATTACATACGTACAGAGTTGATTTTATATGATCGTATATTAACATGTAAAGTAGTTACACTGCATTATGAGAACCCACACAAAATACATTGCATTCACATATGCTTCAGCTGACTTGCAACAACGTTTAGTAAATGTAATAGATTTAATACACATTTAATTTACATAGGAATGCGCACATTTGCAAGTGAAGTGATTTTTTCGAGAAATCTGGTTTGTTAGCTGAGTTAACGTCACATGCAGTAGAAAGCACGTGAATGGCAGAATTATAGTCCACTCAGCTGTACTGCTCCATCTCCAGCAGTCTGCCTGCTGTGGACGTGCTCTGATGATTAAACGTGAGAAAACTTATTGAAGGTAAAGCCGTCAGTGTAAAACTGAATGAACTTACAGAAAAGGGCTGCGAGTTGTAACATCATCATTTTGCACTGGGTGTGTTAGCCGCCTGTGGCCACCCGCTCTCCAGTCTCTGGTCCTGTTCTCGGGGCTCCTGCTCCGGCTCTGGTCCAGCTCAGCTGAAGTAGTGCGAAAGTTTTTTTCCCCCTTCCCAGTCCCCACCCATTCATTCCGCGTCTGCGCATGCGCAGAGCCCCCGGCCCTCCCCCAGGTGCTCAGAACTGTGTCAATCAAGGTGGTCAACCGTAAAAGTCAACCTCTGCGTAGCCCATCAAAGTGTTGCACATTTCAAACAAACAGATCTTCATATCTATCCATTTGTCATATGGGAACACAGCACAGCACACATTGTGCACAGCACAAAACTGTTCTCTGCATTTAACCCATTCACCAAGTGAAGCAGCTAGGTACACAATGCCCACTAGGCAACTCTAACCACTAGGCCACCAACTGCCATATATATATATACAAACAAACTTCTATATTTATATATTTTAGCTCTTATTCTATAGGTTATGCTGTTACTACGCTTTTCTTTTGTTCTCTCCACTTGCTCCTGTAACAATGCAAATTTCCCAACTCTGGGTCTAATTACGGTTCTCTTACCTTATTTTATAGGATAAAAAGGTTAGTTAAAGTTAGTAACTACAGTTACACATTTTACTTCCCAGTTCATGGATAAAAGATGAGTTGTTATCTTTCTCCCTTTAATCATTTTACCTTTTAATCAGTTAGTGTGTCCTGCTTGATGGACCAAGCTTGCAGGAGCTTCAGATGATGGATGGTCCTTACAGAACTGTGAACCCACCTTAGTTTTTCATTTGTCTTTCAGCTGTTTCTGATAAATGTCTTCAACACACATTAATGCCCTTCCTCCCATCCCCATTACAAAACAGCAGGACTGCTATTCCACACTTGGCTGCTGTGGAATAGTTATTCACAAAAGTGCAGAATTTTCAGGCTGTTGTAGCAACAAGATGGACAAAGTAGGACTAAACGGTTCTTTGACTTGCAGTGCAGAGTCCATCCCTGTTCTTGATAAAAGCCATTCATTGCTAAATGTCTTTGTATGAATTCCTGAACTCAAACCCCAATTTCATTTACTCTAATCTCTGACTGGAATCAGGTTCTTTCAGCTCTGGAATGGGCTAGCAAATAGTCTTTCTTCTTGGCACAGTTTTCTTTGGCAAAATTCCATCTAATTCCATCTCAACTAGAAGAGAATCCTTTATTTAAGTGTGTAATTGCTGAGGAAAGCTTATAATAATCTTTAAGACTGACTATCTTATCTCACAGGCTGTGCAGGCATTTAGACTTCCGTGCTTTACTTCAGCAGCTTTACTTCTGTGGGTGCAGAAAAACATTCACCCTACAAATGTATTGTTTCTACTACGAGCCCCAAATTACAAAGTAAAAATGGGAATCTTGGTGTCATTTTAGGAAACTTTTTACTGTATATGGAAAGGCAACATTTCTGCGAGATGCATGGTGAACACACACAGTGTCGAAGTTCTGAAGGCAGTAAAAATGGCCATTTGTTCCAGTGCAAGAAAATCTCTTCTGTGGGTGGTAAAATAAATACACTTTTAAGTGCAGAGACACTTTTTCAAATTAGTTAGCAATGACAGCATGAGCTGAGCAGCCTCCAGAAACGGTTAATAACGTACTCTCAGACGAAATTACTAAATCAGTGGGGGATTCTTCACTGCTTTCAGAACTCCCACTGCCTGAGACAGGCAATGGGATATAAAACACGTACTGATTCACTGAACTGAGATAAATGTTTGTCAAGACAAAAGCTTCCTCTCTTGTAGATATTTGCTTAAAGAAAAGACTAATTAACGAATACTTCTTGTCCATGTTTAATGGATTTTTATTTGCCCTCATAGCTTGAGGACTCGCAGAACAGTACATGAGGAAAGCTGAAGGAGCTAAAAGGGTCAAAGATCAGATTCAGTGAGAACTGATGAACTGGAAAGAAAAGACGTCTTGTTTCTTTTTCTTTTCTTTGAATCAATAGAACCAGGAATGGTCGTTTTCTGGTTGTTAACACCCCAAGAACAAAAGACAGTAATGGTCGGGCCCTCAAGCTTTGGCCAGAGACGAGTGAATGCATTCCAAAAGCAGCAGGGCTCCAGTCCAAACCTGACTGCTGGTTTAATCTTATTACACATCCAGCCTAGCTGGCTACAGTTGTTTACAGGTAATAAGAGTGCACAGCTGCACAGATAACAAAGACAAATGCTTCTCCTTTTTCACAATGTTCACGTGGATTATAAGAGGTTACAAACTAATGTATCCACAAATAAGAATCTGGGTAATCATGGCATGTTATGACCTGAATAGTGAATGAACAGTAACTCTTCAGTCTGTTTTAGGAGTCCAGGTGTGTACTATCTCAGAACTGGGACCAGAGAAAAGACATAACAGGCAGCCAACAAGAACTTAGAGATGTCAAATATATTTTATGCTTAAAGTGAGCAGCACAACTGATCAGATTAGTGAGATTCAGTACAAGCAGCTCTGACACTGAGCTTCTGGACAATCCTGAACATATTAGAAAATGTACATTTCTAAGAATCTACAGCTACATTTTATTTTTTAGATACATATACAGTGGAAAGTATCTTTGTATATAATTCCCAGGTCATACAAACTTAAATATATGAATTCTAACTTCTAACTATTCCAGACTGATCCAAATCACATCAACAAGGCATCTCTGTCGCTCGATTCGATCTTTCTGAAGATAAGAACACAACATGAATTCCAAATTCCAGCTAGTCTAGAAACAGCAGCATTTCCCAGCTCCTCTGCTGTAGAGGCCGAGGAACACGTCGCCATTGCTTGTGAGGGAGGATCACGTAGTCCTAAGTGGAGCAGATTAAATACTGATTCACTTTATCAGTAATAAATTTCTGCAAGTCCTCCGCTTGCTGTCGTAGTTCCTCCAACACTTTTATTTTCTCCTCTTTATTTTGGGCTAAATCCAGAATCTTCTTCTCCAAGACTAAAACCAATTGGAAAAGGAACATTTACATGTTGGTAAACTTTAGTCATGGAAAATATGAATACTTAACATTCAAACTGATTTCTAAATGCATCAAATGTGCATCGAATGCTATATGTTCTATTTTTACTCCTAATTTACTTAAAGCACATGTTCATATACATACCTTCAGTCTGATTGATTTTATTCTTGATATCTTCTGCCATATTTTTGGCCTCCATCCTCAGGTTGTTCAGGCGCTCATTAGCTTCTTCATTAGCACCTCTGGTTTTGTTTCTCTCCGTCAAATTTTTAAACTGTTCTATTACTTCCTGAAGGCCCTGAAAATGGTTAAAACATAAAAACAGCCATTCATGAAGACACAACAGTTATTTGTATTATCTGATGGTGGTTCCCTGGTAACAGCCCACCATGTGTGACATCATGCTGTAAATCAGGGTAGAGGCTCCAGCCATGAGAGTGACTGACCTTTTCAGCATCTGTAGCATTGGCTGACGCTGAATTAGCGGCAACGTTTGCCTCCTCAGCCTGAGCCTTATTCATTACAGTTTTATTCTTCAGAGCCTCAATTTCAGCTAAGAGTTTTTTGGTGTCAGTGGAATTCAAGTTATCTTCAGCATTTTTAAGTTTAGCTATGCTCTGTTGGAAATGGATGATAAACAAGAACTCAGCATTTCCATAAAAGTAAATGTGTGAACAATTGACGCTTGCACAAATTGGTGAAAATGTTATACCTGGTTAAGTTTATCGGTGGTAACATTGTTGTTGTCTTCAGCCTTGCTGAGGTCCTGCTTGATCTTGTCTTGGAGCTGGGAAGCATTCATGAGGTTCCTCTGGATCTCAGCGACATCAATCTGCCTAGTTTTGTTCCTGGAATTCAAAAGTTTAAGGTTTAGTTGCTTATTACAGCACAATTAATGACGATACCACTGCGTAATGATGAACTCACAGGATTTCTTCAGCCTTTTTTTTCATGTCTTTAGCTAATTCCGTCTGCTCCTGCAAGAGCCTCAGATCCTCTTTAAACTGTGTGAAATTAGCAAGGGCATTCTGGATAGCCTGGATCATTTTCTCGATCTCTTCTGGTGAGCTGGGCAACTGTATGGCCAAAACAGCAGTGGCCAATTTGTCAATGTCTTCTGGTTCCATCGTGTCCTCTGTGGCAAGAGAGGTGAGGCAATGTATTTACACACGTAACACCCAAAAGGTTGGCTACTCTAAAATATTGATCTGGTGAGAGTAAACTGGAGAAATGCAGTGTGAAAGAAACAGTTACAGTTTTGGTGTTAAGTCTGCAAAAAGTACATTTAAGACTCTTAAAAACACCCGATATAGCTTCTTCACACAGCTAAAGAAGTCTTGAAAACACTAGAAAGCAAGTATAAAAACCAATTCAACCTAGAGAACAGGCAGAACAAAAAAAGAACAAGAGAAATCTTTACCTGCCAAGTATTCCCTGACACGCTTGATAAGATTTTTAGTGACATTCTTCTCCTTCTCAAGCGTGTTCTTAGTGTTGGTGATTTTATTCATCATGTTCTGTGCTTTGTCTTTGATGCCATCACTCATAATTTTTACTTCTTTGATCTAAGAACAGATATCAACATAGCATAAGCATCCAATAAGTTGGAATTACAGGAATTTCGGAGGCACCCTTCTTGACCATGTCAGACAGAGAAACAATAGGTAACTATCATTAAAAGTACACAGTTATAAGAACGTTGCAGTGATTCTATAAAACATATGTGCAAGTTGATGAGCCTGCCTTGGTCTCTGCCTCTGAGAGGTTACGGAGAAGGGCGAGGATGTCGTCCTCTGTGTTCTGTGACGTCTCTAAGGCTTTTCCACTGACAGGAACACTTCCTGTACAAGACGGCCCCCCACACCTCTGACATAGAGCTCCTCCACACGTCGCATTCTCACACTCTGCATCACCTGGAGCTCCACAGATCTGGGGCAGAAATACAGTTTCACAGTCATTTTTTTAAGTCATAGTTTTATAAAGGTCTGTGTAGGATCGCACCATGTTTGTCTCAGTCTCTTCAGTGATTTGCTTTACTTCTACTAAACTCTTCATACTTTTATATAAGATTCCCAAATCAGATTATATGGGATTGTACATATTCAGATAACTGTAATGTAGATATAAATTGCTCTAAAATGAGCAAGTTTGTGTTTAATACAAGAAGTAGGTTATAACTGTAGGTGGAATAGAAAAGAATGTATTTGTAAAGGACATTTTTTAGTTTTACATTTTAAAGCTGTAAGTCTATGTTTGTGTGTGAACTGGTTTAAGCTAGAAGGAGGACTAGAACGAAGACACACTTCATTGACCCATGCATGTGTTTGTGGTAAAATGTGAGTGGGCATGTTGTTCTTTGGTCAGTCTCTCCACACTGAGCTGTAGGTTACAACCCACCTTGTCTTGGTCTGTTTACAAGCATGGACTCTTTAAATTAGTGTACATTGTATACATTGAATTAAGCAAATAAAACTGCTGTCAGTTAGAACATTTAACTTCCTCTAACCAAGCTTTAATCCAGTTACGCCTGGGGTACAGTAGCAGAGGGTGGCCACTAAGGGGCACCCTTGGGTAGACGCTAAGGGTTGGGCCTCATTCCGACCAGTTGGTTGGTATGAGGCCCTCATCAGTGAGCAGGTATAGGGAATCACTAGGGTGTATATATTGTTTGTCACTGTGGGGTTTAGGTGGTGGGTTCACCCATTATGCACCGTTGTTGCACGCCAGTATAGTTATGTTTTGTTTCAGCCCTTGTGCTGTTTAAGTTGAAGTGAATAAAAGGAAAAAAGACCATGAACGTCTGTAAGACTGTTTCCTGTGCGTTGGAAGGGCGACGCGATGTAAAATCCACAAGTAAAGTGTTGCTTTCTTACAGCTAAGTCCATCTTCGTCACGTAAACACCTCAGTAGTTGTATCACACGCTAGCTTATATTTATGCATGTTACATGATACCTCTGTCTCCTAAGCATAATTATTTACATTGTGTACATGAATTATATGAATGTCTTTTTTCTTCTTCTCAATTTTCTCCCTAATTTATTCAATGCCAAGTTCTACCTGCTACCTACTTCTCCTCCAGTTTCAACAACTGTGGGGTGATGAAGGCTTGCACATACTTGCATGAAGAATTCTGTTGATCTGTCTCAGTGCAACATCAATGTACAACAAATTAATAAATTAGTTCAACAATTGCATGCATTCCTTGTCAGCTAAGGTTTATGGTTGTGAGGGTCCTGACTACAAATTAGTAAAAGTTATTTAATCTCACCTCCTCATTAAGTTGGGCCACAGTGAGCGCCTTGACCTTCTTCTCCAGTTCATCCAAGGCCATCCGCTGGCATTTCGTCAGTTCCTGCTTAGTGTCCTGCCGGGTTCGCCTGGAGGCTTCCAAGATGCCTTTAGACACATTCATCTGCTCTTCATCCTTTATAAAGTCAGCATAGAAACCTCGAATCTTTGCAAGTGTGTCTGAAACACAGTCGCCACACATTAACGTAGCTGATTTAAATTTATAACCTCAATACGAACACATTTTCCCCCATCACACCTACCGTTCAGTGCATTTAGATCAGGTTTAATGGCTTCTTTAACTTTTCTCTCCAGATTGTCCAGCAGCCTCTTGAACTCATAGAGAATGTTATCGATGCCAGTGTTCAGCACCTGAGATGGGTCTATCATAATTATGTTGGGATCTATGGTTCCTGTTACATTTCTGAGAGAAGGGATTAAACAAGTTTATTCCAAATTAAAGTGGGATTACTCCTTTCATTTTATTTCATTTCATACATAATTTCTTTTATCTGTGCACAGACTTAAAAGATAAATGGTGTCCAAATGGTATCTGGCCAAAAACATTCAATCAGCTCCAACAGGCTGAATAATTCATTAAGCTGAATAATAGACGGTCTTATTAGAAGGGTCAACACATCTGAATAATTATTGGGTCTGTACCTGATTTGATTGAGGAGGTTTTCTATTGCGTCCAGCTCATTCCCATGGCCTAGCATGTCAACCAAGTTCTGCAGTTTATTACTGAGCTCCTCAACCCGTTCCAGAAGACGCGTATCACTCGGGACAGCACCGGGACGAGGGATCAAAGACAACATTGCTGAAGTGATCCGTGTGATGTCATTAACATTTTTTTCCCACAGCAGGAAACAGGTGTGACAAGGCTCACAGGCAGGGAAGTCTGGGTCATGCCCTGGAGCACACTCATCGCAGAAAATGCTGCTCACACCGGGCCGACACATACACTCGCCAGTGTAAGGGTCGCAGCCAGGGTAGATGGAGCCCTCCATATTACAGTCACAGGCTAGAAGACACATAAAGGCATAGATTTTTGATGCAGGTTTTCTTAAATTATTAATATATATATTTTAATAAATATTCATATATACTAAAATGCTAGAATACCTTTAAAATAACAGTTCCTAATGGTTCCTATATAGATATATATATACATTTTTTTAAATCAACTGAACGGTGCTTTAGGAAACCAAAATAATTTTTTCATATGCCCCTTTATTTTTCAGAGTGTATGAAAAACCTGATTAAAATTGGAATGTCAAGGATGTTGTATGTGCAGTTGTAAGCCACATACATATGCACTGAATGTCTGGGTTTCCAAAGTGGTTCTCTGCACACTGGTCGCACTGTTTACCGCCATATTCTTCCTCACAAGGACACTGGCCTGTGGTCTGTATCAAGAGAGGAAGCATCATTACAATTTTATGTGTGTAACAATAAGTCAATACATGCCATCAGTAGCACAGGATCAGACTGTGAGCAGCTAAAGCGAGTCACCCTGTCACACAGGTTGCTGAGGGAGTGTTGTGAGTTACAGTTACAGGGCTGACACCCTGACTGCAGGTTCCAGTATCCGTCCTCACACTGATCACACCGCGCTCCTGCCACACCGGCACGGCACAGGCACTGCCCAGTCACTGCATCGCATAAACACGGCCCGTCCGGAGGGCATCTCGTCAACTCTGTCCCCAGTCGATCACAAGAGCATTCTATGAACACAGACACGAATATCTAGGATTTAAACACTTCCAACCCTTAATTTATTATTAATTTTTTTCTTTTTTATTAATGCATGCAGTACTATGACTCTTTGGAACTTCAAAGCAATATTTGCCAAAATCACATAATTCAGATACATCACATTGACCGTATTTCACTTCCACAAGAAGGTGATGTTATTAAAAATTATGAATCAATTGTTATTAACCTTCTTGTAGCATCAATGTAATTATGTATCTACATTTGTAGTGTCACATACATAGTCAGCAGTGTGGTTAATGTTAAGGTTTCATCTGAATCCAAAAAGGTGTTCCACAAGGCTCAGTTTTTGGCCCTAATTTGTTTTCAGTCTACATAGATGATATAATTTCCTCTTTTACTGACTGCAATGTAAATGTTTTTGCAGATAACTGCATTTTAACCTGTTCTGCAGGCTGTATTTTGTATGGGTTAATGTTCACTGCCTAGATTGTTCTTATTGCTCTATGGTCTTGAAGTTTATTGTTTAGTCTATTTTTACTGGTCATTCTTATTTTTTTTTTCTTTACCTTTACCTCTATTCATCTTTACCATAATCATTTTCATTAAGATTATTACATCAGGTTTTTTTACCCAGCCATACTGAAAATGAGGATTCTTCCTCAATGTATTTATTTATATGTAATATATTTATTACACAGAATACAGGGGTCTGTTCTGACCACACTCTGTACCTCGGCAGTCCTGGAGTAGTGCGTTGCCATAGTAACCAGGTTTGCAGGTCTGACAGTAAGGCCCATAAGTGTTGTGTAAGCAGTGGAGACACTCGCCGGTCATAGCATCACACGCCTCGCCGTCACGAGGGTCAACGTTATTGTTGCACTGACACTCTTTGCACCTAGTGCCTGGCAACTGCAGGTTACCATAGTAACCAGGAGAGCACGCATCACAGCGTATACCTGTGAAAGGAGAAAGGGCAGAATGGCTTTGTCTTTCAGTGAAGTTTGCATCACACAAACTCAATGTGAAATATCTTTCACAAACTTCCCCATCTTAATTACTTTACTATTTATTAGAGATTGGTTTCTATGTTTCTAGTTAGGATTTACATCTGTGAGGAAGTGCGAGTAAATCGCTGAAAGATCACACCTTGATGTCCAGTCTCACATTCACAGGTCGGGACTAGAGAATTAGGGTCCTTGCTGCAGGAGCGGGCGAAAAAGTGTCCGCTGCCCTTCACATCTGGACACTGGCACGGCATGCAGGGATCCTTGTAAATAGGATTACCATAGAAACCCTCAAGGCACCTGCAGAACAAAAGAGAACACAAACGACTTCAGAGATGACAACTTCAGAGACTGCCGTGGGTCTACAGGAGACTCATGTTAGATCTGTATGACTGTTTTATCAGAGGCAAATATGAGTCCTTTGAAAGAAGAAAGCTAGTATAATATATGACAGTTGCATTAAAGCCATATCTGCTGCATGCCTTTCACACTGGGGTCCAGTTGAATGATCCCTGCAGTTCAGGCACACTCCAGTAACAGGGTCACAAAGGTCAGCCAGCCCATTGCACTGACAGCGTCTGCAGTTAGGAAAATCATAGTATCCGGGAGGACAGCGGTTGCAACGTTGGCCTGTGACCTCATTACGACACGGACACTGTCCGGTTTTGTAGTCACACACCTCTGCTCTGGAGCCAGAGGGGTCACAGTTACATGCTGGAGACAGATGACAGTGAACAGGCCCACTGATTAGACAATAATAATAATAATAATAATAATAATAATAATAATAATAATAATAATAATAATAAGAAGAAGAAGAAGAAGAAG
>JBBIGB010250154.1:0-14006 GCA_037577075.1 Alestopetersius hilgendorfi
CTGTAACTAATGACTGTAAGACTGTAAGGACGTCTGCCAAATGCCCCATTTAACCTTTACAAGCAAACATGATTCACCACCTTGTGGGGATCCACCTTGTTCCATCACTTCATGGACCAATTCTGATACAAACATGTCCATTATAGACTCTTTAAGTGGTGAACAGGGGTCAGCATGGGCACTCTGACAGGACCGCAACTCCTCTGCTCGGCAAGCTGTGATAAACACTGTTTCAACACCTTTCTTTAAGAGAAGCATAAACTTCTTCACCAGTTTGTGCTACAGCAGCAGATGTTTTCTGTTGCACACATACATTTACCAGGAAATTCAAGGCATTAGTTTTAGTTTTGTTTAATTTAATTGTCGTGTTGACTGTTAATGTTACAAAGAACTTTAATAAAACTTGCTCAGTGTTGGACACCCGTTTTCCTCCGCTGTGTCTGTGTGACATCATCACACGAATAGTCGACTTGACTTAGACTTTGTTAATGGATTAGTCGACATCTGGAGTCGCTAATAGTGACCTCTTCATTCTGACACAATGTGATTTTTTTATTTGCCCAAGTATAATCAAGTATAATTAAGTATAAGTTTGTCCACCCCATTAAATTGCAGCCCATTAAATTCCATGAAGTTGGACATTCAGCCTTTTTGTGTTTCTACTTTCCAGCCCAGAGCTACTGCTGAAGGTCACCATTGCCTTCTGTTCGGGCCTTTTCATGAGTTGCAAAATGAGCCTGCTCATTATTTAGTTGTGATATTAGCATTTTTAGACCATGTAATGTTTATTTTTTTATTTGGGCAACAGTAATCTAGTATAATTGAGCATCAATTATTGGTTATGATTGAGCATATCATTCATTACAACTTGTAATTGATTTTAAAACAGTATATCTACCACATTAAACATTTAATTGAATATATTTGGACATTTGGCCCAGTATGATTTTTGGGATTCTACTTTCCAGCCCAGAGCAACAGCTGAAGGTCACCACTGGTTTCTGTTTGGGTCTGTTCCCAGTTTTGAATGTAATGAAATGTTCAGGAGTTGACCTTAATGTTAGACCCAATTTTTTGTTCTATAATTCATTTTAAAGCGATATATCAGCCACATTTAACACTGAATTCTATTAAGCTGAGTATTTGGTCTTTGTTACTTTCCAGCCCAGAGCAACTGCTGAAGGTCACCACTGGTTGCCTGGTTTTGTGGACAGGTTCAGAATCCCAGCATAAATATCCTAAAGCCCATCTCCAGGACACCGTAAACCTTTCAGGACCTAAACAGCCACAGTGGCCGCGGGGTTAGTCCTTGACTCTCAGGTCTAATGGTTCAGGTTACTCACTGTTTATGTTTGCCACTGGCTTTTTATCATCCTATTACGAATTGCAATTCTGCACTAAAAACTGTAATCAGCATGTTATTGCAATCAAGCCTTCTTCAGACATTTGGAGGTGGGTTTATAAACTGCTCTGGCGCGTCGCCACATGCTGTACTGGCAGCAGTTTTAGGCCCTGCTTAAATCCTATCTTATCTCTGTTTTTCTTACCAGATTGGAGTTGGTTTGTGCGATATCAGCTGCTCTTGTAAACACAGCCACTACGAGCCTTGTTTCACTTGGCGCGCCTCTCCCTCTGAGCTTATGGGGCTATATTTGCAAACCCCAAAAATTAGGCTGGCTAGAATTGTGCTTGAGGTTCAGGGAGTGACCATCTGAAGATATTCGGAGTGGTGAGGGGAAAACATAAACATGTTTCCTAGAAAAGGTGATCAATCTTATTACTTTTGACATATTATCTTAAGGAGTCCGGTGTCAGCCGATGCAGCGCTGATATGTTATATAGCATAAGTGCTTCTTTCCAGCCCTGATAATAAATCATCAAACAAGGCCATTATTTTTTAAAGAGCCATCAAATATTTCTTTTGGAGCCGTGAGATTCAGTTGTTGCAGCACGTTGCCACATTAGGACCATATGTTTTTGGTGCGATGTGAAATGCACATTTGTGTATCTTTTTGTGTGATCACGCTGTCCCTGATTGGCGTTCTCTTGAGAGATGGCGTTTCCTGGCCTCTGTGATAGAGAACAGGGCATAAGCACTTTTTTTAAAACAAGATCACTGAAGGCAAAACCATGCCCAGACGCCAAACATGCTCTCACACACACACAAACGCAAACAGATTGGAGAGACTAAGCCTTTTAGGCTCGAACCAGAGCCTTTCTGTCTGTGTATCATGAACGAAACAGCTGCAGAAGCCTAAATAATATTCTTCTCTTCCTCAGGCATATACATCTAAAACATGGGCAGATCACTCAGAAAGTGGGTGGAGATTCAACACTTTGCCCCTGAATGATCAAAAGCTGTTTCTCTCCCCCTTTTAAAAGCAGGTATACATTTGCAGGAGGGTGTTGTTCAGAAGCAGACACTGTTTAAAATAATTAAAAAAGTAATATTCTATGTAATTTACTGTAAAAAAAAAAAAAAAAAAAAAGATGAGCATGATTATGATGCCAAAAGTACTTTTTCATTTGTTCTGAGGGGTGACCTTTTTTTACACTTTTTGGTAGATAATTTTCATTGTTTCAGGATACAATGTTTGAAATCAACAAAATGATCAACAGATAAAATGAAGCAAGTAAAATATGTAGAAATTATTAAATAGTTGTCACGGCTCGGCCAGTGGCCTCTGTTTTGTGTTTGCATTTTGGGACTTTTATTTTGACATTCATGTCTGTTTTGTGTTTCCAGGTGTCTTGTGTTTGTACACTGATTATGTTCCGCATTTAAGTTCTGTCTGTGTAACCCACAGTTGTCAGTCCATCACCTCATATACCTTGTTTACGTCCTGTTTTCATGTTTCTGAATGCAGCGGCCCTTGAGCCAGGTTTGTTTTCTGTTTTGTTTTCTTTAAATAAAGAGTCACAGCATGGATGCCTGTTTTCCTGCCTGGTCCTTGCCCCGAGGTAAATCATGGGAGCCGGCTAGACCCGGCCCCTGTGACAATAGTTGTATTTTTACAACAACCTTAAATGCAATATTTGACATAAAGACATATAGAAATAGACTTAAACTGAATAGACCGATTTTACAGTTTTTATCCTGTGTTAATAGTTTCAGTTGAGAGATGGCTGTGTTTTTGTGTTTCCTCTGGAAGGACTAGGTTAGGAGATGCTGATGTTAAATTTTTCACTACACCATTAAGTTTTTCTGTCTCGAGTCTGAGTCGAGCCAACATCATGTCCAGATCTTTGCTTGTTGCCGAAAAGCTCATTTTTTTAACTAAGCGCCTGCATTTATTGTATACATTGTTTTATTTCGTTTTATTCACCATTCCTTTCATAGTTCACATAGTCTTTTTGTGTCCTGACATTGTTTCAAGCCCTTTCAGACGGCTTGACGGCTGGTGTATAAGAACATCTAATCTTGAATAGAATTCCTGGGTATTTTTTACCAGTCACTGTTACCAAAAGAGTCCAGACCAGCTCTCCTGCTCCTTCGGCGCTTTCTGAAAACAGACCCTGTTGTGTAAAAAAGCTGCTCGCAATGTTAAGTTACATAATGATGTTTTGTCCAATTTTACAGGCCTTTATTCCGTCTTAAACCACATACACAGGTCTGATCCACCTTAAGGAAGAGTTGGATATGGTCCAAGCAGGTTGAGAGACATTTGAGGGATATTTTTATGGAAAGATTTGGGTGAATTTTGACTTCTAGGGTTTGTTAGGAACATTACCCTTGTAGATCCAGTTCTAAGCAAAAACTCGGTGAAAAACTGTGTAAATTTGATTTTTTGCTGACCTGGCCCCTGAAACACATACTACTGTAATTCAGATCAGCAACGCAGAGGTAGAATCTGGACTCACATGAACACAGATCCTGATTAAGACATAGGGGAGCGTGTGTGTGTGTGTGTGTGTGTGTGTGTGTTGCAGCAGGCCGAACGCAGAGGTAGAATCTGGACTCACATGAACACAGATCCTGATTAAGACATAGGGGAGTGTGTGTGTGTGTGTGTGTGTGTGTGTGTGTCGCAGCAGGCCGAACTGTTGAGGATCTAGAGGTCTGGGTAGTGTTCAAGCTTCCCCCATTAATCCTCCTACGAGTAGGAAACTTCCTGCAGCTAACGACACCATTCTCAAGGGAACGGTAATTTATGGACTACAAGGCTATTTGAGCATAAATTGTGCCCCCCCCCCCTTACCCCCCCACTCCTCACACACACACACACACACACATACACATACTCACACGTCTTAACATTTGACAAAAAGGCAGCCTGCGATTGATGTGTGTTCAGGGCACAGTTGGGATCAACCCAGTGAGGTTATTTCACACTAAGTGTTTGGACAACGAAGAAACATTTTCCCCCCCGAAATGCGGTCCAGGCAGAAATACAGGGGCAGGCGATGATGATCGTTTCTCAGTATCAAACTGTAGTGGCCTGTTTCTGAATATGATCACCACATCTGTCATCACTCTTCACTCCACAGTTTGAAAATGCACTTTATGCGCTTTAGTGGTGATTTTGATCACACTCTCTGGACCAGCTGTTTCCACACAAACCTCATAGCAGTCAATTACCATTCTGGCCATCTAACAAATGTAAATACCTCCAAAAGCATGATTTACCCTCTCGTGTGGCTCTTAGTTGTTGTTGTACGGCTGTTTTGTAATCCTAGGCGTCCTGTGTGCTCTGACAATCAAGAAATGCAAGTTTTCTCTGCAGCTCATCTATTGTTCACCAAAAGAACACACTTTGAAATCAACTTGACCATCAAACAGACATTTTTGCTCCCATGGGGGCTTAGTTAGCTTCCTAGGAACTTTGAGAAACATTACAGCCACCCGTGATTAAAAACAACTGTTGGAACTAAATGCAAAACACAAGCTGCATTAAATATAGTTTGCATGAAACCTAATATGTGAAGCCACTCAACATGTGTAACATATTTGATTATGCCACTAGTGTTATATCGTATATCATATTTTTACGGCTTCATAGAGTCATCTACAACATGTTTATATGTATCAGAATCCCTAATGTACCATGATATGTGACTAAAACCCAAAAGAGCTTCTCCCTTAATGATAAGTGGGGTGGTGGGGAGTAAATGTGAAAAATTATATCATTGGTTACAATTATTCTTGCCCCGTCCCCCTGGTGCACCGTGACAGAAGCCTAGTCCCAAATGGTGCACTCACGGTACTGCAGTCCATAACTGATGGATCACATGACCATAGGTGTCCCATTTCTCCCATTTTGGCCTTTAAAGTGGTGTTTACAGGGTGTTTAAGGTTCTCTTACCACACCATTAGAGATACATACCAAATACCTTGAAAAACATAGGGGACCAATCAAAGTGGATGGTTTTGTTTACAGCTGTCCTGTTGGTATTTCAAAGAGAAAAATGTTCAGTCTATGCATTGGTTGATTAATTTAACTCATAATTAAGCTGCATGACATAATCTGTTGACTTTAATATATTTTTTCTGCATATTTTTATTGCTTAGTTTGAGCCTTTGATTTTTTTAAATTTATTTAATTTTTTGTAACTATGTTGCAGAATCTCAGGGGCTCATTGCACTACACATTGTACTTGTAGAACCTCGTATGTAACAAAACATCTTGAAAATCTTGAAGCTGGCATTGTGTCTGTGATCTGAATTGAGCCACAGTATATCGGTAAATTAACTAATTTCAAAAAAGTCCACATTCAGAATAAGCACGTCTTGCCCTCTGTGTGTCTTTGCACATTTCTGAAGTCATCAATATGGATTTTGAGGAGAACCTCATGCAACAGGACGAATTTGGGACCGAACAGCAAGCTGTGATGCTGTGTGTGTTCTGACACCTTTCAGATCCAACATGAGCTTTTTCAAGAGTTTGTACTACAGCAGCTCTTCTTTGGGGCTGGAGGGGTTACCTTTCACTCTTTGATTCCTTCTTTTAAAAACAAGTTGCACCACAACTGCTACAGTAAATACCCTTTATTTATTATACACTTATTACATTCCCCGTTCTGCCAATGCTATTATTTGCACAGTTATTATTTATTACTGTCTACCTCTATTCTGCATCTTTGCACACTTAACAACTCCACTGCTAGAAAACAGCATGTCATCACATTATATCTGGTGGTCTTGTGTTTTTCTTGCACTCAAAATTTGTGTATTTTGTCCTGTCTGAACTTATGTAGTCTTGGCGTGTTCGTGTTTTTGTTCTTTGTTGCTCCTCAGATGTAGGAGCAAATAATAACATTGGCCGCTGCACCGTGCCTCCTAAAATCCAATACCATCTCCTTAGTTTTCTGATGTAGAGAGAGATTGTTGTCCTGACACCACTCTGCCAAGAGTCTCACCTCCTCTCTGTGCCGACTCGCTGTTGTTAGTGTTGATCAGGCCCACAGGTCTAGGTGCTCTGGCTTAACAAGGCCAATCAGCTAGCACTCTGGGATCAGGCTCACTGTGAGACTTCTGCTTTTGCAGGAGAGGAACTGGGTCAGTTGTGTAGAAAAAATAGCCTAGGCTTGCTCATTAAGAAGTGACCGCTATGTTAGCGACATAAAACATCTAAAAATATCTTCAGATTACATTTCTTACGATTGGAGAGAAGACATGACCTCTGGCTTCAGAGTGTACATTTCAGTCCCAGTGCCAGATAACCAGCTAACCCCATGCTGCCCTACATTACTCTGACCTGCTGTGAGATTAATGGTGCATATTATGTCTTCTTATCTTTAGTGTTCTCTCTGTGTGGTCAGAAACACGCAGGGTCACCTATCAACTTTACAAGTCATGCATCAAAGTGAGGCGTGCCGCTGAGGTAGGTGGTAATACAGAGGCTCCTCTTCAATGTTCTCACATGGTCCTGAAGTTTGAGTGATTCTTCAAATTGTAAGTCACTTTGGATAAAAGTGTCTGGTGAATCTAATGTAATGTAATGTAATGTTTGACCACATGCAAATAATATGGCCTAAGGAGGCTGGACCTGTATGTTCTGGCTCAGTGATGTAAACCGTATGCTTAGATTTAAATTGCGTTAGAAAATCTGGTCATGTGTCTCTCAGTCCTACTGAGACGATCCTGCTGAACACAGTGGCTGGGACGTAACAGTGATCTAACCTCTGAGAAATGCGTTTGTCCTCAGCTGGATCCTTAATTTTGAGACCGCAGTGTTTACTCAGTAGAAATTGGAGGCTAAGATGCATTTCACATTCAGAAATCAAAAGGTTGTTGCTTTACTTAATACAGTGGTTCTCAAACTGGCAGTCAGGATCGTTTAGGCAAAGTCAAAGTGAACATTATTATCAGCCATATACATGTATACAGTGAGACAAGACGACATGGCCCCAGAATTAAACGTTTATAAATAAACTGTAAATATAAATTAAAAATGTGCAATTGTGCATCAGCAGTCACTAGAATATTGTAATCATGTGCTTTATACGTGCAAATGATCAGCAGCAACATACGGTCAATCTATGAAAACACAGAAACTCTGAGACATTACTGAAGGGCAAATGTAACACGGATGTGTTTTGTGCATGTAGCTGCATGAGCATTATAAAAGAGTGATGTGTAAAGTGCAAAGCGGAAAGTTGAGTTGTGTGTCGGGGGGAGTGAGGGTGGGGGGTGTAGGCAGTGTACCTTTGATTACTCTTCATTTTAAAAAACCCGGCCATGTGTTTCACAGTCATACAGCTGCAACACAACAGTGATGCAACAGATGAGACGTGCAGCTGTCCTGAGCATCGTTAGGATTGAGACACAATGTTCATACTACAGAAAATGGAGACTCTGAAATCAAACTGAAGTCAAATTGCTGTATTGTGTCTTATTTTCTTTCTTCTTCTTCTCCTTCTTCTTCTTCTTCTTCTTCTTATTATTATTATTATTTATTATTATTTGTGAACAAATGTTTTTATTTTATGAATATGAATGCAAACATGTAATACGGAATGCAGTTCTTTATAAACACCCAACCCCCAGTGGTAAACATCTGATTGAAAATAGTCTAAGCTTGACAGATGACAACACAGACATTAATACACATCCATACACATGACCAGCACGGAGCATATAGAAAAAAATTAAATTAAATTAAATAAAACAATTCTAACAATTCTAAACAAACCTAATTCAGCATAGGTTGACAAATTCTTTTACTCTATCAAAAGTAGCTCTCCGTCTTGCTTGGCTTGCTTGGGTCCCATGTATGCGAGCTGTAGAAAGCTCCATGGAAATAATATCCAACAGGCTCCCCGCCCATAAACGTCTGCACATAGTATGAGGAGGGTTCCATCGACAAACCAACAACTTCTTCGCTGCTGTGAGAGCCACTAGAATCAGGTTTTTCTGAAATAGGGTCAATGACTGGTTAGAAAAATCATTGAAAAAGAATAAAGTGGGTGATAAAAAAATCCTTGTCTATAAGCTTAGTAATATTAATAGCCAACCGTTCGAATGAACGAAGGGCTGGACATTCCCAAAAGAAATGCATATAAGTCCATACTATCCCTTCAGAGCATAACTTACAGTTTGGGGAGGAGAAATATTCATGTAGAATCGCTTTAAGGGGGTTAGATTCTATGCACCAATATCCAGTGTATCAACTGTTGGTTAGGATTTCTAGATGACTGAGAGATTGTTTCCCAAATATTATTAGGAAGAGCATCATGATCATTGGACCAAGCTGCAACCACGCCCAAAGGTTTATAAGAGGCTTTAAGACGGAAAGAATATATTTTGGAGGCAGTGCAAAAGCTACTATGAACTATCTTACAGACGGGATGTAGAGGGGGCTTCGCATCTAAATGGACCATGAAGAGCTGACTTGATCCGCAAATACATAAAAAATGAAGTACTAGGTATATTGTATTGGGCCTTAATATCTTGGAACGTTTTTAAACCTTTATCACTGAAAAGGTCCCCAAGGATCCTAATACCATTCTCTGACCAATGAGGGAACTGAAACAGAACATTCCCAGTAAGAAATTTGTAGTTATTGAAAAGAGGAAAATTAAAATGCCATTTACACAAGCAACCAGACTGTCTTTCCACAGACCTCCAAGTGGACATCAGATGAGTTATTATAGGGCCAAATCAATTAAATGTCTATGCCTAAATATTTAAAGGAACTAACAACAGGTGCAACACTAGATGTGCTCTTAATAGTGATGGGGGAAATATGTTCCAATAGTTGAATAGCCTGAGCCAAGGGTTCTATGGACAAAGCAAACAGCAAGGGTGAGAGCAGGCAGCCCCCCCCCTCCCCCACTGCCTTTGGGTTAGAGTATAAGCCTTTTATCATATTAATAAATTCTGATCCCAAGCCCATAGGTTCTAGTACCACATTTGGCCCTATGACATGCTGGGACAGGTTCTGCTAACGTCTGACACCCTGTTAAAGGATAAGCATCTCAGATGGTTAAATGGTATTGTTCTACTCAGTCACTTCTGAGTCATTTTTAATTGCATTAGTATATCTTCCTTTTATAATACAGCAGGTTGTAAAGCTGAATACAATTTAATAAACATCCTGACCAACCACAATCCCAGACAATCCAGCATCCACTTAAAAAAAATCCTCTAATGTCCCAGACTGCCTCCGTCAGCAAAAGCTGTGGAGAAGGAAGGGGGTGGGGGAGTGCAGTGGCATTTAATATCCACAGAGGGAGCCTTCGGCTATTAGGCAATTAGGCAATTAGACTATTAAAGTTTGAGAACTGCTGGCCTAATAATGTTGGACTGCATGAATTTGAGAAGACCTTATAGCAGGAATCCCCAGTTCCCATCTGTGTCCATCATAGAGAACAATTCAAACTCATATTATAGGACAGGGATTCCTCAGATCTGTGTAGGTTTGAACTGCCAGGAGCTGGAATATCTTCAGCTAAAAAAGGGACACATTTATCCACATTTGTTTTGTAAATGTATCTGAGTAACTCTAGCTCAGAATCAGTCTTTGAATTAAAAAAGTGTTTGTGTTTAAAGTTTGACATACCTCTGCTGCGAGGCTCTAAGCTTTATTGGTTTTAACACTACCGGCGGCGCTCTTTTAATTTAACACATGAATCAAAGAGCTCTGCATTCAGGAACAGGCTGACCAACGGAGAACAAATGACCCCGGCCATATTTATTTCATTAAGATCTATTATTAGAGCAGATATTTCTGAAAGGGAGAATGTGAGGAGGATGAATAGTGCCGGGTTCAGGGCTGGTGGAAGCTGAGTTTGGCACCTGTGTAAACCACACACACACACACACACACACACACGCACACACACACACACACACACACACACACATACACACTCTTCACACTTACTGTTCATTCTGCCCGAGTTGTTTCATTATTTTCTTCACTGGGGTGACAGTTCTTATTAACTGCTTATGGAGTAATTTGCTAGAATAAGAGTCCAGAACAGGGCTGTCATGATTAATTAATTAAACTTCAATTTAATTAAAATAAATTAAAAATTACCTTCTTTGTAAATTGCCTGTGATTTTCTTGATCTCACTTAGAGAGAAACTGAGACTGATGGATACAAGCATTTTTGTGCATTTAGTGTCACTGTACTTTTGTATCTGTTCATGGGCACAAATCTGAGGGCCAGACCAGTATTTAGGGACAGCTGGACAGCAGTAAGAAGATCAGGAGCATTCTTGTTATATTTCCTGTACTTTTGTCTATTTATAATTTGTATAAATGATAATGGCATAAAGTGTTTTTAGTCATGAGCCACGACTGCTAATCCTTCAGTTTGGGCCACAAATATCTAACGCACATCTATCATAATGTTTATTTAGCACCACAATGAGACTCTAAAGGCATGATGTGAACATTTCTTGACTGTTCTAGAAACCCAAAGCTTATAAAAGACACAGAGTGCAAATGTTAACTATGCAAATAGTTTAAATCCATTTTCACAGCGAATGTAATAAACATAAATAGAATATAGAATAAAGATAAGAAAACAGTGAAAGTATCAGGATTTGCTTTGTTTGTATTTTGTGAACTGGTGAGGAGAACACAGGTTCGGTTCCAGGTTCCTCCTCAGTTCCTCCAGCCGTTGTTTGGATTGTGCAACTCCAGCAGCAGCTCCTGATCTAATTTAATGAAGGACTGATTGAGTGAAACCACTAATACTGGACATAACATCACTATTTACAGCAGAATGTTATTTGTATTTACTCTGTTAGTCCGTATATTTAGTAATATTATTGTGGAAAAAGCACCCACTGTTCACCTAAACATTTTTTAAATATTATTTCCATAAGTTTTGCACTGTATATATATATATTTGGCCTTTAATGCTGAATTTCTAGAGTGACTGGTTTGTGATTGTAGGACTTCAGTCCTGTGCCTGGAGACCTTAACCAATGGGAGAGCTCCCAGAGAGGCTGTAGAGAAAAGAATCCTAATTGGATCATTTTCTGTTAGGGTTTAATTTCCAACCAAAATGTAATTATGAAGCAATGATAGGGTGGACCGCAGCACTTTCCAGGTTTAAATACAAGCACAATTCTGTTAAATGAAAAATGAACAAAATTTTACCATAATGTCCTTTTTAGTTCCCAGAAATCATTAGGCCTTCTCAGAAGTCATAGAGGACCCTAAGGGTTCTCCCTCTGGTGTTTTTACTGGCCAAACAGACACACACACACCACCCATAAAAATAGTTTTACATGATTTTCACACATGCCTAAGAGTTTTGCGCAGTACTGTGTATTTTAATGAAGTCCTCCCAGTTTATATTTTTCCAGTAAAGTATTCTGGAGTGTCTGAAAGGTTATGCATGGTTTGTTTTTGTTCATTTTTGTCGTTCTGCCTTTTTTAAACACTCTTGACCACTTGATTAACCGTCAAGTATATATACTCGATGTGTTTCACGAATACTATTATCTGCCCTATTCAACAAATGTATATACACACATGTAACTGTCTCCAGGCTTTTAGATCACCACAAAAACCACAAACATCCACGAATGCCAGAACTGCCACTGAGTGTTTCTGTGTTTACATTCTTTAACAGGAGGCATCTTTCAAGCTGTCCACAGCCTGCGCCACCAGATTTCATCTTTGACGTGATGAAGTTTTGCTCCAGCAGAGAAGCAGCGATGCCCCACCAGGAGCTCTTAACCTCACATTCTTCACTCGACCTTTGCTCGACCTAATCAGATACTTCACTGAGTTTTTGTCGTCAGAATGTATTCTGCCTCTGGATACTGTGGAAACAATATCTACACCATGGACAGGTTCACCCAGCTCCAAATTAAAAGTGTATTTGAAAGACTCTACTGCCACCTTGTGGTGGCACAGAGAACAGACTCATCTTAGTCTTACCTTTTGTCTCAAGCGCTAAACTATATTATTCATATCCACATTCACTAACTAGCAAATACTGTCTGTGTAACACACAAAGAAATCCTCTCTGCAAAACTCTCTATCCCAATAAAACAATAAATATATGCTACAAAATGGTATAACTTACTCAAACAGCAACACCTGCAACACTGGTGTTGCAATAAAAGTACTGTAGGCACAATAGATTTTTGGGGATTTATACAGATATGTGAAATACTGTAATACAGGTCTAATACAGGATAGAGGTGCCCAACTCGTCCAGCATGGTTTGGTTGTCTCCTTCTCAAGTTAAGTCAAGTAGGTTTATTATCATTTCAAACATATACAGTCAGTACACAGTGAAATGAAAGAACGTTCCTCCAGGACTATGGTGCAACACGAACAACAAAACCAGAGCCACATAAAACAAAGGCTATACGAGTGCAAAAATGCACCAGTACATAACCAGTGGCGGTTCTAGACCAAAATTACCAGGGGGGCCGAGGAGGGGTCAGTATGTTTTTAGGGGGGCACATATAATGGCAAACCAGGTCAATATTTTATTTTATATATTTTATTTTATATTTAGCATTTATTTTCATTACAGTTCTTTTTCACATCATGAAATCACACTGCCATCATCTCACTGCTGGTCGTGCTGCTGGTCTTCAGGTTCAGATAACAGCGCATGTGTGTAGTGCTTTAAACAGTCCGTCTAGAACACATGGAGTGTTAGTTCCCTTCTTCTGGCCAGTGTATGTAGCGATAAGAAATTAATATTTAAATCATTGGTGGTTCAGTGCATAACAGGGGCCATAACAGGGACCAGGAGCAATTCTACAGGGGCCCTGGCCCACGCTGGCCCCCGTCTAGAACCACGTTTGTACATAACTATAGTATTTTATAATAATGAGAATGAATTACAGTATTGCCGACCGGAGCAGTAACAGAACTAGATTTAGTAAATACTGCATTACTCTGTATTCTAGCAGACCATGTCAGTACTCTCCAGCCGCATTGGAGCACATTAGCTGTGAGTTCAGTTTCCTGCGCTCATAGGACTCTTTCACTGCATACTCCCATGGTACAGTAAGCTCAATGATGTAGACGAGCACAAAACTGAAACTGAACTGGACGCCAAACCTACAGAACCAGAGCTGACACAGGGGCGTTTGGTTAAGCACATGAAGAGTCAGTGCTAGAGATTCAAGATTCTTCACACATACACAGTTAGACAACATGCCCCTGAAATGTCCGTGAGACATTTATAGCAATTTAGTTATAATAAATGAAAGAGAAAATAAAAGGCTAGAACCAAGTACCCAAAGCCTATCCCAGGATCTACAGGCGCGAGACAGGGCACCACTGCAGGGTGCACACACGCACACACAAACACACACATAAACACAGACACACAAACACAATTTAGAATCCACAATGCACCTGACGCGCATGTGGAAGAAACCCATGCCACCACGAGGAGAACATGCAAACTCCACACAAACACACACACACACACACACTAGAGCTGCACAATTAATCCAATTTTAATCACGATGACGATTTTGGCTGGCACGAATAAATTAAGATGATCGTTGGGAAATTAATAGCAGCTCTGCTGCACATCAGATCAAACACTTTCTCAGCCAACCACCAGGGGGC